>OZ022488.1:25952753-26312026 GCA_963989405.1 Trypoxylon attenuatum | reverse complement strand
GTGCATCGTCGTACGGCCCTTTACTTATTTTAGTAATAACCGTGATTCAGCGATAATCGTCATTGTGCCAAGAAGGAGAGTCAGAAGGGCCCGAAGGGGAAAGAAAGTGACGCTAGGAAGTGGATGAAGAGGCAGGATCCTTGGTATGCCAACTCGTTTCCTCGCAGCTCGACTATCTACGGCCTGTGTTTGCTTTGCCCCGTATATTCAAGCGCGTGCACTCAATGAACAAGAGCGATGGAATCCCGTTCTTCGACGGCTCGAAACCCTCCTTACCGTGCATTCTACGCGCGTCTCTGTATCGCTCGAGATCACCGAACGCCTCTTCTCGATCTCTTGCCGATCCTTGAGCTCGGTACAATTGGTCAAATCCCTCGAAATTCCCGTATAACGATGTTTTTCGAGCAGCCAAGGTACGCTGCATTATTCGAAACGTTGGACGACGAGAGAACGTCGAGGGACACTAAAGATACAAATATACCTTTGGTAATCAGTGAGTGAGCAGAGGTAGATTTTGTGAATGAAGAACGATCGAAGCAGTTTAACCGATCCGATTCTCTTTGGTTCCTTCGTTGGTCCTTCTCGGCGCGGCTCGTTAACCCGGTATAATGATCATTCGATTATGGGCATCGCGGATAATTCAATAGCGATCCCAATGCGAGCTGGCTCGCTCGGTGGTTCGTCAGCTAGCCGTAACAGTGCGATGTCATCGTCATGCCCGAGTGGCGTGACGATGACACTCGTCCTCGCGTGTAATCGGTCATTACGCCCGATGACGTGCGTTTTGCGTGAGACTCCCGGCACCACGGCACCTTAACTTTGTTAACGCCCGAGCAGGATTGCTCGACGCATTAACGACAGAACCACGATCCTCCTGGTCCAAGCCGCTTCTCCCGAGGACCCATGGACCACCCTGACGCACCACTCGTCCTCCGACCATAATACTAAATCTCTGCGTTCTTTGATCGTCTTCTCCCGAGAGATTCGGAAGAGAGTACCCTCGGAATACTTTGAAAATCTCGTTGGAAATATCTCGCTGTTTCGAGGACGCATATTTCGCGCGAAGGATATTGAAGTACTCGAGATAAATCCAGCAATGTCAGGGGGAGAATCAAGGATGGGATTAT
The DNA here is from genome assembly GCA_963989405.1 of Trypoxylon attenuatum. Lineage (NCBI taxonomy): Eukaryota > Metazoa > Arthropoda > Insecta > Hymenoptera > Crabronidae > Trypoxylon > Trypoxylon attenuatum. The sequence continues at coordinate 26,310,899 of OZ022488.1, read as the reverse complement.
GAATTTGCGACACTGTTGATGGTATTTTCGCTAAAATCTTGAATAATGCAATCTATGTTCGATTATACGAATGAGAAGTACAGAACTGACGAGCTTGTCAATAGGGTTGAAAACCGTGGCAATTTTCCAAGGGGAAAATCAAGCAGGGAGTGCATTGTCAAATGTGGGAAAATCTTAGGTTCGCCGAGACATCGAGAACACAGATCGATAAGACCGGTCCTAGTCTACGGTTACGCGATACCGCGAGGGGCGAGAGAGGGAAACGCACCACCAGTGTCCATTAATTAATTGGCATTATGCACAAGATAGCGTACAGTCTCCCTTCATCTCTGGCTGGCTCCTTTCTAGGGCTTTTTGCGAGGCTCTATCCACCGGAGCTCGTTCGTTCGCTCGTTCGCTCGCTCTCTCAGCCAGTTCTATCTGCAGGCTACCCTCTCGCGCTCCCTCCCCGACGTCCATTAGAATATTAATGCGAATTGATGCACACGTGTCATTACCGTAATGAGTTGGTTGGTGCTGTCCATGGGTGTACAAAGTGTCGTCTGAAAAGCAATCACGAAATTGCGGGTGTCTCTCCGTCCCATTCCGCAGCTCCCCTTGCGCCCTACCTTTCTATCCTCCTCCACCTCCATGCCACCTCCACGCTACCTCCACGCTACCGCCACGTCACCTCCACCCCACCTCCTTCTCCTCCTACTCCTCCTACTCCTCCTACACCTGCTCATCCAACGACTCCTCTGTCAGCGACGCCAGGTCTCGTCTCGCGCGTCTCTTTTCTCCCTCTTTCTCTTCTCTTTCCGAGTTTATCGCTCTTTCGCTGGCTCCTCTCGCTTCTCGGGCCTCGTCTTCTCTCGCTCGTTCAGAATTTAAGTACCTGTCCGAAGCGGTGCGACCTCGCTCCCGCAGGTACTCGCTCTCTCGTAGAAACGCGACGACTAGAGCTCTCCGGACACCTGCTGGGACTCCTCGAAGGATCCTCGAAGGATCCTCGGCGGATGCTCGGCGGATACTTGGCGGATACTCGACGGATACAAATGCAGGCAAGCGTGCGCGTCAAAAGATCGTTGTCCTCGTGACGGGAGGGCTGGTTTAATCGGCTAGATTTTCGCCAGTGGCTTCTTCGCCCGGCAGATATGCAATTGGATCTCGTCGCGAATTATCGCTAATCGTTTCGCGAGGCTTGCCCGCTGACGAGGAGTACAGTTTGACGGACAGTCGTTCAGTCCGATGGAAGATTTTCCACTCGGGGCATCGTGGAATATTAGTTCCAAGGGGAAGAGGGGGCCATAGGTAAGCCAATCCACCTGTACAAATAGTAAACCTAGCCCTGGACGAACCATTGCACACGTTTAGAGTATTATTGGATTGTGAGTTAGCGGATAGTACCAAGGCACGTAGTGGATTATTAGTGCGAGTTAATCCTCGGCGATTAACTAGCTAAATTACTTTGCAGTTACGTATACGGATCTATGTTTTTACGAGCCGGTTTATCTTGGCGCGTGTAAATATTCCTGGCCAGATTGCAGAGTGTTGAATTATGAGAGGAAAAAACTGAGGTATAGAGTGTTGAACAATGTTACGCGTGCATCCGGCGAGCGGTTAATTGAGCGGGATGCATACAAGCCTAAGAGAAAGAGAGATCGTAGAGCCTTCGAAAAATCGAAAAGTCGAAAAGTCGGCGCGGCTAAGCTTTCTAGCGAGTTCTAGCCTCGGTGAAACGAGCTGCAAAGCGATCGTTAGAGAGTAGAGGGCTCAGAGTATACTATACGATCGTATCGGCAGCTAATGGACGTACAATTAACGTGCCGCGCATCTGCGATTGGATCTCCGTCAAACGGCGATAAATTAAGTTAATTAGCTCGTTACACGTATCACCCGGTGGCTCTGGGCACGGTTTGACGAATGTGACGCTCGTTAATCGGCGGCTTGCTGGCCGCGCTTACTGGCCGGCGACCTAGCTCACTTACATTAGTTTCCTTCCTTCGATTCCCCTCTCGCCGCTGCCATCGCATATCGACTGTCGCCTTCTCTCTTTCCGTCTTACAATTAGCTGGTTACTCGCATCGCGCATCGTCGGCTCAAATTTTCCTCGACTTCGCCTGGAGGATAAACTCTGTTGCGTGCTCCACGCGTTTTTCCTCATCGCTCTTTACTTCCTTTTATGCATTCTAATGAGCTCGGAAGGTCCTAGGCAAATCATTTCCACGAGTTTAAAGTTGCAGGAATGTATTTACGGTGGGAAGGTACGCGGAACGGTGCGATCCCAGGATTTGGTTAAAGTCTCTGAGAACCGAAGCTCTTACGGTCACGATAAATCAAATTTTTTTCATATTACTTTTAATTGCAAACACATTACGCTTCGGGCCCTTATCGAATTACTTTAGAACTTTAGCTGTACACTTAAGGCTTTGCGATAGCTTCGACGCGAAATTCCGGAACCTACTAAAACCCGCGCAATGTCTTCGTTGCATGTATTGGGCGTTGGCTCACGATTCTAAATGTATCGCGATTTCTTGTTTTACAACCTTACAATCTGCCTTTATTGCTTCAATATCGGATCGAATGGATTCAGAATCAATTACGACAGAGGTATCTTTATTTCGATCTTTCCCAATTACCGTTTGAAGTACGGATAAAACGTAAAGTTCCGTTGGTGCGGCATTGTGCACGAGAGAGAGGCAGCACCCCGCGTGTATGCTTGAAAAAAACCATGCGGCGAAATGGTAACATCGTTATCCACGAAAAGAAACGGAAAGGTGCTGGAAACGCGGTTGGCCAGTGTTGGAGGCAATACGGGAGAAAATATACGGCGCGGTGAGGCTTATCGGATGCGGCACGCCTGTTTTCTATCATGCATTTTCGATCGCGAAGCTTTTTTCATCGCGCCAGTTCGAGGAGAAGCAAAGGCCTTTTCAACCCCCGCCCTCGGGAGCCAGTCGACCCTCTCTCTGTCTCTCCTCCGCTCAACCTGGAAATTGTTCCGGATCCTAGTTCGGCTTGGCTCGGCTCCGCTCGGCTCCGTTCGACCCCGCTCGACGCAACGGTCCTCCTCGTCGGCACTCCAACTAATAAGCTCTCCGGATTAATTAAAATTTTGGCCGACGCCACTAGCCAAGCGAGCCGGCCAAGACCGTATAAACAAGAATGCGGCTCGCATTTTTCGTGCGTCGATTCCAATTAATTACGAGCCCCGCGAATTACGACTATCGATTCTCCTCGCGCGACTCAACCGCTCGATAGAGGTCTCGAGCACCCTGGTGAGCGGTCGATTTAGAGGAGCGATTAATTTTTCCAAGGGGATGCAGACGCGATGCGTCCTTGGATCGTTCGATTCAATTTTTACGAATCGTTCACCAGGGATTATTGGACTGACGCGATAGTTCAGCGGGTAGTTCCAGGTGAAATTAGCGAGATTAGGTTCGTTTCGGTAAAACGAATACGAGCAAAGTCTCGAGACTCGCGACCCCAGTCGGCCGGGCATGAACGGTTCTCCCCTTTTCCACGGGCTCTTAAATAACAGTTCAATCCAGGGCAAAGTTGCAGCTGCCGCCGCTAATGCGGTATTATTTCCTGTTTCGTAAGCGCATACTCGTCCCACTCGTGGATGTGCGCACTCTGGAACCTCAGTTCATTTGACCCCTCCTCGTCTCCTTTGTGCGCGAGAATTTTCCACCGAAAATCGCGGATCGAAGGAGCCTCGAGTCCGCGGGAAAACGGAGATTATCCGGATAGAGTGGAAATTGGTCGCGGAAACACGGGCGATTTAGTCGCGAGGTACGGGCCGCTCGACTTGGCGGAAAAGTAAGCTACTCACAATTACAAAGACTCTTGCCTCTGTAACCCGGCGATTTTTCGCCTTGAATTTTCTCTTCCGCACGGAAATGATCCTCCTTCCCGAGGGTTCATCGACGCGTGCGCATGCTCTCGCTCGCTCTCGTCGAGTGCAGTCGTCCAGAGCGCGAGAGATGCTGCGCGACGGTAGTGGTTCGACACACTCTCTTTCTCCCCCATTCACGTACAATGTACATGTATGTATAAACCGCAAGCACGTAAGCTGAGAACCGACAAATGTTGGAAGCCGCGAGCGACCAAGGAGCACCCAGCGTCACGCTGGATTGCATCCCGTGAAAAGGTTCCGTTTCTCCTTTCATTACTGCCGAAGAGACAGATGGGGAGGGCAGCCAAGCTGGAAAGAAGGGGGGAAAACGGCAGAAAGAGAGAGAGGCAGAAATGAGCAAGGAGAAAAGAACAGTAGGTAGATAGAGAGAGGTAGAGAGGTAGAAAGGAAGAGAAAGAGAAAAAGAAAGATTGCAGAGTAAGAGGTAGCAGGGCGAGAAGGAAGTCCTCACTCTTTAAGGACTCGAAGCTTTTGTCGTTTCGCCGGGCAAATTAATTCGATGAAGGCACGTTAAGGATCCCCCTGACGTTCGTCATTGCGGAGAGAGAGAAGAGTAACCTGCGTCCAGAGGGTGGCAAACCAGAGCGAGAGCGATAGAGCTCTTTTTTTTGCCCAGGGGAATGATCACGTGAATTCACTTGCGAGTCGTTATAGGGATTTACAACTAACGCGTCATTCAAGGGGCCCCGCAATTAGTGCGTTGCAGGTTTATTAGATGCGGCGTACTAATTAGTTTTAGTTGGATCCAGGCGATCCCGTAATTGGGAGTAATTTAGTTGATCTTCGACATTTTCAATAAATAATAACGCAACCCGGTAACAATGCCACTGCTCGGAGAAGCGTCGCGTCGCGAGAATTCAGGATCGTTGTATGTATTCCGTGGTCCTCGTTTGCGCTGACAAACCAACCGAAGAACGAGAGAAAGAGAGCGGAGCCTTGATTCGCGTCGCCGTCGAATTAATTAATGCGCCTGGGAGAAGAGTCGCACCGGGACCGTTTTTCGATCGTTCGCCCTGCTGGTGACATTTATCCCGCGAGGGAAACACAACTAGATTGACGAAATTGTCTCGCTCACGCGAATCATTCTACCTTATATCCCGCCGATCGATCGGAATCTGTCCGCTCGCGCGAACCTACGAAACATATCATTTACACGTGTCCGCAATATCGGATTCAAATCCGTAATATCGAAATCGAATCATCTGAATTCACTCGGGCACTCCGGGAGAAAGAAAAGAGGGAGGCAAAAGAGTGGAAGAGGGGGATTGAGAGGGCGGATGGTAGGCGAGCGTGGGCTGTGGCTCGAAAATTAAATTGGGTCTGGTCCGCGGAGGAGATTGTGATAAATCTGAAAAAATATGTATTTGACAGATATTGGTCGCCTTGCCATTTATCTCCCCTTCTCTCTCTGCAAAACGGGCTACCCTCCAGTTTCTCTTTAATTTCTCTCTCGTTCCTCCTTTCGTCTCTCTTCGTTTTACGTCTCTCGGCGTGTTTATGTTTCTCTTCTCGTTCCGCAGCTCTTCCGCTCTGTCCTTCTTTGGTTTGTCGCTCGTCGCTGAAGCAGGGCTCTCCTTTTCTTTCGAAATTACCATACCCCGGGGGTAACAGCTGTCGCAGCCACCCCCAGCATCTGATAAACTGATAGTAGTGACACACACGACTCGCCGTGGAAGAGGGTGCGAGAAGGGCGAATGCGGTTTCTCGCTTGCACTCACCGGTCTCGAATATTTGCGAGTAAAAGAGTGTGTGTGCCGGGTGGTATACGTGCTCGGAGCTAGAGCGAGAGCGAGAGCGCGAACGAGAGCAGTCGGGTCATGGGCGAGTATATTGAAAATTCTGGGCTTCCATGGGCGTCAAATTCCTTGCAGGAGTCGCGGTTCGGGTGGGTAGTTTCAATTTTGTACGTGGTTAGGTTCGCGTGCAATGTTTGCGGGATATTCCGTTATAAATTGGGATTTATGGATGGATTTTCCAGGGCCGAGAAAAGGATGTCTGGTAGGTGTGTGACCAGTTACGGAGGGTGTCGAAGGGGAAAAAAGGGGCCCAAGGCCCGTAGTTTACCGGAATCGAGGTAATACTGCCGTCGACAGATTCTGACAAACTTTATTACAATCATTATATTGTTTCCATCGGTACGTTTCATCGTATTTTCAATGGGGTTTTCCCGATTTTACGCTCCAGTCTCTTCCCCTGGGACATTTCTCCTCCAAGGTAACTGCGATTGAGTTCGAATATTGCGAGCTGCCCGAAACTAGGATCAAACTTGTACATACGTACGTACAATACGTGGATCGTTAATCAGCCCCCTACACAATGGTCACCTTCCCCCAAGTCCACCTCCTGCATAATAAGAAATTGCATCTAGGGGGAGGGTGAATTAGGGTGTCGCGTTACTTCGAGTAATACATCCGGCCGAAGTAGCGGCAAAAGCGGCGGTACGAGTGGCAAATCGTAATATGGGCCTCGTATTTCATCCCTCGCGGGTTAGCAGAAGGGGGTCAGGGGTAGGCGGTGTCCGGGAACGCTGCAAATTCCGTCGAATTACGCAGTGAAATGCGGCAGGAGCCAATAACCGAATCATAATCCCTTAGTTTTACAGGAAAGCTCGGAGGGTGGGTTTGGGGGAGGCGAGGGTGCCATTGGTAACGGTGGTGGTGGATGGCTCGGTTGGCAGGAGCTCCCGGTGGGGGAACTTTACTGCGCAAATTAAGGCGAAGTGGCAGTCAGTAATTTTATGTGCCCATCTCAGCCACTGATATTGAATTTCCTTAGTCGCTTAATCCAAATCCTCGAACGGGTACGCGTCGCTCAGGCGGGGTAGGAGCCGAGGAGCCGAGGAAAAGAGAAAAAGAGTAGAAGGAAGAGACGAAGAAGGAGCGAGAAGACTTTTTCCTAGCTGGCAGCGGTGGTGGCGGCGATCTCGCGAAATTGAAATCATTACTTTACGGCAGCGCCGACAAAATTGGCTACACCGGCTGGATCCCAATAGGATCTTTTAAAAATTTCCCCGACTACTCTAGGATCGTCGCCGATCGATTACAAGTTTAATCAGTCTTAAGATTTTGGAGATTGCTTATTCGAGAATTCTTACCCGGTAGCGAATGCAGACACCGACCGAGTCGATCAATTTTGCCGAAAGACGCTCGTCGCGCCATGAATTAGAGCAACTTTTCGATTAGGCTCCAATCGAAAAATTTCGAGCTTGCTCAAACTCTTGATTAGAGTGCTCGGGTAGCTCAAAAGAGATCGGAGGAGAGAGGGAGGAACGCGTACATTAATTGGAAACGGGTCATTTAGTAATGTGGCAGGGTAAAAAATGAAGGTCCCGAGTGCATCGCAATGCGGAGATTTCGAGCGATTCCACTATTGTTTCGCGGTGACCAGCGCCGAGGGGGATCGCCCCACCGAATGACGCGATATTTTCGAGAGATCCTATCGTTCAAATTATCCCGCGGATGATTATACTCCGCATTGAACTCCCCATTCCATCGGGAGAGAGAGAGAGAGAACCGAAAGAACGAGGAGAAGAGTGATAAGATCTCACGCGGCACTCACAGATGCAAGAGTAATGCACGCTGGTTGCATCCGTGGCTTGCGTTCACTGCTATCGATCAGTTCTTGCGACGCGACGCGACGCAGTACGGCTCGGCGAAGATTCAACGGGATACGTCTGTCTGCTGCTTTCGAAAATCAACGGCCACGTGTTGCACCCTGGTATTGACCACTCATTGCCAGAACAACGGTACCTTCGACGGCACTTCGATCGACGGGTCTTTGATTCGCGAGCACATATTGCAAGTCCAAATACCTCCGTAGATTGTTCCACTGACAATGAGCCTCGAGCCCTGGCTATTGCCGGGAGTTTCGTTTCCGAAAGCAAAGCGTGCAAAGTGTCTATAACAATTTTTACGATTTTCTGAGACCTTTGTGAATCTCTTTGATGGAAAAAACTAAGGCCTTAGAAGTATGCGTGTAAGTTGATTTTGTCCTGAATTCAGGCGGAAGAGTCATCACTCATCAGGCTTATTCCATAACAGAATCAAAATCCAGCCCTTTTTCTCGTCCTGTTCGACAATACTGGTGGGAATAAAATTTCGGCCAAATTTCTCAACGTTCATCGACCGAAAGGTTACAACCTGCGGCCCTCGAAAGGAGAAATCGCTTGCGAGGTTGCACGGGGTGTTGGTACACGATGCCCGGTACACGGTGCACGTTGCATGGTGCAATTACAAAATTGCAAAAATTAACCATAAAACCTGTCGGGCATCCGAGAGCCCCCATAAAGAAAGCCGACCGGTCGGCGCAAATCGGCGCATATTTTTGGCGTTTACGAGCAATCACGTGGTCGAAGAACACTTACTCTCTCGTTCTCTCCTCTCGGCCGGTGCTACCATGCGGCAAAGAAAATTGCACGGCACGATTTTGCAGTGCTGCCCGTAAAACGACTCTCCTCTCGTTCGAGCGTGAGCCAGAGAACTATCACCTCCTTCGTCCCGCGCCGTTCTCCTACCCTCAATGTATCTTTCTCCGCCTCTTGCTGGCGCATCCTCTCGCAGCGATTTTTCTCTGCGATTTCTCTCTTTCGAACTTTCGCTGCGGGAGAAGACTGCATTGTTTTCTCATGGCGGTGCCTCGATCGACTGGTAACATCCGGGAGGAGACGACTGGCTTTAGACTCTTCGGAGGGTAGGAAGAGGGTGCGCCGCAGTCGGTAGTGAGAGAGCTCTGAGAATTTTCGATGTCGTCGAGGTGCGGGGGTTGGTTTATGTCGTCTGTCCGACGTATTCACGCGGCACGGTATGGTGGTAGTGGAGCGCAAGGGGATGGCTTTATCGCGCGCGACCGGGGGGTAATATGTCGTCGGCTTTTTTCCAATGCGTCGTCCGCCTCATACATTTCGCATCAGCATTAGGAACTTTGTCGGTACGGGCGCGGTGGAGAAACTAGAGAAAGGGAGAAGAGGAGAGATAGGAGGCGAGAGGGAGAGGGAGATGGAGAGCGAGAGAGAGAACGAAAGAGCAGTGCGCGTCTTGTCAAAGTTGTTTTGGAGCAGTTCCAGCAATCGCGCACTGTTGGCATTTTAACGAACCGGTATTGGACCCATGTCGCGGCAATCGACCAATACCGGCCCCGTTAAAATGCCGGAAGTCCGTGTTTGCCGGGATTATAAACTCGACTGCACTCATTCAGTCCCATTTGCAATAATTCCGTTTTCAAACATCCGCGATAAGAAATCTGTAATACGGTTTCCTAAATTGGACGGGCTCAAATTGGCCCGGCCGCTCTCAATTGGATCAATTTCGGCAACGCGCTCGAATTACGCATAACCCACGCTTTACGACGCCCGTAAAATAACTATCAGAAGCGGTGTTACGAGTGAGAATTAATTTATTTCCCCCCCTCAGCCTGATGCGGCCCGCGCGCCATTCCCAAAAAACCATCCGCTTCTGATTCCATCGGTCGAAACAATTCCGCCGATGTGCAATTTGCCGAACAACTGTGAAACACGCACATTTTATTTCCACTCGGCGTAATTAGCGGAATGCTGATGCGATTATTGACCGGTGTCCCTCGAACGTAGCTCCTTCGAGCAGAGGTCCTTAGGCGAAGACGACCTAGATCACCATCCCAGTGGACCTTGAAATTCCACGAAGGACTAATCGTCGCGCCAAGTTGAAATTCATCATTGCCCTTCACTGCTTACCCCGTCCGCGTGCTCTAGTGAAGCTTGGAAAAAAGAGCATCCACAGGAATTGATCTAGCGTTCCATTTGAGCGGACAATACCGCGAGTCGCATACAATCGCGCGAAACAGCTTTCTTTGGCCCCCTCTGCGGGACCCTAGCAATCTCCTCTTCGACACAATAAATTTATGGTTCTATTCAAGCTACGTGCTTACTTCCCCCCCCCCCCGGCCCTTTCTGTCTTTCTCGCCGATTCTCCCTGTTTCTCTTTAGCCGCGCGTGCACACAGACTGGCACAAGCGTGCATTACAATAAGTCCGCGGCCCGTTTAATAGAATAATTAAGGGCCCTGGTAGGGCAGCTGATGCCCTTGCAGTGGGTTTCCAGCACATAGATGCGGGACATGCGTGTACCTTTTCCGTGTAAGGGTGCGCGGTCACATATGCGGAGAGACCTTTCACGCAGACTAGCCGACCGCGTGCATACGCTCGGCGTACGGCGAGCGTGAATATCCCGGAATAACGTACGGATACGCAGACAAGCGAAGTGTATTGCGTGGATGCGTGTGTACAAGGTACATACGGCGGTGTACTCTTGATTCGTGGGGTGCGCCTTTCGCACAATGGGGTCAGCGGGGAATTAATGCATCGATCTAAATTCCAAATGAATTTAATGCCTTCGGAAGAGCCGGTTGTCAGTGGTGGTGGCTGTGGCGGTGCCAGTGGCAGCGCGATGCCGGTGACAGCGGTACCGCGGGCCACGGTCATTATTTCGGACTGGCCGTCGGCGATCGTTTTTCTCTCGTGGACATTTAAGGGGACTTCGGGGTGGTTTTCAACGCGAATAGCGAAAGTGAGTGGAAGAGAGTAAAAGAGAGCACCCAGAGGACACAAGGGATGAGATTTTTCACGCGGGCCAATTTTAGTTTTCGAGGCCAGTCTTATACAATAAAGCCGAGCAAATGCCATTATTGTAAAACACTCTTATCAGGCCTGGCATCGGTCCAAAACTCTGAGCCGGAGTTTTCATAGTAAATACAAAGATCGAGGACACGTTCGTTCGAATCCTGTGACCTATTCGAGCTGTATAATGCGATTTAAGCACGCTGCACCAGACCCGGATGTCACGGAACCACCGTCACCTCTCCGCCAACCTTTACCATCGCTTCATCCTTCCACGATAGATCATAAAATTATCCAGTTCGACAGCAGCTTCCTTCCCTCGTTGCGGTGGATCCGTATCTCCGCCGTGACGGTGAACCAAATCCCTCAGGTGGAAGTATCCCTCGGTAATCCTAATTAAATTAGAGAAACATTTGTAAGGCGAAACCCTCGTCGATCGAGCGGGCCAAGTTTTCTTTCGGCTTAACCGCGATTACGTGTCCCGTGTAAAGGGTGATTGTGGAGGTGGAGAAACGGGAGGAGGGTGAGAAGGAAGTGGAGGAGGAGGAGGAAGAGGAGGAAGAGGAAGCACCGATCGAAGAGCCACTTCGGCGCGCTGTTCTCTTGGATGAGTGACCCACTCGAGACTGCGGTAATACGGTTTAAATACGACACGTTAAGGCGTTGATATCGCGCTGGCGGTAAGGTGTAAAACCACAGGATTCCAATGGAAACAGTTATTTGCGGTCACGAAGTGCTTCGTGACGTATTCCGCTGCACGAGCAGTCGCGCCAAAGGGTAGAAAGAGAGAAGAGAGAGAGCGAAGGAGAGGGGGAGGGAGAGAGAAAGCAAGAGTAAAACGAGCAGGACCGTCACCCATACGAAGGTGCTTCCGTATATATGCATCTATATGCAACCACCCACGAACCACCCATACAGAGGCAATGCGTAACCGATGGTATGTGTACACACCTTCCTTCCGTCCTTCCTTTCCCAGGAAGTGGAGTCAAGTGGACCCACCGCCACCGCCGGAAACTCCACTAATGACTAAACTTGCTAATTTCGACCAATTAGGCTCCTACCGCCCCCTCTGCCACCCACCCCGCGACCACCCAACTTCATCCACAGCCAGTCTCACCACCCTTCTCGCCACCCTTCTCACCACCCTTCCCTCCCTCCTCTCTCTCTGCCCTGCAACCCAACCTCGCTATATACACGTATATTTACCACCTCCTCCCTCGCTTGTCTCCTTGCCTGGGCAACTCGCAGCCCCCATCTAATGTGCACCGCATTTACCTTGACCGATAGACGCTCGCTCCTAATTTCGCGGTACATTGCGCACTGCGGACCGACCGCGGCTTAAATACTTTCTTATTAAACAACGGTGCTCCCGGTCGCAGCGTCGCTACTGATCGCGTTGCCTGCTGGAGGATTTTCGAGATCGGCGCATCGAGCTGCTGACGAGCACACCGTATAGATTCGAGTTCTAGCGGGAGCCGTTTCGCCGCGGAAATTATACCGCTCTCTCCTTCTCTTCTCCTCCTGTACCTCCTTCTTCCGAGAGTGCTAATTAGTGGAATTGTTTTGTGCGCCGCTAATGAGGGCACTTTGCGTTATTTTTCGAAAGTGCTGTTGTTGGACTTGCCCGGTCGCAGCGAAGGGTGCGGCGAAGGGTGCAGAACGGCCAGGGATGAAGTGGGGTACGCGGTGGTACTTTCCGAGGCGAAGTTTGTGCCTCGGTGCTGGGGCAACCTGGCCGACTGGGACGTACACCACCCTCCCTATCGACCCTGAAGTGCTCCATTATCGTTGACCCGTCCACCCTCCTAACTTATGCACTTGCATTCCACGAGTTTCTACATTCGATCCTCCGCACTCTACGCGAACCTTCCCCTCCGGCGTGTCGCACCGCGCCGCGCCGCGCCGTATTAATAAATATGCCGGACCAGGCTAATACTCGCACGAGCTGCGATCCACCCCTTTCTACGAACCATTACTACGTCGCTAGTGTATCATCGGTGTACATCTGGTCGTTTCTCCCCGCATTAGGAGATCCCGTTTGGTTGAGAGATACCGCTGCGTATTATTACCAACGCTGTACTCGCGGAACCCCTTGATTTTTCGCGGTGGAAATCGATGGGTGTAATTAAATGGCAGGCCGGACGAGCCGAGCGGCCCGATAATGTCGGCTCCAGGAAGATAAGTTCTTTATAGAGCACTTGGTAATTGGACGGTAGAGGATCGCAAGCGCGTGCGCGAGCGTCAGATGAGTAGTCGAGGGATATTGAGTGTTGTGGTCGGTTTGAAGTTTGCATGGTGTGGAGTAACAAGCTGCCACCGTTGGATATTTATGGGGGCCGTCAGGGGTCGAGCGTTCGTATCGGCCAATACGTAGAGGCAGCTCGAGCCGAGCTCGACGCAAATAACAATTTTACACTTTATCTTTAATGTCGAGCGTGTGCGGCCACCTATGCATACGTATTCCTTCGTACCTTCGCCTTGGTACATATACAATTCTCCGCTTGACAATGGCGACTACGGATTGACGCTGCGCCGATCCTTATTGCCTGACCTTTTTTTTCTCTCGAAAATCAATTTTCTGGCCCCGTGAGCAAATTCTGCTGGACCCTCGCCGGAGTCGGGCCGCATGATTTATGAGATGTGGACAAACGGCTCTGATCTTTGACGACGAACCTCTCGATGTCGAGTGGTATTTTCCTGCAGCTTTGTAAAGGTCGCCAGGGGATGACGCCATAAGAGCTATTTTTGAATTGCAAGATTAATGGAACCCTCCAGCTCTGCGAACGGACGAAGAATTCGGCAAGTATCACGTAAAATGAACTTTGGAACGTCACGAGGCGAGTGATCCTCATTGAAGACGTCTAGAAAGTGAATTTACCACAATCACGCTGACCATTAAATCTCCACGCTCTCCGCTCCAATTATCTTTATCGTCGTAGAATTACGTTCTACTGCAAATAGAGTAATTCGGCAATGCCACGGCTCTCCGAACCCTCCTCGAGTCTCTTTGGGAATCTCTCGAGCAGGAAAGAAAGACGGGATGAGAAGGGGGGTAGACTAACTTGGAAAAAAAATCCACACGGAACTCGGACGAAATCTCGCAGTAAAAGAACCGACTCTTAATTACCGCAACAAGATGGGAGCCAACTCCTCCCGGTTCGAAGGTGATCCCTCGTGAGGCCAGGTCACCTCCAATTTATCTTTCCACGCAAAGTCCGGCTGTGCGGTTCGTTTCCTGGGTCAAGGGTTAAGTGGAATACCGAAAGCAATAATAAACATCCTTGCGGGAGGACTACTCGAGGAGTGTGAGCGAGCGAGCGAGGTGGTCATCGATAAGCGCGTAGGGTGGACGTACGTTCCAGCTGCGTTATAAGTAACCGTATTAAGGGGTGCACAGCAGACGAAAACACGGAGTCGCGCTTGCCGGGAGGAGGGCATTAATGCGCCGGAGATTTATGTCGTAACGGCCAGGATGAAATTCCATCGCGGTAGGTGCGAGTATGGCCACGCGGTGAAGAGCGGTACGCGCGGTGCACGGTGCAGCGCGCCACTCCAAGAGTTATGGTGGCCCGTACCGATATCCACTATAAAGCCCCGCGACCTCCGCCGCTCCGTGTCCTCTGCGCCCCGCCACGGCATACTTAATTAAATACGTATTAAGGTCCTGAGTGTGTTCCGATGTACCGATGTGGTCGCTCTCGCACCGGTGGGTGCGCGCGAGTCAACGCGCGGGTGAGCGCGTATCGCACCGTAATATATGCTCACCCATAGGTGCTGGACCCCGGTTGGTCCCCCTTCGGGTAATTACTTTTTCCGAGCTCCGCTAGGAGCATTATGGGTCTCGGACGACTTCCAGGTTTCTTTCCACTAGACGCAGAAACTAGTATCGCTTTAATGGTGACTGTAGATGCAGGAGGATGCGTTTCCAGCTAATAATTGTAGGGATAACCGTCAAATTATAGAGAGAGAAGTAAAGTTTTTTCCTCCCTCTCCAGAACGGGACGGTTTAGGGAATATTCCGGAAAGCGTTTGGTAAACATGTGCTACTCGAGCACTCGACTAGAATGCTCGGGGTAATGACGGTGACCAGTCCATTCCTCCTGTTCCTCCTCGGCAATAACAATCCGTAGAATCGTTCGGACATTCTCGACTCACTGGTCAGTGACAATCAAGTGAAATATTACTGGCCTGTAGTGGGTCGGGCCCCGAGGAAATTTATTTCCAGTAATAAACGCGTTCCCGCGACTCGGTGCAACGCATTGCGAGAGACGTTACGTTGCCGAGGCTCTCGATGCATTTAAGGCCGAAGGTTGTCATTGAATTGAGTAGTTGCCGAGTGATCGACAGCACGCATAGTACGTGCGGCTAATAGGGTGTATATTCGAAGCCCGACGGAACGAGGAACCGGAGCAAAAAGTCCCGCGGCCGTCGAGCTGCCGCTGCGAAGAGGATAGAACCGAAGAGAGGACAAAACCAAGGTGGTGGTAGTGGTTGTAGTAGTGGCTGGCGGTCCTCGAGAACTCTCCGAGAAGCAGCCAGTGGATATAATGATAACTTCGACGAGGTATAATGACCGACGAGTCACGGCGCTCGAAGACACTGAAAATAATCTAATTATTACCGGGGACGATTATAGTAATTAGATGCAGCACCAACCGTGGGCAGCTGAGATAAAGGGAACGAACGAGAGACGCTCGGGGTTGCCTGTTTGCCGCGCTCGGCCCACCTATTACAGGTATACTCTGCCTATGAGAGTGCTCAAATGAAAAGGTGTACACTCCTACGAAGGCGCCTTTTCGGGGAATCGTATGCCCTGGAGAACCGAAAGCAAGAGAACCAAGGATGAAGAGAGAAAGAGAGAGAAAGAGAAGAAACTAGACGGAGACGTTCGTGAAACCACGTTCCTGGCATGCAATTATGTAGGAATCCTGGCGGCGGAAGAAAGCTCCCCGCTTCCCTGATCCGGGGCGGACTATGCCGTGAATGCAACAAGTTCGAAATGATCACTCCTGGGACGTGTTATTTGATGATACCGCACTGACTCACTTTATGTACTCCTTCATGCGGACTTTTTGCCCTCTCGCTTCTTAATCTCGGCCGCAAGGCGCAACCTCCACTCCACTGGCATACTAATGGAGCGAAGAGAAGTCTGGACGCGCGGCGGCTTCCCGGTAGCCCTTCGACTGGCTCTCTTCTCTGAACGAAGAGCAGTCGGAACAGTCACACCGCAAAACATCCGACCTATTGCGCCTTTACTCGGTTCGTTATGAGATCGGGTTTTTAACGTAGCGGCAACCAACGTCAACCAGCGACAACCAGCGTTGTCAAACCCTCCGAATCCAAGATGCTTCGACGCACTGTGGACGAGAGTAGCATCTCTGAGAAAAGTAATCGGGCGCGATGGGCAAAGTTACTCTTACGAATCTTCGATGGGAGCTCCTTCGATGGTTCGGTACAAGCATCGGAATCCCGTCGTTATCGTATGGAACGAGGCGTCCTCGTTATCGTCGCTTATCGCTAATAAGATCGCTGGACCGCTCGTTATCGTCGTCGTCGCACTCGGCCCGTCCTCATTTTCGTACGATTGCGATCGTTAATTATCCCTATCGCAGCTGATCGTCCTCCACTTCCACCTCCTGTTCGATCTCCCTCCTCCCACCGCCTTCTCTACCTTCTCGTATCCCACCCCCGCTGCCGTTGCCGCTTCCGCCGTCGGCTTTGCCACTGCCCCTCCCGGCGTCCCATCAAGTCCGTTGTCGTTCTCGACTCGAGCGTGCTGCTCTCCTCCTCGTCATTATCATTCTGGTAATTACCGGTGTATTCCCTCGTTATCATCTTGTTATCGGGAGACTATCGCGCTTCCGCGAGAGGGAGGCCTCTCGATCCTCGAGAGATCACGGAACGTGGCTCGTAAATATCGGCGACAATACCTTCTTCCCTCTTCTACCTCCCCTCCCCCTTCGATTCCCTCAAATGGACTAATCTCTCCCGAGGGATTTTTCATTTCGTTCCGCACTTTGTACCCATCTTTGCGAGGCTCAAAAAAATGATGAAACGAGGGTTTTGGTTTACAGTTCCACGCGAGACCTATTTGCGAACGATTAGCCCGCTACGAAGGCACGATTAATGCTGGGAGGGATGGTTTTCAAGTAGAATTGGGCAATATGGAAATAGCGATTGGGTAATAACCAACGAGGTCAAGCCAGCTTGGCAAGAGCTTCGAATGGAAATAATTAGCAACCTTGTTAATCAAGTTTGCAGATCCCCCAGCGCGAAATTGTTCAATGACGGCAACTTTTCCAATAGGTAATACCGCTTTCCCCGTGGAATTTTGATTAAAGGCTCGCTACGCTCTCGAGTTGTCTGAATTTTATTGCAGCGCGAATTCTGATTGCGCCGGGAAGTTGGAGCGATTCTGCGAGAACATTAATGTTTTCCGTCCAAGTAGCGTCTTCCCAATGGACGATCAAGGGGTCGAAAGGGAGGTAGAAGGGGACCGCGTGTTTGTCAGAGTCGAACCTCCAATTAGTAGAGACTATTGTACCAACGAGAAAAGGAACGTATACCTACCTAGCATTCGCGAATACTTGACCGGCTAGAATTTTGCTAATGCGTAGGTTGATTTGACTTTAAGTATAGCATTCGTTGGCGATCCCTTCGAAACGAAATTAATATCTTCCGTGCGACTCTGCCATATAATTTCGACTCGAGTGGCTGCAGTGGTGCTTTTACGATCGTAACAGACTCGGTTCTGACTGGCAAGGAAACACGCTGCTTTAACGCGTTTCTGATTATATGATTTTTTCTTGGACACGCCACGCCGTTCGTTTCTACCCTCGGGGAGTAGACAAACAACTGTTACGCGCTATACTTTTGCTCGCATTCCCCTTCTAATCGAATTTAATATTTTCTCCCACTTTCAAGTGGTTTCGGAAAAGTTTCGGAGAAAATGCAGGGACAGAAATATGCAATAACAAGGCATATGTACATTGACGAGAACGACAGGACGAATGACGTGCAACCTTCGAAGGTAATTGGAACGAAACATCTGAAACGTCTCCCCCACGGTCAAAGACCTGTCTGGTAGTTAATGAATAAGGGCCTTGCGAACATGTAGAGAAACAGTTTTTTTCGTGAGGCTGTTAGCACGCGAGCTACACAACTTAATAAATCCTCTAAATTCTCATTATTGCGAGGGTGGCCGTCGTGCGTAAATATAAGAGGGCGCGTATTCTCCCTGTAATCACTGAATCTACCTAACAAATTCTGCGACTAATTGGAACAGATTGAACGCAGGATTCCGGCAGGCAGAATTTCTGTAGACGCGCGGCGCATTTCTTCGCAATTAATATCGTTGCTTCGCAACAATCTGCATAATGATTCAAGCGCAGAGGGCAAAACCGTGAGGCACTAATCCACGGAAAACACGTTTCTCTCTCCCTAATTAATATCATGCCCCCCTTGCTTTCACCCTCCCGCGTTCCGCGTCCCACCCTGCCTTTCCAGCAGTGCTCCATGGCTTTAGTCTGCCTCCGTTCTCTCTCTTCTCGCCTCCTGTCTCGCCACTACTCGTCGTTTCTCCGATCGTCGCGTCGCGCGCGACCCTGCCAGTAATGAAACGGCTGGTCTCTTTTCAATTTCCACGGCGAACAAGCGACGCTCTTTCGGTCCTCCAGATCCTCCGATAAGGCGGCCAACAGTAATTAATAATTAACGGTTAACAATTAAGGGCGAAATTAGCGGAGTATAACGCCGCCGGGTTTAATTGGATGTAAGAGCTAGCAGGTGGTACAGCTGCGTTCAGTCCGAGCAGCCGGATTTTTCGGGTAGCCGGCCGGTTAATTTTATCCGCTGAGCCCAATAAATATTTAGTCCATCGTTAGGGGAGAGGGTGAGAGAAAGAGTCAGCTGTGCGGGACCTACCTGCCAGAATTGGAGAAAATCGCAGGAATTTTTCGCCTGGTCGATTGCTTTACGATGTCTCAAGGCAGCCGGGATCTATAAAGGAAAAGAGCACCAGTTACTTATACAAGGGGGTCCATAAACTTGGAACAGAGTAGTGCCAGGGATTTACCAGGGACCTACCAGGGGCAGGCCTCCGCCACAAAACACAAGAAAGTGACGCTTGGGACCGAAAACAAATAGCGAATAGGATAATGCGATAAAGCGGATAGTAGGTGGGCAGTGGGCCACTGCTGGCATAGTCCTCGTGGTACCTGCAGAAGAGGTCGGGATCCCATCGGCAGTTTTCCGACAGAACAACGCGGACCGTTAGATCCGTGAGCTTAGCGCGCAGGAGGCCCTGAAATAAGGCGACACCGAGCACGACCCACCTTCCGAAGAAAAGGTGCTCGTTACCCGGCTGCGGACAAAAAGACACAAGTTTCGAATGGATCGGCCATCGTGTCCCGAAGCGGTGGGGCGCGGCACCCGCTGAGCTACCAGGAAGGACGATTATTGTTAATTAAGGTGGGCGTGTCGGGCAGGTCACACGCCGGTTTCACGGCCCTTAACGAAGGGACAGGTCAGCCCGTTTTATGAATTCTAATGCCACTCGGTATTCGGTCCCTGACGGAATTTCTCCACATTTGCATTTCAGCCTAGTGGCTCGACGACTTTTGCAGCCGTAGAATCCGGGTCCCTCCGCTCCTCGTCTCCTAATGTAATTAGTTCTGCTATTCAGCCGCACGGCGCAGTGGCGTACCCTCGAATTACGCGAACGCGTGTCCCACGTTTCCACCTAATGACCGGACTATCGATTCGAAGGGCTTTATCGCGCGCGAACCTGCTGCTAAATTACACGCCCCTCTTTCGCCGACCCTACTATTTCTTTCCCTGAAAAGCACACGGGCAAGCGCGAGGACCGGTGAAATTGGAAGACGACGCAGTTACGTACTTTCGAACTGAGGGGTCAGTCAGGATCTGCCAGACGCATAGGAGGTATCGCGGCTCGCATCTCGCGACGCGGCAAACCGACCGCGAGTTAACGAGATTACTTCGCCCGGAGGGCGAGGAAAACGAGGAAATCTGATTGGATGCCGGAAAAGATCATAAAGGAGAGTAATTAGAGGGGGCTTTGTTCGGGCCAGGTGGCACAATGTGCGCTTCGTTTCCACCCCAGGAATAGCAGGTTGCCACCGGTGGCTACCTCCGCCTACTTCCTCGAGGAACGGGACTGATAAATCGAGAGGCAACGATCTCCTCTATCAACTTTAGTCGAATCCACGCCACGTTTCGAATCGAATTAGCCGCTGGAGAATTAAGCCTTTCATCGTGACCTGTTCCGCGTGGTGATAGGAAAAAAATTTTGAGGCCTTCGAGAAGCATAGATTTTCTTGCTCGCTCCGAAATATCGGAATTGCTGAAATTATTATTGATCAGGTTCGGGATGGAGATGCGCTTGGCTGAAGATGAAAGAAGTCAGTCGTATTATTTCAGTGTCGAGCAATGCAAACATGCATGCTTCGAGGGTGGTCGATTCGTGATGTCGATAACGAACCCTGTCTTCTTTCGAGATTGCGCTCGCGAACGCAAGTACATTCGAAATCGCGAAAGTTCCGGCGTCGGCAGTTCTCGGCAGTCTGCGGAGGGCAGAACAAAGCAATGCGCCAAAGACAAACAGGAAAACGAAGGAACAACGAGACGAGGGAGGCAAGCTTCTCTCTTGCTTTCCTCTTGCTTTTCTCCTACTCCACCTTTGCTCGTAACTCCTAGTGCTTTACTACCCTCGCATCCGGATTGAATTTAAATATTTCTTCGGCTGACGAACTCTTTCGCGAATTGCTCAGTCGTAAACGGTCTTCCGTACTCGCAGAGAGGGGAGCCGTGCTTCCCTTCTGAAACGGTTGTTTCATTGGGATTGGTCGCATTATGAAATCGTACCGGCGTCTTAAGGACCTATAAAATTCCGCGGAACTCCGCTTTCCACTGTTGAAATTAATATCACTGGGCTGGTTTAATCGGAGATGGCGGCACACGCTGTAGGGGTGGTTTTTACGAGAAATATCTGCTGGCGGTGGCCATCGGTTACGTTGGACATTATCCTGACAACGAGATCGGGCCTTACTAATCGAACGTCAAATCCCGCTTGCATCTATCATTGTAAGATACCTGACAAGGATAAGTGACTTTTGTCCACTAACTTCGTCCACTGACCTCGTCCGTCTTTTCTTTTGTTTCAGATATCAGGAGAGAGCCGGAAGAAGCGATCCGGTTCGAGCGGAGCCGGGTCCCAGTGAGCTTCCAGCTGGGTAGGGCCCAGAAAGCTCTTGTTTTTCGTCGTGGGAAGCTGTCGGTGGGCTCCTTGGGCCCACCCTCTCATCGGTCAAGCTGGCGAGCGCTTTAACCGCTGGTATGAACCCCCACCATCCGGGCCACTCTGCAGCCTACCCCCATCACCCCTCACTATCGAGCAGTCCTCACCACCCTGGGCCCGGGGGGCCTCATCACGGTTACGGCTCGGCCGCAGCGGCCGCCGCTGCCGCTGCCGCCGCTGGTGGCGCTGCCACTACAACCACCCCGGACTTGCCCAGTCCGCACTCGCCGCCCCACGGACCCGCGATCGACACCGGTACCCCCTACGGTTCGATGCAACCCGGTCAAGGTATGGGCACCAACGGTCACCATCACGGGGCAGGCAGTATCATGACCGACCATCCGCATCATCCGGGACACCCTCACCCACACGTGCCCGGACATCCAGCCTACCCTCCGGTCAATCACAATAACAATTGTACACTTAAGGTAAGCCACTGTCGCCACCGGCGCCACTTTCTTAATGTTAAGTACTCGCGCGCACGATCGTCTTGAACCAGTTTCGTACAATTGGACCCAATTCGAATAGGGAACTCAGTTTCCCTCTCGGTCTCGGGTTCATTTTTACGGATGGATTTGGTACGGTGGATGGATTCTGTGGCGGGGATTAGTGCTGGATAGTGGAGTTTGATTGAGGGGTATTCTTTCGGCCGGGACGTTTTTGTATAGGCGGGCACGTAATTGAGGAAGGGCTCGGGCTCGGGCTCGGCTTCGGGCTTGGCTTCGGGCTCGACTGCGGGCTCCGGTTCTCGCTCCGACTAGGGTGCTGCAGTCTTCGTTAGGAAACGAGTAGACATAATTTAATTCTCCTATTTGCGTTATTATATTCGGTCGGGGCTGCGCCGTGCGGAGCGAAGAAAAATTCCCGAGTTAATGACTCAGTACAATTGCCGTAATTTGCTATTGTCCCGCGCGAAAGGTCCCTATAGTCGGAATATTTTGTACAATGAGTGGTTTTCCACGTATGGGCGTGATTAAAATGCACTTTCTACGCTTGGCCGTCGCGCGAGGATGATCACGAGGAAAAAGTTTTCAGCCGGAAGCACCTCGAATAAATATATGCCGCGTTATTTATGTAATAACCACTGCCAGCGGCGGTCTATTGCGTAAGTTCGCTCTCGTATCACGCCACACCTCGTCTCGTCTCTCGTCGCTTCACCCCGCGCGTTCTCTCCGGCAAAGTCAAATTTATTCGTATGCTTATTTTTGAAAAAAGATTTTTCGTGTCGCGCGGAATGCAGCGCTCGATATTCCGTCACACTAACTATTGCTCATTGAAATGCTTAACTTTGAGAGTGCGACCCTCGATACGAGGGCACGTCGTCTCGCCCTGCTAAATTGCCCCTCGAGTGGCGTTTCATTTGACGAAATCGCCGTGACGTACAGGTGGTCCCCGTCTCTGTTCCCGTTCCCGTCCACAGCCCACGGGAGAGAAGTCCATCTCGCACATCTCTACATACATACATCCCGAATACAAGCGGCACATATCGAGCCGCAGGGCTCACGAGAGCAAAGACGCTCGCCGGGGCAACCAAAGAGAGCGAGAAAACGCGGCGTGGCAGGGTCGCAGGCTAAAATTCAGCGGGCATTATCCGTCTACGTGACCCTCACTTAGCTCGCCATTGACAAACGTAACAATATAGGCATTTACTATGGAGGAATATAATTGAATAGGGGCGGAGGGGACGTCGAGGAAACCCGCTCGCCCCGGCCTCTCCTATCCCGCTGTATCCGTCCCACTTCTCACAATAGTCACTCTCTCCTTCCCTCTCTCTCGGTCCGTCTCACCTGCTCGCTAGAGACGGTAAGCTGGTCTCTCCCTCTCCCTCGCCATCAAGACCCCACCATACCCCACTATACCCACGGATGGGTCCCGTCCCCTTTGAGCGTTAGTTAGGTCCTTTCTAGGCTCACCTTTTTATTCTCCCCACTCGGTGCGAGCGATGCGAGCGGTACGAGCGGTGTGGAGCGGGTACCGGGGTACCTGGACCCAGGGTCCGCGAGCCGCGGAGCGAGAGAGAGAGAGAGAGCGAACGACTCTGGGCCTGTGGGCCCCAAAGCAGCGTCGGACCAGTCAGTTCAGTTCTGACTTCGGTCGGGACCGGTTCGCTTCTTGGTGATTGCGGGACGCGTGCTTAACTCGCGTTGCCAGTACACATAACTACTACCACTACCACCACTGTCTCTTCTGCTCTTCTCTTCCTTCCTCCTCCCCCCCTCTTCTCTTCTTCTCTGTCTCTCCCTCCCTCGCAGTGACTCTCCCTGTTCTGTTTTTTTCCTGCCAGAACACTGCTCGGCGCGGCGGCGGCAGTCTCTGGTGCCTGGTGCGCTCTGCGCTCTCTCTGGCTTCGCCTGGTGGTGGTGGTGCTGCTGCTGTTGACTGTGGATACGCGATCGCGAGCAGTCGGCTCTCGTTTCTCCGTACACCGAGCGATTATTTCTCGCGGTTTTTGGTGTATGCGGAATGTTTGGTGGCGACGACGGCGATAAGCGAGCGAGGAGGTGGGCCGGAATCGTTGCACTGACCAGGGCGACGTGACTGCTGCCCCGCGTTTTCCTCTTCTTGCTGCGACGGGATCGCGAACGAAGAGAATCGAATTCGATATCCTTCGGGAAGGAAGGACGCCCTCGCACTCGCTCGCGCCCGTGCCCGCGATCCGTGATCCGTGGATCCTGGTGGTTCGTGCAAGGTGGAACGCGCATAGTGGGGGAGAAGTGAGTGTGTCGCCAGGAATATTTCCTCGAGGACGAATGATATCATTGGCCAAGTGAATCCGCGTTCCTTCCGTCTCTCTTCACTCCTGCCGAATTTTTTCTCCCGGCTGAGAACCGGCCGTTTATTCGGAGCAGTCACCATCAACGACCATGGAGGTCCACGCGCATCATTACAGCGCTATTGCGTCGCGGATGAACCAGATGAAGTGCTTCCCTGGCGACAAAATTGTAAGCGCTTCTTCATTTTATTTGCCTTTCCCTTCGGTACAGTATGGGACTTTTTTTCACCTTCGCTCGCGGACCGGCGGAACCAGCCGCGAGAACAATGGCATGTACGAGTTAAGTGCCGTGTGGGACGACGCACGCCTGAGCCGAGATCATTCAGCCGGCGCGGCGTAGCCGCATGTATACACCTATGTATACCAGCGCTATTTGTTAGAGCGGAAATTAGAGTGGAAACATTGCGTCGCGTTATTGTTCCAAAAGTTATTTAGTCGTTGCCAGACAAGACGAGCAAAAGAGGTAGAGATACGCTGGAAGAATCGGGATCAGCGCGAAAGAAAGAGAGAGAGGGGGGGGGGGCAATACTGCCGCTTCATTTATATCAGCAAGAGCCAGCAGAACTTCCGCGAATGGCTAATTTATCGCGATCAGCTTGATCCTTTGAGCAGCACGCTCCGTATTTTCGGAACTCTCTCTTCCTCTGTCTCAACTTTACTCGGGAGCTGGCTACAACTTGTAAGCTACTTTCACTCAATTACTTCGGGATTACGTTACACAAATTTTTCGACAGCACAACACTGGCGGCGTGGATTCCAAAACTTTTTTTTTTTCCTTCGTTTGCGCTCTCGAGTATTACCCCCGTCGACCGGTGTTTCCATCCCCACCGTTTAGCGATTGATTCGCGCGCGCGCGCTCGAATCAATTTAACGAATTTTCAGCAATATTCCCGTAACGCTTCTCTCTTTCTCCGAAGAACACGGGAGAGAGGAAGAGAGATGGGAAGACGAACTGTTCGAAGCGATCCGACTTCGGCCAAAGCAAATTGCTTAAACGACTCCGGTAGTTTCGATTGACTTGATCTGTCTCTCGATACTGCGCTGTTTTCGATTACAAGAACGCTGCACTAACGTTATCAGTCCCAATTGAGCCGCGTACTGGCAGTACTATCGCGATCAAAAGTGAGTTCGTTCTCTGTGTGTGTGCGCGCGCGCGCGCTCCAATAGCCAATGGACAAATACCAATTTACCAGGAGAATATTCGTTCTCGGAGAAAGGCCACCGAAAATCCTTGCGTTTGCTTCGACATCGAATTTCAACAGCATAATTGTTTTCTCCGTTTGTCTCGTGATTGCGGAGTACACGGCGGTACTCCAATTTCCGAGCGTACTCGCTCGAATTAAAGTCGCTGCACGTCAATTCTCATTGGTTACGGAGAATTAATAATGTGGCCGGGATGATTATATAAAGAGTATTATTAAAGTCACCGTGTCGCGTAGCAGCAGCAGTACCACCACCACCACCATCACCATCACTGACGGATTATAGCAGGAACAAGAGTGTAACGTAGCTAGAGCCTCTCGACTTCTTGCAACACGAAAATTGACTTCGCGCGACGCGACAGTAATTTCTCGGGGCTCCCGGCTAAACATTCCGAGGCTGATAAATTGTCGCTGGCAGGGAGTAGTAGTTCGTGTCGCAAGGACATTTTTTGCCCGGGCGAATGCATTAATGCGAAGGAGAGGAGGTGCCTTGAACTTTCTCCGGTTTTGCGCTAAGCGAGACGCTATCTCGAACAATGCCCTCCTACTAACCCGTTCTGCTAATGATATCGCTGTATAGTTACGTGGAAAGTTCGCGTTCAATTTCGCCAGGTATCCCATGCAGCCGAACTGCCTGCACGAGATATCGTTTTAATTTCTGCCCATCCACGTCGCGTACGAGTTGTTCCAGCAATTCGTCGCTTTTGCCACACTACTCTCTTGACCCGAAACTCTGCAAATTAATATACTTTTTATTTTTTATTTTTTATTTTTTTTTTCATTACTCCAAACCTCGCACCGATAAAAAATATTTGTAGCAACAGATTCATTTTTTTGCCGCAAAGTCCTTTCGTCGAAATTGCCTCCTCGATTCGCCCCGATGATTTACGGTTAGACCAGGCCGAACTAGGTTTTTGTCGATTAGCGGACTGGTATGTATGTACATAAGCCAGTTGATACAGTGCCACTCGATTTGTACCAGCAACAGTAATCCCAGTCGCGACTCGCGCTGCACTTTTTACTAAGGAAAACGATTGCGCCGCGGCGGTAAGTTCTTATCTCGCTTAGCTTATTATACAACCATCAACCAGTTAGCCACGCGCGCACGCACGCGAGCGGAGGATACAGTTTTTGGCTTTTTTTCTCCCCCCACGCACTCGCGACTGAGGAAACTCGCCAATTCTTTGTGTATGCCTTTAACAGTTTACTAGAAATTTAATGCAACGTATAAGTCACGGAACTGAAACGTTTGTTCCTTATCGTTAACCACTTTCCTTTCTTCCCTTATTGGCAAATAACCTAATAATAATAATTATATGTATAATACTGTTAATGCTTAAAAAACTGTTTGTCTTTGACAGTAGAAGCATGAAACGTCCTTCCCCAGGAATCGCGAGACATTTTTTCAGAGACCACCTGGAGCATGTCCTTGGTCTTCCTCCGGGCAATAACTTAATATGCATTACTCGACTGCAGCCGATAAATTTTAATAATCCATGACCAGAGATATTTACCCTGATAATCGCTCCTGTTTACATAATCGCGAGTGCGCGCCGTGGCCCGAATCCGCGATGATTTATCGCCAGCTAGTGACTTTCGATTTCGAATTAATTATAGCGATCGCTCGAGAGGCTCAATCTCCGCGGAGTAGACCGAGTTCGTTGCCGTTTTAACGTTTCGTCACCGAGTTCTCTTGCAGTGAACTGTATTCCGCGGTTCAATAAGAAAGTGTAGGCACGTGTACATCATTCGGAGCAGCATAAATATAGGTGAAAAGATTGTGCTGCTCTAGCAAAAGTTATTCAAACATATCCAATGATTCCTTTCGCATTGTTCCAAATTCAGGAGACGGTTTAGAGTCGCTGCTCGACCAAACGACTCTCATATTTGCCGAAACATATCTCATTCCATTGGAGTGGCGAGTCCGTTTCTGCTGGAGATTCCATGCGCTTGTCCCGCTCTCGTAGCACCGACGTACGAGCATAAACAATGTTTGCGAAGAGAGACGTAATTCCCAATGGGTCCATCGAGAATGTCGAGAGATAGGAATTTCGGTTTTCTGTTGCAGCAAGAAGGCGGTCCAAGCGGTCCAACGGGGATCCAGCAATGCGCCGGCTGCGGCGGGCAAATAGTCGAAAGATGGCTTTTATTCGCGATGGATCGGTATTGGCATAACGGTTGCCTCAAATGCTCGTACTGTGGCGCGGCGCTGGCGGAAA
The DNA here is from genome assembly GCA_963989405.1 of Trypoxylon attenuatum. Taxonomy (NCBI): domain Eukaryota; kingdom Metazoa; phylum Arthropoda; class Insecta; order Hymenoptera; family Crabronidae; genus Trypoxylon; species Trypoxylon attenuatum. The sequence continues at coordinate 26,283,904 of OZ022488.1, read as the reverse complement.
TCGGCCACTCTTGCTACACCAGGAGCGGCATGATCCTCTGCAAAAGTGACTACAGAAGGTAAGAGAGACTCGCAATTTATAACACCATCATTACTCTTTTCAGGAAAAATACACAGTTGATACGATTTTTTACTTCCACTTTTGCTATTCGTAATAGTGGAAATTAGCTGGTGGGACTATTATCGACTCTCTAGAGAGACTTTGTAGAGTATAGGATTATCTGAGTACATAGTCCTCGTATTAATCGAGCTGACCATGTAGGAGACCGATGTTTCAATCGCGAGACACTTGGGAAAATAGCACCGAGCAGATGTAAGAATTTCGATCTGAAGTCAGTCGCTGATCGTGGGGAGCGTTGTAGATCTTGTATTCCGCTAATTAAAGTTTCGCTCACTAAAGCGCCTAGAATGGTAATTGCTCGGCTTTTAACAGTGCAGAATGTTATATATTCAGCCGCGGAAAATCCGGGGTGGTAGCCTTCGGCAGGAACGCACAGCCATTAAAACGGTTAATTGAAACAGCTCCGATAAATCAGGTTCGCGATTGACCGTAAATCCTAAAAAATAATCCACCGTTTGCGAAATCGCGCGAAAGTAGAAGGCCCGTGACCGTTGAATGTCTCTTTTTCGGGCCCGGGATTACGACTGTGTCGACTCGGTTCGTTTACAAGGCAAACAGTTGACTTAGTTCACGATTGAAGATCGAGACCAACCGAACTTTTCTATCGGTCGCGACATCGCAAAAGATCAATTTGCGCTTAATGTCAATTCGCTTGACGCAGTTTCCAAAAATCAAGATCGTTCGCAAGAAGATTCCGAATTACGCACACATTTTTCCTTGCCTCGCGATGAATCGGACGGGACGATGACGCGGCCGATTATGTAATTCGTCGAAATTGTCGACGGCGCCAGAGAACAATGCGCAATCAAGCTCGAAAGAAACGCCGCGTTAATTGAGTCTGTCGAGCACTTGTACTCACGTATTCGCGTACTTGGGAGCCGAGGAGTGGGTTGTGGTATCTTTCTCGCTGTGCAAATACGGATAAGTTTACGAAGGTACTAATTCCGCGGACCAATTGTCACGCGTCCGCCCTGAAAGATTCGGTGAGTTCTCGAGGCCCCCGCATCACGATGAACGTCTACCTAATCGGCGGCGACTGTTCCAAATTTAGAGGATTCGAGGTCAGAGCGCAATTTAATGAGAAACAGACGCCGAAGTTAGTTAGCCTCCTTAAAATAGACCGAGAGAAAATCTGGCCCGTTGGTAGGCACTCTGATTCTAATGGATTTGCCCGTATTTTTTTCCTTGCCCGCCGACCTGTTATGCTCCCGCGAGATAATGAGTCCCTCGCATTCTTTAATTAGCCCTAAGAGAGCCTCAGCCGTACGTCAGGCTGCGCACCGGAGCCTCTCCACTCGAGGCAACTCGAGCTGCTGGAAATTTACGTTCTTCAAATTTACGGCTCGCTTAATCGCCCGTTACAAGCGCCATTTTCACCGATAAGAGGCGACTATTTTTTTCAAGTGGAATCGCGCGGATTGTCCGAGAGATTTCGATCTGTGGGTGGACAGATGTAGTTATAAGATTTCGTCTTGGCATTTGTATTCCTTGGTCCTCTTCCGGTCGGCGGAGTTTGAGGAACCGCGTCCGTCCCGCTCATCCTCGCAGCACACGTACATCCTAATCTGTTAGCACAGTCGAACGATTTAGTCTACCGTAGTATCAATATTTGATTACGAGGCGTCTCCTCCCCGTATCTGTGGATGGGGACAGTATCCAGGACGTCCATCCCTACTGTCCACCGACGTCCAACTCCTTCCTACTTCTCCGGAAGTCAGATTTCATCATCGGCTGGATCCGGTTGGATCGGTGAATAGGACCGAAATTGCGTTCGATTAACGAGCGACCATTTCGGTTCCGTCCTTCTTGCTAGTTTCATTATCGAGATACGTACCCGGTACCCCGAGAGCCATGCTAGCAAGACCGTCCTCTTGACGGAAGGAAAAAAAAGACAAATTTTCCCAGGCCTCGTTTTATCGGCTTCGCCTAAAGCCCTACTCATAACACGTGGGACCAGAACCGAGCCGACCTAATCTCAAAGTACTCCACTCCATCGCGACTCTCCACTCGAGGGTTCCAGCAAACCTCTCGTAACCCCTTCCGCGTCATCTCCGATAAACCTGGATGCCGAGAGTACAATGCGCGCTAAAAAAAACGCGCGGATTTTTTCCCCACCCGAAAATCTATGCAGCGAAAAGCGAGAGAACCCGCCGCGGATAATGTACAGTGGTTGAGGAGCGTCGTTGGAGTGGTGTCGCGACGCGCTGCAGTGATCGACGCAGTCAAAAGTGGTCGCGCGACGAAGAAGAAAGCGCGGAGCCGGGGGAAGCAGATCGAGCGCGCGAGGGTGGCATGGTTTGGGATAGACAGAGAGTGAGCGATCGGCTGAGTGAATGAGAGTAGCCGCTAAAGGGGAAAACAGCGCGACAGGAAGGGTAGGGTAGAGCAGGGTAGAGCAGGGTAGAGCAGAGTAGCGCGGAATAGCACTGCGAAGAACGAGGAGGGAGGGTTCCGGTGGTGTTCCAAAGGGGAGGGAGGAAAGCAGTCAGGGAGGAGGGTTGAGCGGGAGGAGTAGTGGTTCGTTTCTTTTGGATTCAAGGAATGTTTCAATCAGTTTGATTGAAGGGCTGAGCCACGGCAAGAGGGTAAACTCGATTTACAGCCGCGTGGGTGGAGGAACGGGTGCCAGATCAACGAGAGGAAGCGAGAGAAGAAGAAGTAAGAGAGAGAGATGGAGTAAGCGAGAGTGACGGAGGTGCGGGAGGGGGGTTTCGGTGGGATGAGGGTGGCGAGGGTGGCGGGTGCCACAATCACCGAGATGCGTCCAATCACCCCCAGCTCCGAACGCCATCGGGTTTCGGGTGCACGGGCGAGGGCTGAAGGGATTGAAGGTGTACCGAGGGTGGTTGGGTGGCGACCGGGTGGCGGTGCCGGCGGGGGAGACGGTGCAGTACGGAGAGGAGCAGAGCAGAGCAGAGCAGAGCAGAGCAGAGCTCTGCGGAGCGAAGAGAGCGGCCAATCATCGCTCGGCTTTCCGCTGGAGCGACGTCGTCCTGGTGCTGGTTTGGCCTAGATGTGCAATCAGACCGCTTCAGAGTGTACGTCTCTCGCTCTCCCTCAGTCTCTCCTGTCTCCTTCGCTCTCTTCTCTCCTTTCTGTCTCTCTTTCTCCGTCTTTCCACGCTCCCTCTGCCCGCGTGTTGCTCTTCGTTTCTCGTGCTCGGTGGGTTTGCTTCTCTCCTTCGTTCCGCTCCCTCTTTCTCGCTTGCCTCTCTTTTCGCCCGTTCGCGTTCGTCGGCCCTCTTTCCTCGAGAGCGAGCCTCATCCTCCGGTCTCCGGGCGAGAGCAGTGCTTCCTCCGTCCTCTTCCTTTCCCCCCTGTGCCTTCATCTTTCTGGCCGAATACCAAATTCCAGCAATTTGGTAGGTGGGTACTTTGTTGAATCAACATGATTGGGCTTGACGGAGCTCGGCGACACGACGCGTACTGGTAACAGCGTCGGTGGTGGCGACGGAGGTGACGTGGTCGCGGAACCGCGCGAGATCAGACCGACCGGCTGGAAGACGTCCACTGGAGAAGTTCGTAACCCTTTCGTGGATGGACCGGTTTGTAGGTTGTAATTCCATTAAGAGGAGACGAGGAGGGTCTCCGCTTGGTCCCTGCGTTGTCACTTGGTCCGATGAAAGGAGCGGCCAGCTTGGCTCGCTCCACTCTCTTGGAGAAAGTGATTCGACCTTTTTTCTTTCCTTCGGTAAGAACAAATTCGTTTATTTCTTCCAATCACTCGTTTCCTCTACGTACTCTTGTACGTTACTTTTTTACAAACTCTTCCAAATCCCGATGTTATTGGGACCCGCGAATATTCGCTTAATGAGCTACAATCTCGAATCGTCGAGACTTTAGCGCCTCGATTCGTAGAAAACCTCGAGAGAGAGATTTTTCGAGCGCGAATTTTAGCTGCTCGAAAGTTGACACCTTCGGCCTAACTTGTTCGCCACTTTCCACTTCTCGGTACATCAATTACGAGTGACGTGGCTCGCGCCGCAAAAGCACCCTGGCATCGGGGCAAGGGGTGTGCATACGATCATCAACGTGTTCAACCCGCGAGAGAAGATCGGAAGAGAAAAAGAGAGAGAAGAGCGAAAAATATTTACAGTGGCGAACATAATGGAGGTTCGCACGCGATGATAAAGGAGGACGAGTTTTCCGCATGGCAGGCATCGCGATCGATGTAGTAATAGTGCCTTATCACGATCCTCGTGACACAGGACCCACGAAGGCGGAAGAAAAAGAGCGCGGCAACCCGTAACAAAAAGTCGAACATGGGCGAAGAAAAGAGGAAAAGAGGAAAAGGAAGAAAAGGAAGAAAAGGAAGAAAACAGAGACGGATAGAGTCCTCTCCGCATCGAGGAAGGAGGTCTTGGTATTTTCAGAGCTTGATTCAAGCCGCATCAGGTTCGGTGTTCGAAGGTAGTGCGCGTGAACGGTGCTGATGGTATGGCGCGCGGCGTACGTAGTACGGCAGTCTCGCCTGACGGTAGGTGGGCTGGTAGGTCGCCGAAGAAGGCGGAGGGTGGTGGCACCAGCGATAAGGGGTTCATTAGAGGCAGTTTATTACTGCCTTTGAAGTCTCTCGCGTGTTGCCGTTAAGTCGCTCGATATCTCGTAATATCTCGCTCTAATCTCGCGAGGAGAAGTTAATTGCTACCTCCACCTCCGCTCTACCTTCTCACCTCCGACCCACCTATACCCACGACCGCCTGCCGGCACCTCGACCTCGGCGCCTTTGCCCAACCTCACCCACTCTCACCCACCTTCACCCACCCTCACTACCCACACCATCTACCGCTTCGCTACCCACTTTCCTCGGCCTTCTCGTCCCTTCGACTCGCACTTTCCACTACCGCACTCGGCGGCACCCGCACGTGTCGCCTTTACAATTAGACGCTTAATTCGAGCCACCAGCGGACTCGAATTTTCGCTTCTGCTGATTCCTTCTCCCTGCTGTTCCGAGACCTCGCTCTGCAACTTCCGGTCTCCTGCTCGGTTAGGACTCACCCTTGCTCGTTGTAACTTCTGCCAACCATGTGCCGGTGGGTCACTCGTAATTTTCTTCTAATTATGGTCATTCGTGTTCGGCGGTTTCGTTCCAGTAGGGTTAGGCTCCCGTTACGTATGGTGCTGGATTCGTTTCCATAGGGATTTTCGTTTCGTACTGCTCGCTCGCACGGTATCTTCGCGATCCACTTTGTCTGTTTCTATTAAATCAATTTGCTTTATCAAGGTAAAGTTCCGTTCAAGTTCCGTCCCTGAGACAATTTTGTCACTGTGACAAATAAAATGACGTTGCAAAGGCAATTTTGCGGAGACCGCCGTTGGTAATATCGCGAGGGTAGTAATATCTGATATTGCGGCGTTTGAGAACCTTCTTTCACTCTGGCGAAAGGGCTGCGGAGTAATCTATCGACTATATTATTAAAAGATTATTAAAACATCCGGTATTTCGGCGCCGTGCAATATCGCGATATTAGCGAGCGGTTTCGCGACTGTGCTCTGGAATTTCTAACTGTAATCCTGTTAAAATTTGTGACGTCTGACCGTAATAATAGGCGATAACAAACACAGCATTATTACTCGGGCTTTGACCCTGGTAGCTTTGTCGAGTGTCAACCGCAGTATGCCGCATACCGTGATGCGACCATCGGCGGTGCGATATATTCCATTCATGGCTTTCCATTCGCGCGAATCAGCCAGCCCTTTCACCAGCTTGTTTTACCAATTCAGAGCTTTCTTAAAACGGACCTGATTGCGCATTGTCGCTGAAATCGCTGACTCTCCGGCAACCTTGCCGCGAGCGGTTCCCAAGCGTCGCAAGTTCAAGTGGAACTTTACGAGAACTTTTACCAAACGTTCGTCGCTAGTGCGACTCTCGCGAATCTGATTTATTCTGGCTAGTCCGATGGATAAGACAAGCACGATTAATATTGATTATCGAAGAGGGTAGAATAGACTGCAATAGAATAAAAGAATAAGAGTAATTTTACGTCGAGAGAACACAAGTGACAGAATCTAGCTCAGAGAGAGAGCAGTATGCGAATGAGGAAAAAAGAGGGTATTCGTCGACTCAGGTGAAAAAACGTACGTTCGTCGTAGTTTTTCGTTCGAGAGGATTAGTCGAGAGCGCTAGCACAGGTATATGAGTATCGGCGAGGTATCGAGTGCCCTCGTCAAAGGAGCTCTCCCAACGCTTGGGACTCGGGACAAATACGCTGCGAGGGAGGACGATCGCACCATTTATTATTCAGAGGTTCGAAAGGGTCCGCGCCCAGTCGTGTGTCGTTCGATCGTAGGTAAACGTCCCCGGAGCGGCTAGCTACGTAATGTCGGCTTTACTTTAACGATTAGGTTTTTTTCGCGAGACATGCAAGGCCATCAGTCTGCATAAACCAGCAATTGCGTCGGCAACCTTCGGCATCGTCATCGTCGTCGTGGTCGTCGAGGACAACGGACTTGGCTCGAATTCGTTTGGGGAAGAATCGATGGGAATCCAATGCGAATTCGACGGTTCCTGTCGGTCTGTCTGTCTCCGCGGGACACCCGGTGTTTACCTCTGCTCGGACAAATCGAATTCGCCCTGAGGCGGGCGACGAAGGCGCTCGAGAAACAGCAGAGTTACGTACGGGAAATTGACGGCTCGTGGAAGTGAGGATCGTTGAACGAAACGCTATGTTTTTATTCACTTGTCGTCGAGCATCAACTTCTTTCACCCGGAGTAATTGATCGTAATTCGAGATAAAAGGCGAGGAATTGCCACTCGAATTAAAGCTAAGAGATAGGAAGAACCGAGGAGGATCAGTGGAAAGTCTTTGGGGAGGAGAAAATTGACTGGAGCAACGTAAGCCAGGTTTTTCGGCGTGTTTGAACGGTGTGCGAGTTGTGGCACACGGCACTATGTATACGACGCGGCGGTACTAGCGAGGGATATTTTGCGATCCACATCCGGTAGATATCGAGCGTAGCTCGGCTGACAGGGTAGAAGCGCGCGCGGAGCCCCGGAAGAAAGGTCCTCTCCTTTAATCTTCGGGGCTAGGGTAAATGTCCTCGAGAGAATAAATTTAAATATTAAGTTTAATCTTAAATTAAATCTCTGAACAACATGAATTTCAAGTTGATTGCCCCTTCGAGGTGGTGTGCTCTCGGTGCGGGTTACGGAGAAGGAAAGGCAGAGGGTGCACGGTGGAAGAGGCGGCTGGAGCAAGAGCAGCGGCACTAGCTCGACACAACAGCCAATAAATACCTTGAAGAGCGAGTACATAAATTTTGGGAGAATTCGCGCTAAACGCGCAAGGCAATCCGATCGCAGAAAGCAATGCTCGCCAATAAGAATAAGGAATTCCAAGAATTTTTCCTCGCGCGTTTCACTTTTCTTGGCTGAAGAATGATGCTAGTGGGAGTGGTGGCGGTGCTGGCCGGTGATTTCACGTAAGAATGGAAATTCAGAGAAATGCTCGCGCAGCCATGAATTATGGAAGCCTCCAGCCCGTGACTGTGGAACTTTTTTCCGCGAGTGTATGCTGCCGAATGCATGTAACACAGCGAGGAATAGAGTAATAGTCGATTCGCCAGTGTCCGTGGGAACTATGCGCATACCTTAATGATCAGGACACGCGGATTTGCATAGCCACACAGGTTCGCCTCGGTCAATCAGTAACTCTGCGTAGAACCGTCATCTGTTTTCATAGTCATGCATAGACACTCAGATATTCCGATTGGTCGGCGTCGTCTTTCGCGATGAATCCAATATCCCAGACCGTCCGCCTCTTCGGTCGAGGCCTCCCCAGACACCACGGATTCTCCATTCTGAGACTGAGGCTTGTCTCGCAAGGCAGCTTCTCGAACTCTCGCCACTCGTTTCTCCTTTTACTCCGGTTTATCCTACCCAATAGTTTGCGTAATTCCAAATTTACTGCTAATTTCGCATGATGCGAATTTACTTGAGGAACAAAATCGAAACGCAAAGTGTTCAAATAATTCAATTCTTACACTTGATTATTTTTGCCAAAGTTCGAGAAACATATCGCATCGTACCGGTTCTGTCAAGGAGCGTTGCACAAAAGTGAGAGATCGGGTGAAGCTTGAGCGGGCGCGGGTGCAAGAGCTTCTCGCGTCGCCGTGCGTCTTCTCGGAAGGCAAGCAGGGTGACACTGATTGGGGAGAAATTTCCAAATGGGACTCATTATCGCGCGCAGACCATTCCAAAGAGCAGATCCAAAGGCAGATCCGGCGTAAAGTTAAAAGAGGGTGATTACCAAAATATTAGGAACGCGTTTATCCTTGAGTCTAATAATAGTCTCAAAGGGAAGCTGTCAACGCTGGCCATACGTAAATGCCAGGGACGATCGCACCGATGACAAACGCGACAAGGGTCCCTCGTGCGAGCGCATAAAACGCAGCCAGAGCGTGCGAAGCGGCCCCGAAAGGGTGAAGCAACAGAGTTTGTCGGATTCCACCGGCAGAGGTAGTATCGCTCAAGCTTCTCGAATTTATTAGCAGCGTTAATTACGATCGTCTGCACCTCAGGATTATTCTCCGTAGACCGATCCAATCTCGTGTTCACAAGTGTCACGCTTAACGAGTGGAATCAGCAATATTTATGTGGCTTAGGTGCGAATAAGAGCGGCACCCTTTGTCGAGCGATTAATATCGCCGAAGACAGCTAGCAAACTCAACACGCGCCTCTTACGACGGATATCTTCAAAGATGGCACACAATCGTCCGCGGAAATTCTTATTAGCGGTCTTCTCGAGAACGAGACTACGCTCGATGCTCTTATTGCCTGGAGAAAGATGCGCGAAACGACGCGCGACCGATGGAAGGAGAGTAGGCGCGAACTCGACGAAAATATTCTGCGAGTCACGAAATAGCCATGGCAGACCGAAGGAAACCGGTTTTCATACGAGAGGAAAACGATACGCACCGATGCCAAAGGGGTTAACGCGTCGCATAAAAACTTGTGGTCTGAGGGAGTCAGCGAACTCAGGAACCAACCGAACCCACCAATTTTCTTTGAGACTCGAACACGGAATCGGGCTGGATTGACTCGCGAGAGAATCGATCGGTTCGAGTTGCCGATTTGACGGCAGGGAGAAATTAAGAGAAGACCACGGAAAGTGGTTACAGTGGAACAATAGTCCGATCGTTGAAGAGTGCTTCTGGCTACGGTTGCTACTGCTGTTAGTGCTGCTACTAGTGGTGCTACTGCTGCTATCGGGCAATTTCCCCGAATATTTGATCAGCGAACGATTCAAATATCGCGTTTGCTCCGAAATCAAAGGGGGTAATGATATTTGGATAGAGGCGCGTATGACCCCGTGCTCGTTCAGGATCGCGCTCGAACGCCTCGTTTGCTCTTGGGGATGCCTATCATCACACCAACGACTGTAATCGCATCCTTGCTAGAATTCGCTGGAGATCGCATTTTGCGCAAATAAAGAGTCTGCGTTTCCCATCGCTCGGTTACCGATTCCTCAGTGTGCACCAGGGCAAAAGCGCTCTTCTGTCATCAATGTGTCGCTAATTAGTTCGGTTTTGCGTGCGACGTGCACATTGGATAATAATGTGAATGGAGAGATTATATCGCGAGGTGCATACGCGGGTGTATGAGAATATATTCGGTCGGAGAGTTGATTACGTGAATGCTCCCTCGTGTTTTCTAGTATTCCTTCTCATTCGGGCGACAGCCTCTCTCGATGCGATTGCTGCCTCGCGTCCCGTTATGCACGCGCGCCTCTCTCGCCCGCTCCTGAGCCTCTACGCTCCACCCCAACGGCGAATGATGGATTGACGAAGGTTAATTAGTTACTGGGTGTTACATCGTGCATCCGCCGCAGTTTCCTGCATGCGATTAATTAGATTTTCGCGATTTTGAGCCTCCGCTTCTCCACTTCTCCTCCTGCTCCTCCTCTTGCGAAGCTGCCACATACTATTGGATAGCTCAAGCACCACCGAGTACCGCCGAGTACCGGCAGAAAAGGTCACAATACCCCAAACTCGAGGCTACTGAATACCGCGAATCCTCCTTTTATCTTTTTCCGCCCCACGACTATCCTATCCGATGCCAATTTATTTATGCCCTCGCATCGTTCCGGGCCGTTCGCGGCATAGCCGCAATTATTAATTATCCCGGAATGGCGCGCAGCAATTTCTCCTTCTCGTCTCTGGCTCTCGTCCTCCGGAAGTGACGCGTGCCACGAATATAAGCGCGGACCAACTAGGAGGAACGGCAACTTAATCCACGGTCAAATTAAATCGTGACTTCTCGAGAAATCTACTTTCCGAATGATTTGTGGCCCAGTTCGATGTTGCTGGCTTCCTCTTTCTCCCACGATCTCTCTGTCCTTGTCGAAAGCAGCTCGAGCGTGTCACGCTAAGAACACGAAGAGTCGCGATGGAATTTCTTTCCTATTTCTCCTTTCGCTTTCTCGCGAGACCAGTGCCGGTTTTTCGGAACGGCCTGCCAACCTGGCACCTCGCGCCGGAGATATTTACAAGACAGCACAAAATTGCGTATGGCACGAGAGTGCAACGATGCACCAACGCGAGAGAGGAAAATCCTCCGCGGCTTCGCGATTTCTCCAATACCGATGTATCGCGATACACCATCATCGCGGTCAATCATAAAACAGTCGTTAATTATCGCGAAGGAACTCGTCGCAATTTCCTATGGAAAGTAACGACACTGCCCGACAGCGTTTTTTTCGTCGCGAAACTTCTTACAGACCGCGGTAGAAGAGAGAAAAAGAGGAGGAAATCGTAAGCAGCCTGACACCGGCAGGTGGCACTGGAATCCTCCAGACAAGGAATTTACATGGGGAGGCTTTTAAGTTTCTTAATGTCCCGAAGTTACTCCGATCACGTCGCCGCGCAGATCAATATCCCTTAATGGCGGACAAATTGTGAACGTTGACAGGGAGATTAAAGCCAGGCGTTTCGCGCGGTGCGGCGAACTTCGCTAATTGCCGGAGATAATCGAACTAACGGTCCTGCGGAGAGACTTTAACGGTTGCACGCTGGACGAGGACGAGGTCGAGAAGAGAAACGAAGGGCAAAGAGAAAGAGAGAAATATTCTTCACGGTGACATCACTGCTCTGCTTTTTAAAAGACCCGATATCGTTTACTCGGCGAAACCCCGGCTCTACGCGTCGCGACGCCTCGTTGCTCTTCTCTCTCCTGCCACTTTCCTTGAGCCACTCTGGAAAGTTTCTGAATCTCGAGGGTAATTAGCTTGCTCGGGGCCAACTATTGACCCTTTATCTTGGAAGGATCAAGAGAAGTGCCCATACTTTGATGGAATATACATATGTATATCAGCCGTTTAATTCGCGGATGGTTCGATCGAAAATTTCCTCAGTAATACTATTATGCGCTAGCAGAAAGTGGCGATAAGTTAGCGCGCATGATTCTCTTCAACGAAAGGTCTCGATCTAGTTAGCCCAGTGGTAGCTACTAGTGGGAGCCAGTAATAGACTCTGCGAAGGATAATCCTATAGGAATAGCCTCGTCGATCGAAACTGATAGGTCGCGATACGATTCCGGTCGAGTGGACTTTATAACTTGAGTAGCGATTTTACGAGGGAAAATATTGTCTGATAGAAAGGGATTACAAAGGGCGATAGAGTCGCGGGCGCGGATGCGGAAGTGGGAGAGGATTTTTTGGGATAGCAGTTGCCTACGGTGGTTGTTAACCATGATCGCTAGTGGGCATAGCGCTTGGAACGCTACAGTTTTTCCTTCCCACCGTTCCACTACCCCCCTTCTAGCCCAGTGTCCGAGTTTATTTTCTTTATTTCGGTGGGCCGCTTGAAAAAATTTTGCCGATGTTTCTTTTCCTCCCGCCGGATTCGGGCAGGAAGAATTAAAATTCATGGGCGCGCGGCCGGTAACAACCCGCCAAGAGAAAAGGAAACCGGGACGGGGGTGGTAGAAAAAAAAAACAGTCCACTGCGGACAGGATCCTGCCCGAGGATCGTTCTTTTTACAATAGTTCCTCGATATTTTTTGCATCTGCTAGTACGATCGACTCTCTCGTAGCCAAATACTTTCACTTTTCCTTTCGTAACTCTGCAAAATTAATTTCACGCCAGGAATTCTTCTCGCTTGCAATTTGCGTGGCAAACCTTTTTCGGGCCAGGGGATAATGTTACTGACCCCTCGATCTTTCTGCAGTAACATATATATAGTCTTTAGGAGAAATATTCACGATTTACGGACAAGGATAAATTTATTTTCAACTTATTCGCGACTTTTTTCAATGGATAGATTCGTCGTAGAAGAATTAGGGAAAGTGACGCAGCTTCGTAGCGAAAATTTGAGGTAAAACTGATAATGCAAATTAACAGTCGTTCTCTCTTAATTGAGGAGCGCACGTGAGCATCACGGTGCTCCGACGATCTTTCTTTTTCGGTTTTTGTCCGCGCAGCTCGTCTGTCATCCCCGTTTTTCCCGCAGATGCCTCTTTTCGGCTGTTTCATTAACGCCGCTGGCCGCGAACTGACCACCAGACCAGTCTGTCGGAGCGTAGCGGTGCTCTTGTGCAAATTCATGTTGATTTTTCTTTACGTCGAATCAATCGACACCGGTCGTTATCCGCCGATTCGGCAAATTTACGCATCGACCATTCGCACACCCCTGCATATCCTCCCCGTTCCCACCGAGTGCCCCGGTGATTTTATGGAAAATTATGTGACAAGCCGCGTGTGTGCTATTTTCATTGGCTACGAAAATCAGCGAAATTCTTCCTTTATTCGACAATTTGGCAAATTTTGCTAGAACAAACGAAGCTCTTTTTTGCAATTCATTTGCCAAGATCAATATCAAAGATTAATACTTCAAATACTTTTCTTCTCATTTCCTCCAGGATCTAAGTTAATTACGCGCCCTCACATGGTACATATCTCAAGATAGCCAGTAATTTCCTTATAAAATCCAGTTTCCCGAGAAAATCGCTCAGAATCGTAGATACCAAGGAGCGTAGCAGAAAAGCAGAAGACAGTGTTCAGAGCCGATCGCCGATAAGATCCCAAAGTCAAATTGGCCGATAATCCTTGAAATTCCCATCGTAACCAAACGCGCCCCGGTTGTCGTGGTGGCTGTTCCGTCAGAGTTGGTGGTTGCGCACACGACTATAATAATAATCCTATTTGGCGGGTACGCGCCGCATAGCAAATAGCCCCGCGACGACGTGAATTTTCAGTCGAAGAGGTAGGGGGAGGGGGGGGGGGGGGGCAAGTTCGCTAGGCACGAAGAGGAGGAGGCCGCCCGCGATACAGCATCCTCTCCACTTGCTCTTGGTCGACTCTGGTAGTCGAGTTGGTCGAGTAGAGGCAGGAATGAAGGACGAGGAAGGAAGAGGATGCGACCCAGAAAGACCGATCTTCCTCGTCGGTAGAAGGAAGAAAGGGTCAGGGGACGTTCGAATGGGGTGCAAAAGGGGGTGGCACGGCGGTTGCAGCGCGTAGCCAACCTAATAACCGCGATCAGCCGTCGCTTATGTGTACCTAATATATCAAATTATAGCGGCGTGCCTCGAATGACAAACCACCGTGTTAGAGGCGGAAAGAGCGGAAGCGCTGAATTCCTAGATGTCACTCGTGTAGTCCCGTCGTATCCCCTTTACCCTCTGCTGCTGATGGTACATGGAACGAAGATGAAAGAGAGAGAGAGAGAGGGAGAGAGAGAGAAGCACCGTTAGGACAATTCTTTTCTCGTCGATGCTGATTCTTTTCCAATGTCCCGTCCTTAATCTGCGCTCGTTTATACAGATTTCTTCTGCTGTGCCATTAAAACTTTCTTTCTTACCCTCGCTGCTGTCCCCGACTTCCTTTCATTTCCTTCGCTCATCTGACAACCCTGCCATCCTCTTCCTTCCCTCTCTATTTCTCTATCTCACTATCTCTTCTTTTTCTAAATTTAATTATTCACGTCTGAAGGATAAAAAAGTTTGCCCTTGAATAGCGTGATTCGTTGCTCCGAAATACAAACGGCCGACCCGGCATTGAAACCGAAAGAACGTTAAGCACGTTAGTTAGGTTGCATGGTTGACAGTCTCTAAGAGGAACATTGAAATGACGAATGGTTCGTTTAGGGTGAAATCGCATCTTGACGTCTGTCTGACGTCGTGTCTCGTTCTAGTTGCGTGAGTGGTCGTTATTACTTTCATCGCGGTTAACTCCGTTTTATTGTCTCGTGGTCGAATGCTACGAAATGCAAAGCGATTCCTCGAGGCAACTAGTTTTTGCGAAATTCGCGCCAGTCAAGAGAGGATATAGAGGCGGAGTATTATTTCTGAAGAATCCGAACGGAGGAGATGGAGGTGGTTACGATTTGCAATTCTTCTTGGCGACCGAATGGACATTCACTTCACTCCTCACGGTTTCTTCTGCGAAGGTAGACTTGGTCGAAGAGCCGTAAAATTGTTTTTAGTCACCTTACTAAAATATATGTATATGTATGTCGCATCATAATTAGGATCGAAGCCTCGCTCGAGCTCGCGCCTAATTAATCGCGTGGATCGTAAATCTCGATTTCTTTTCTGTCTCCTTCGCCGTCTCCCGTCCCTCTCGCAGTTTTTCGACGGTTTGGGTTCCGCATTTATCGAGTCCTCGGCGCTCCGCGAATTGACGCATTAAGAACAGCGAACATGAGGCGGCGTGTAGTCAGAATTCGGCATGAATTATGTAATGAATTAGCAAATCAAAGAAAGAGGGAGAGAGAGAGGGAGAGAGAAAGCGAGAGAGAAGCTCTCGTCGTGATTAATGGCTGAATATTCCGGGCCACTTGCACGTTGTGCTCGTGCGCACTCACCTCGGAGCGATCCCACTAACGAGTCGCCGAGAATTTCGGATTCTTTTTGCGCGCTCGCCTATACGATGATATCTTTACATTACAATTGCTCGTTAGCACCGTCTGTTATCCACTGCTCCGCAACGGCGGCTCGGCGTCACCTCGAGCCCTATTGAGCCAGCCGAGTGTGCGCCGCGCAGATATAACGAGCCACACTACCACCATCCTATCCTGTCGTGCCTCCTGCCTCCTGCCTCCTGCCGTGTTACATTCGAACGAACCGATCACGATCGGCCAGTCCTAAACTAAAAATTAGCGAGAACCACAACGAGAGAGCGAGATACGACACGTGAGTCGTGGCGTGTCATTTGCTAGAATTAGTCTATGCGCCCGGTGACAGAAATTTACGCTAATTGCGATGAAATCAAACCAATCGCAATCTGGCCTTTCAGGGCGATCCCGATCAAAGATCGCGGATCAATGGAAGTGCGCACAAACTCTGCGGCATAACATTATTCGCAAGGGGTTATAAGGGGGCAGTGGCAACGCGCACTGTCACCCACGGGTCAATTAGCCACGAAAACGGACTGACTATCTCTCTCTCTCTCTCTCTCCCTCTGCAACCTCCACCAACTCCACACTACTCGACCAACGCACTGACGGAGCTACCAAACGACGCCATCCATGGCAGCGTGCATTACTCCTCTCTTTATCTTTTACCCGATCGATCTCAAAGCAAGGCTTTGGAGAGCCATGGGAGCGCTAGCTCACTCTCGTTTCGAGTATATATCGATGAGGCCTTAATTGGAGGCCGGATAATTGTTTTGCTGTCCGGGGCGTGTTGGTGCGCCTTTTGCAGACGCTCGACTCATTAGCATTAAGTGGCGTCGCGCGCATCGATGCCCGTTTTTAGGAGGAACGAACTCGGGGTTGGCCGCCTTCACGCGCGTCCCGGATTATCGTTAATAGACGAATTATATCTCGCCGAGTGCTCGCGAAATAATCGATCCTACCTCCGAGCCGTCTCGTTATCCATGGCCCAATGGACCAAGGTGACGGTGGTCTTGGCTACGGCCAACTCCGATTCTACGGAACAATCATCCTTGCCCCTTATCGCAAAAGGGCACCCTCTTGTTTTCTATCAGATTTTATTATTTTATTATTGGATCACTTTGTACCAAGGGTAGTTCGGGTGGTTAGGCGGATCAATTTTTTAGAGGACGGCACTTCTAATAATACCGCAAGAATAAAGTGTAAATAATAGCGACAGACATAACTCGCATTGATTCGCATGAAAATTTAATGGCCCCTTGCATTATTTTGAAACCTGTTCCAATTATACCGTTTATGGGGTGGCTCAATATAGTTTAGTGTTTCATTCGGAAGTGAAGGAAAATAATTGCGCGGTTGGATGAAGCACGTGTAGCATAGTAAACTGGATCTCACGCGATTGATTCGCGGTGCGGGACGACGCGCCACGCCGGCACGCTCCTCTCCCACCGCTTCGCATCGTTCTCCTTTAGCGCAGAATCTGTCTCATTAACAGTCTAATTAATAATCCAATTACGCGGCAAGATCTACCCTCCGGCATATTTTCACGGTAACGGGAAAACAATTCTGTCGGACGTTTCCCTTCTGGTTGGGTACATACCTTTGGACGGATAGAGAGACGGCACGGTGTGAGAGAGAACCGCGACGACGATGACGACGAAGACGGCGGAGGCGACTGGCGCGTCGGGGCTCTGGGGTTGTTGCCCCAACCCCCAGGAATTTAATAAGCAATTACCAGGGATGAAACGAGACGCATCTGTGTACGTGTATAACGAGAAAGGCAGCAAGAGCGAGAAAGACGGATAGTCGACGAGAGAGAGAGAGAGAGAGAGAGAGGGCAGGAGGGAGGACTAAAGAGAAACAGGATGCGCGAGGGTCGAAATGGGCTGAGAGGGAGGAGAAAGCCAGACTCGGGGGTGAATACTCTGATAGAGCTTCAGGGAAACAAGAAGGACACCCCGGCGTGTAGGATATTTCCAATAAATTATGTTTGATTCGCTCGATTCGCTCGGCACGCGTCACCCACTGGTTTTCATGTACGCGATACATACATAGTTAGATAGGAGGGCATACTAGCTCTATCTTCTACCAGCAACCCCAGCTGGCATGTTCTGCCAAAGTGCCGCGATCCACGGATCCGCGATGGGGTGGCCTCGCTGGGTATTCAAATTATTGACGAGCAAATTTAATTACCTTGTAGCTGATTATCGCTCGCTTAATTGAGGGTCAAAACGATAAAGTAATTTCCGCGCGCGGTGCTCCGCGATTCGCTTGGCAAAAACTGAAATAGCAAAATGGAATCTTATTAAACCGATGTTTCGGTAAACGCCACCGTGTAATTTCGTTCATTATCGAGCTCCGACCGATCGCGGTGCACTTTTACCAAGGATAATTCTGTTGCAGTGAAAATGTTTCACCTGCTCCGAAGGGCTCAGTGCGTCGAGAAATTAGCATACAAGTTGGACTCCTTTTTTTCCCATCTGCCATCGATCGTGTTAGGTTCTTATTCGATCCACAAACTAGTGTCTCGTGGTAAAGCGGAAGACGATGAACTTTGTACTTGAGGCGAGCATGGAATCCCCAAAGGTCGCAACATCGGCTCGAGACTTTCGATAGCATCGGTGCAATCGCAGTTGCAGTTACCGTTGCAGTCGCAGTCGGTAGCCCGCAAGGTTCGAACTCCTCTCGAAACCCCGTGCCACAGGTGGTTGCGAACTGTCTCATCCAGCACGGACCCTCAAATTTTCCACGCGCTACCCGTTCCACCCGCACCACCACCCGCCCCGATTATATTTGGATCGAGTATTTTCTTCCGCCAGGATGCTCCCACCCTCCCGGATCCCTCATTTCAACGTTGCTCCCGTGGAAACTTCGTTACTCCCTGTTTGCCCTGGCCGCGTTACCCACATTTTCCGCTATCACCATCGACCTTCCGCCCACGAGCTTTTCCACCGACATACATTACAATAGGGCGCTTTATTAAACCGACAATTAATTTATGGCGTCATCCGACAGACGGAAAACTGAATCACAGTAGCTAAAGATAAGAGATAGACGATAAAACGTCAAATAAGTGACAGGCTTGAAAGTATTTGATACCGAAGTGCACACCGAATCAATATCAATTCAGTTGTGAATTCTGTTCGAATCGGAGCTATGGGAAAAAAGGTAGACATCAGGAGGATTTCCTGCGTATTAATCCGGATGCAATAATCATCCTTTGTCGCATGTTTAAACGGGAATCTCTATGGTAAGGAATTTTCTCGCATTTTCTGCCACCCAAGTCCCTTTCAAGGATGAGGGAAAGTCGAGTGGCGAGGGAAACACCAAATTGAAAAAATCCAATGGGTCCAGAGAACACGGACCCCATCGGAACACGCGAATGGGTGCTTGAGGATTCTCCAGGGTCGTGTTGGTGCGCATAAAATCGACAAACTGGTGGGCAGCGTGGAGCTAGGCGAAAAGGCATTAACAGCCTCTTAACATGCAGATTGCCCTCTAAAGACTTTGGGAGTTGCTCGAACGTTGATTGGACGATTATTTAATACCTCGTGGAGAAGCCTCCGTTATTCGACGCCGCAGCACGCGTGCTCTCCTCTCGCGTACTATATCAAGCATCGTTGGATGGCTTACAACGCCTGGCCGAATTACCGTAGTCCCGCTCGTGCGAGCGAGAGGTTTCGCCTCACGAAACCTGCTCACAAAATTATGGACTCGTTGCGAATTTGTTGCACGACGCGATATTAAGCCCGGCAAAAAGTGCCGCGAGAGAAATTGCCAAATGTAACAGAGAAGGGCGAAAGATGCCTATTTGTGCCTCGTTTTCTCTTTCGCTCCGTTATTAGCATTGTTGAGAAGACTCACGCGGCGCAACTTTCTACCGCACGAATTGCTCGCACGAATATTGATGGCGAACATCGATCAGGGCTCATTTTCGTGTCGGAGGGAACGACAGGCCCTAGAAGACGAAACGGCGAAAAAATCAGGGCAACTGCCAAAGGCAAAAACCGAACACGGGTAGTGATAGCGGATCGAATGCTTAGGACTCTTAGCCCTTGGGGAAGGGCAAGCAGAAAAGACGAAGAGGGTGGCAAAGGGAGCAGGACCGGAGACCCAATCGCATTTAATAGCACGAAATTACGCCAAAATTGGATTCTAATTTAGCCTCTACGTCGGCGTGCGCGAGCGAACAGGCCAGATGTATTCAAATTAGGTCGAGGGGAAGTAACGAGTGGTGCTCGTCCCGCAGGATTAAATAAATTTCCTTTCTCTTAATGATTATGTAGATTGAGCGACATTTCTTCGTGTTCGTCGCGTCCCTTTTCGCCTTGGCGTGCATCGCAACGCGACGCCGTATAAAAGAGCGAGCCAATCTGCGGGAGCCGGACAGTCGAGGGTCGAAAGGGTCGGGAGGACCTCGGAGGAGAGGGAGAGACGGACCGCAGGACCGAATTAAGGATAATTGCCTCGCGGCGAAAGGACCTAAAGAAAGAAGCCACTAGTGAAAAAGCTTGGAACGTAGTAACCGTGAGGACCTCAGCCCTAACGTACAGTCCCGAAATTTTCTGGTTCCATTCCGATGACTCAATTTTTTACCAAGATCGAACGAGTCAGGGTCTCGAACAGTTTTAGGAAAAAACTCTTTTAGAAATTTGTCTCGCCACGTGGCTTCCAACTGCTTTTCCTGAACTGGGGGAGGTGAACGAATGAGTCAGCCCATGCTCGCGATTTGCATTGCAACGATGCAAACCGAGACTAGAGCCAGACTAGTGGTTCACGAGGGGCACACTGCAGTCGCATAAATAATGCCGTCACGATATATGTATTAATGTGGCTCTTACCGTTTGCACGCAATTGAACGCGTGCGTCCTTTCCTAGCCTATTCTTCGCCAGCCGGATTCTTAAGCTTCCACGATAGTTAGGACAGTCGAGCGACCGTCTATCGAAGCTAATTTGCCCCTGAATCCAGAACGCGGGTATAATAGATACTTGGAGAGGTTCTGTTCTGACTCTGTTCGGAGGCTCGCATTGGAAAATTGGCATGAATAAAACAGCGCTGCGATCGAAGTCTGGCCGTGCCACGACCTTTCGGTGGACCTTGTCGCCTGATATTGTTGGTCGGCTCGTGAATTAAGTCTTGCTTCGCTCCCTCGTCAAGGAGCGAATACTCAGTTCTCTCCCTCTTTTCTTCTTTCGCTCGAAAATGAAACTTTTAATTCGCAGTCGTTTCTCGCTCCCTCTCGTTCCCTTTTCGTTGTTGGCAGAAGGAGCTTAATG
Source organism: Trypoxylon attenuatum (assembly GCA_963989405.1). Lineage (NCBI taxonomy): Eukaryota > Metazoa > Arthropoda > Insecta > Hymenoptera > Crabronidae > Trypoxylon > Trypoxylon attenuatum. Next base: position 26,263,675 of record OZ022488.1, on the reverse strand, counting down.
GAATACAAATGTCGCGGTGACATTGATGGTCCTCCCTGGTGGCCCAATGAATTAATTGTGCGATTGGGGTCAGGCGAGCTTTGTCCTGCTTTTTTTTCCTCTCTCCTTCTCTCTTCCTCCCTCTCTTTCTCCTCGTTTTTTTCTTATAACTTGGCACAACTTGGCTCGTAATTAATTGCGACACGTTCGGCGATCGCTAATGATGCTTTTTACAAGGACGCGCCGGACGACAATGAGCTCCCGAACGTAGCCCGATGGGTAAACCCGTCGCGAGAGGAAGGTCCCTACGTACATCGCGAATGCGGCAATTGCAATTATGGCGCTGCGACCGAGCAATTACCGTGTCAATACGTTAATGAACCGCTTTTTCGCTCGGGCAAAAACAGGCGCGAATACAATAAGAAATTTAATGGGGACTCCACAAAACATCGACTGCATTTCGTTCGTTTCGTTCGGCAATCTGAAAGTGGGAAGAGTCCGCAGGGTCTTGCGAAAGCATTACCACGACTACAAAGACAAAAGTGACGATCGGTGGTTGGTTGATCGCTCTTGAGAATCTGTCGGACAACTTCCGAGCGTGATGTAACCGCTTCGCTTGAAAATCAGTTGTATTTCACTAGGTTCCATTAGCTGTTGCATCCGGTATTTTGCATGAAAACACATCTATCCAAGTGTGTTTTATGCCCGTACCGTTATTGCGCCAGTCGGATCATAACTTGTGGGATGCAAATCACTTTGTTTCTTATACGGGCATACATCGTGAGGTACATACGTGAGGTATATAGATGTACGAACGTAACGGCAATCGATCGTTTCGGCTACCGTGAAAGCGAGAAGTTAATGCGTTCTACCGGGACGAGCTGTTATTTTTGCGCTATTACTACCTTATTACTAAATGCACCAGACGGCTGAGCGCAGGGGGTCGACGGTGAGGCTAAGCCATTGAATGGTGTTGGACATTAATGAGCCGCAATAATAATTTGACGGTTATGCGTATGCTGGAGCGATATTTCGGTGATTAAGTTAGGAACCGCCAGTGCGTAATCCCTTCGAATGCCAGGCATTATACGATCGAAGCCTGCTCATTTTGATTCTGCCTAGGCGTATCATTAACTTTGTCCGCTAAACTCTTAGGCGTGAGGTATCCCCCTAGGTCACTTGGGATTACGGTGCGTTTTAATACTAATAGCCGATTCGCTGTTTCCGAGAACCTAGAGTCGAATTTAATTGCGATAAATAAGAGGCTTCCACCACAGGACAACGATATAGCGTATGGTGCGCGTGACTAGTTTTTATCGCGGATCCCACTGTTTTTTAGCGGCGGCTACAAGCCCGTAATTCCACCGGTAATGACACTGCATTATATCTCATTGTTCTCGCAAGAAATCGCTTTTGTCCCAGTTCCAAAAGCTGACACGGGCCCGGGCAAAAGTACTTCTCCTTGGTTTATCGCTGTGATCCAATCTCGATGCTGCAATTTATAATCCTCGACATCGCGAAGAATCTGTTTCTCGACTAAATTCAACGAAATGGATCGTCGCGTCGATTCCTCTTGTCCCGTCGACTGCCAACGACGATAATCGTCCTTGCCATACGTACCTCATTCCCATTGAAATCTCTTTGAATTTTCGAATAACAACACCGATGTAACTCGCCAATAATTCAAGAGGATTACCCTCCGATAAAGTAATCAGTGCAACAATCGTCGTCGCGAGCGAGTGTTTGCTACTCCGAACACGATCGAATAATGGATTTCCAAATGGAGAGCTGATTCTGGAGCATCACCGTATTAATTCACGCGTGCGTACTCTCGGCAAATTAGGGTTCAGAAAAAAGGAATATAGAAGGCATCACTTTTAGCGTTACGTGCTTTCGCATATAATGCGTATCTGAGGAATCGAGAGGAGAGAGAGAGAGACAAGGCTCGTTGGCGAAAGAGGAGAAGAAGAGCTGATCAAACCGAAATAAATCACAAAAGGCAACGGGCTGCCGCAATTGCGTAACGCAGGGTGCGTCGCCATGTAAACAGGAGTGCATCAGCAGCGACACACCAACAGCAGGGTCGCCAGAGATATTCCCTTATCAGGAGGGTGGCACGCATTCCCTCATTACCGTGGTCGCGACAAGCACCCTTCGCCCTCCGCCTTTGAACCTGTCTCTACCCTCTCCTTTTATGCCGGTCCCTCTCTCCAGCCCTTCCTCTTGCCACTCGGCGCTCCGCCACTACGCTACTACCACTGCTCTTCCTCTCCTGCGTAACCATTGGCGTAGCCTGCCACGAGAACTGGCCCTTGCCAAGATAGCGCACGCTGCTGTGTCCGGCTGATACAGCTTGAAAAACGCTCGCAACCGACCGCCAGTCGTCCGTCACCCACCAGAAATTCAGGCTTTTTCCAGGCAACCCTTGATAACGACTACTGCAACGGCACTTGACGCGTGACTATTTACGACAAAGATGACACTGCTGTTTAGTTTATCATGATAAAGCAAACGACTTCGAAGGATAAATAAATTGTTACTGTTCCACCCTATCTATCGCTTTAAAGGCTCCTCCCAGGAAAGATGCAATCGTGGCACGGGTATCGTAACTCGCAATCGAGCATTTTCCGCAAAATCACCGGTGACCGATGCAAAAGCATTCGGCGAGCTAGCAGAGTACCGTGGCGCGCCGCGTGAAAAGTGGCGAAGTTGGCGAGGCGTAAAGAAAGAGCAGCTAAAAGAGGAACCACGCACGCACGTTCAGCAAAGGTGCAGAGCGATCTGAAAAGCTGGCAGCTCGTCACAGAGGGTGATTTATTGCGATAGCTAGAAAACGCGCCGCCACCATCGCCACCTCACGGTCGTATCAGTCTAGATTCGCGAATTCGCGGATTCGCGGGATCGCGTAGGGTGGTTTATGCATATAATGCTGAACGTCGAGTGAGTATTACAGCACCACGCCATACCACGACGCGCCAGGCGCAGAGATAAAGCAGAGTCGTTATCTCGGTTAGGGGTTGCACCAGTGGCAGAGGCTGTCGGGGACCGCGGAAGGGGTAGGAAGACTCGAGGAAGGTTGCTGAAGGGTCGCAGAATCGTAATGGCTCACGCCCTCCGGCGGCAGTTGATGATGTCATACGAATATGTAACGGCTGCGCACCGTTTTCTGTTTCTCTCGATCTTTTTTCTCTCCTTTTTTCCATTTTTTTTTAGATTTGGCGATCACAAATTGAAAGATGTGCCGCGCAAGTCGCATTATCAAACTGTGCCGCGTTGCGGTACGCGGTGGCTTACTCTTTCGTTCGCTCTTTCACTCATTTCTCTCTTCCACCGAATGCAGCCGGCCCTTTTCTACATCCGCGGCTTGTTCCGCCAGATAATTAGAGTTGTAGCGCTCGCTCGCTCGCTCTGTGGAATGCGCGTTTCGCTCTCCTCTCGCGAAACTGCCGATTCATAAGATCTTAATTAACGCGCGGCTTTTTTAGCTGTCTTGCGGAAAGAATGCCGCCGGTTAATGAAGGATTTCCTAATGCTGGCTGGTTTTGCTGGGCGACAAAAATATTTGCATTCACTCGAGTGCCTCGTCATCGGAGCTCCGGATACGGCCACACTTTATTTCTCACTCTCTCTCACTCGCTCTCACTCTCTCCCTCTCTCTTAACAATTAATTATTTTCTCTTGGCGATAAGTCGCCGCGTGATCTGTGCGAACGTGCAGAACGCTACGGAATCTGGGTTGCTCGGCAAATTTACGAATCGCGATTTACACTCCACGGTGCAGATTTTCTTCCCGGACAATGCACCAGAGGGCTGGAACTTGCCAACCGGGTGAAAGAGAGAGAAAGAGGCATCCAGGAGATTACGAACTGTAATGCGTTACACGCGGGAGGATCTTAAATTTCCGGAGCCGACGAGAGAATGAGAGGGTTGTGTTTTGGAAGTTGGTTAATTAATGACATGCGAAAAATGAGGATAAGACTCTGCTTTTGTCTACGCGAGCTCAAAGCGGAATATACCAGTAGTTTGCCGGCTACATGTACACTAACAGTCTTGTTAACCGTATTAATTTCTTTGGTGCATCTTCTTAATTTTTCTCCTTTTTTCTCAATTACAATAGGTTGCTCTATTCACTTACGAATAAATAACGATGTTAACGATAAAGCTCGATGGGATTGGAATGAGAGTTGCATGGATATAGCACATGTTCCTGATTATTTAAATCAATTGGAATGCAAAATCACTGCCAACGTTTGCCGTGACACATATTTCGAGTTTGCAATATCAAATGTAAATCCAGGGTAAGCATGGTTGGATCTCGGTCTTTAATTAAGTGCATGCGCGTCGAACGCTTCGTTTAATTGAACTGGTAATCAATGGGGGTTAGTCAAGAGGCGAATCAATTAAAAAAGCCTAACGATTATATCGGTCGGGTCTTCTCAATCATAACCGCGAAGAGTAATTGCGACGCGAGAGTAATTAATGTCACCTAACTCTGTTTAGTAGAAGAACTGTTTAACATCATGCAAATGTTCCAGTAATGACGCGTACTGACAACGCACTTTTGTTTCACAACCTTCATTTAGCCTGCCGTTCATTCCCGGGCGACGGGCGTCTCGCGTCTCGCGTCTCTCTCTCCTCCTCAACCGCGAACAATATGGGAAGTACCGTGCAAGCTCTACCTACCGGGTGTCCTCTTAAAAAAATATCTCAGTTTAAACAGAGATTTAACTCGCGCCATCTTCCCATGATTTCTTGCTCCGGAATAACAATGAAGAACAGGGTGAGAAAATCCGATTCTCTTGAATTTACCACTTTAATTTTCTAAGACGAGAATATCAGCGAGCCAAAGGCGTTCGATAGGATCGAAATTTTAAGATTCCACCCCCGTGGATTTCCAACCCCAAGCCCGAGCGATATTTAATCCGCTGTGCCCCTCGCGCAGAGTTAAACGAGTAGATAACGATGCACGAAAAAAAGGGCCGTGGAAAGAAAGACTACGGGGCTAAGGCCCGCGCAGGAGAAAGAGAAAAGAGGAGCAACCCGCCACTACTTCGCGTATCTAACGCGAAAGTGTGGGTCGGTGAGTGAAGGAGAAGGAAGAGGGAGGAGAGCAGAGGCACACTAACGAAAGGGAGTTTGCGAGAGCGAGAGGGTGCGGGTGAGTCGCGAGCAGAGAACAGAGAGCAGAGAGAATCGAGAGAGCGATGGTAGTAGGATGGTGGGAAGAAAGAAGGTCTTTTGAATCGGAGGTGAGCGACGGTGAGGAACGAAAGGTTTGCAGGTGTGCGCGCTGGTGCGCCAAGCGTGAGACTCGTGCGAGTAAAAGAGCGAGAGAAAGAAAGAGAGAGTGAGAAGTCGAGGATAGAGGAAGAAAACGCGAGATAGAGTGAGAGATAGAGTGAGAGATAGAGTGAGGGAAAGAGAGGGAGGAAGGCCAGGAGAAGCAGTCATGGAGGGAGTACTAAGCAGAGAAAATGAGCGTGCGGGGGCGCGACATCGCCCGCTGCAAATTGCAATTTTGTTGTGAGATCATTATAAAATACATAATGCCGAGTCGCCTACTGCCTGGTTCTCTCTCTTTCTTGTTGCTCGTACCTGGCAGCCCCTCTCCTTGGACCGCGCACTGGCTCACTAGCTCACTGGCTTGCTTGCAGGCTGGCTTGCTGGCTGACGGTGCTCTAGCTGCTGCTAGCAGAGTCGCTACTTTCCTTCTCGTTTCCTCTCGGAAGGGGCTAGGAACGCGCACCGATTCCCGCGGGTTCCCGCTGCTCTGCCTCCGCTAGCAGCCAGGCATCCTCCCGGTTGCACGACTCGGGCTTGTACGAGAGAAGAGAGAGGTGGCAGCGTCTCGTTAAAAGTTTCTAGCGACGCGTATTCTTAATAGTCTGCGCGCGGACACGCCGTCATTAAAATTATAACCAACCTCCTGTATCACTGCCGCCGCCGCTGCCACCGTCCCATCCCGGTCCGTCCCGTGCCGCCCTCCATCCCTTCCTCCGCTTGCTTATCCTCTTCTCGACGCTCGGCGCTATCTCGCTGTCTCTTTGTCGCTCCACCCGCAACTCGAGCCCCCATTTCGCATTTTCCACCCCCTATCCTCCCCCTTTTCGCTGTGCGCACTCCGCCTCGCGATATCACCCCGCAAACTTCCACGAGACCTGTCCGCTTAATCGGACGCTGATGAGGTCACCCATGGCCCACGGCACGTACCCTTTGGCTACTCTGCTTCGTTCCCAGCCGCTGGTACCAACCCCTTGGCGTTCTTGCGAAAAATCGCTCGATTCGATGCAAAACTGACCAGCCTAAACCACCGAGTAGAGTTATTTATCGCGACTGTTTTAACCAGTGTTTTCTAACGACACAGCTTGGAGAATGGAAATTGTCGGGAAGAGTTGGATCGTACGTATAATTCCGAGCTCCCGGGAAACCAGAGAAACTCGCGTAAAAGTTGTTTTGTTCGGGCGGTGCCGCGTCGGGGACATTATAGTTTTCCACTTTGCGCACGGATGGGATTATGGATGAAGGCTTAACCGGGAGCTGTTTACCGAGGTATCATACTTCTAAAGTAGCTCCCGCTTGCCAAGGAAATCGGCGTGCCACGCAGCCTCGAGTCCAGGGCAAAGAGAAGAAGGTCCACGAGGGCATAAGGAACCAGAGCCCGGATGTGCGGTAGTGTACGCGAGTCTATGCGAGCGAACGCAAGGGTACGCGGACCAAGGGATACTTTCCATCCGGATAAAGGCAGCTTTAACTGAAACTTATGCAAACTCACAGCCTTTGTAAATATGTAAATATGAGGCTACTGGATGTTATTACGCGTACATGCGCGCGCGCGCGTGCACCAGCGTAGATCCCTGTATAAAGTAAGAAGCTCGCCCAGCGGCTCCCGGAAACAAGAAAACCGCGGACTCCCGGTAATCGTCCGATATTTAAGTAGCGAGTTTAGGTACACCGGGTATATTTAAACGCGCTTATTATCATATAAATACAAGTTGGACGTTCAATTTACGCGTCGGAGAGCTCTCTCGCACTCTTGCAACAGGCCGCAATAGGCCACTCTCTCGTCTGCTTACTCCCTCGCTTCCTCCCTTTTCTCTGCGTGCACGTCTACCACGCGGAGTTGCAAAAGTTATTATTGTTATTACCGTACCGTTTAGAAACTTTTGTTGCCCGCGATGGATACCTACCTACCTACCTACCTACCTTCCACCTAGAATCTACTCAACAGCCACCCACCACCTGACCCCACTGAGCAACTCGGGAACCCGCCTAACTATCTTCCACCTCGCTCACCCTCCTTCGTCTGTCCACCTTACTGCTTGCAGCACTCGCTCGCCTCGAGTATCCTTCGATTTTACGTCTTACGGAGTATGTACCGCGAAATGTCGTAGATGTCGCGAAACGCAACCAGATCCTCGATCGAACGAGGAAAACGGCAGAAAAACAAGACTATTCCCTGAAGACAAGAAATAAAGTTGGGACACGACAACAACGAGCTAAGGTGGGAAATAATTCTCGTTATAAGCCTCACAGAACATTACCGGTTCAGGATAGATACGATCGATGTAGCGATTCGAAGAATCGTGGAATCCGAGAACCTTCGTACGAAGCGAGGGACGAATTGATAAGATTGCGAAGTAACTGATTTTCGGTGTTTTCGCGTGACGTCAATTACGCTCAGCGGAGCTTATTGACTCTCGGATCTCTCGTCCCGGGCGAGCTTTTGGTCTTTTCTTGCGACGTCCCATCAAATCCTGCGAAAGCTACACGACTTCTCGATTGCCTTTAAGATGGACGCCCAGTCCGGGATGAGGCTTTATGGGAAAATTCACTTAATAGAAGGGGGATCACTGTCCGAAGTTCGCGTGTTTTTGCCCGGGGCGACTTTTCCGCAGGGTAAAAACCCTCTTTGTACACGCATTACTCAGCCCCGCTGGTGTGTTTCTAGCTCTTTCTCTCCCTCTCTTCCCTTCCAACAATTCTATATACATCGACACGATGCGAAAGCTTTCGAGGTTTCTTTCTCGCGAAAAAGCACCGATCAACAACTTTATTTCGCATCTTGAGTCGTCTTCCCTCGCGCTCATACTCGCTGGTGCCCATCCCATCCTTGAAGGGCCATCCACGAAATGGAACTCGGCGAGTTCTGCGTTAGGAAGTATTAGGGCTCCGCGAAGTCAAACAGCATTTCCAGCCTTTTCAACCGAGGTGAAAGCGCCGCCGGGAGCGGACCAGGGATCTAGGAGAGTCAGTGCGCGAATTCGCTCGATTATAGCGCAGGACGATAATCGAGCGAGTCACGAAAGGTATAGCGGAGCGAATGGGAAAAAAATCGATCGGCAAAGGAAGGGCGATGCACGACACTATAGCTCTCTCTCCCCCTCTCTCTTTCTCTCTCTCTCGTTCCCTGTTTCTCTCTTACCTCCTCCGTTATTAATGAGCCCTTTAAATATTAAATGGACAGGGCCTTTATAACCGCCAGTGGTTATTTTCCCTCTCTCCCTTTTCATCGATACGTATCTCGAGTGAACGGCAACCTAAAGTCGCTTGCGCCAACCGCGGAAAAAGAAGAAGGAGGAGATTTCATGAAATAAGAGAGAACGTGTAAATCGTAATATCGAACAACCTATTACCGTCTCGTTCAATCTCCAGCATTTTCAACCTCCACAGAAATAACGTCAAATTTCCCGGGTGAAAATGTCAATCGAAATGCGGAAAATTCATTTTAGCTATACATACATATTCGAGAGCCGTGCTGTTGGCGAAAACTTTGAAAAGTACATAATTTCATTTGCGCGCGCTATCGGATCTATTTTCACGGGAACAGAGGGCGGGCACCTCTCTTAGCTTTTCACCGAAAAATGTCGCTTATCGAAATTGACCGGCCGATAAATATTGTGTTCGAGCCACCGTGAATAACAGCAACAACAACAACAACAACAACAAGAGCGGAGATAGATACATCGACCAATCGTTCCTGTAATTACAGAATCTTCGCAGCGTCATGCCGCGTGCGTGCAAGCGTGCGTGCGTGCTCTGGCGTGCCATGCCGTGCTATGCTGTTCTCCAACTGGCCCCAGTATAATATATTTATCTGCGTCCGTCTATCTGCCGACCAGAGATCCGTTTCGCAAGATAACCTTAATTATTGCATTATCAGGTTAATTCTTATCGCGATAAGAGAACCAAGTATTGCCTGCGCTCTCTCTCTCTCTCTCTCTCTCTCTCTCTCTCTCTCTCTCTCTCTCTCTTCCATCTCACCTCCTCTTTCATCCTCACGAACCGGCTGTGAGGGCAATCAGACGTGATGTAACTACTCGCTCGAAGAGTAGCGTAAGTACTAGTACCGTGACCCTCTTTCGAGTCTTCGCTCGAAGGAACTGCCGCGCGGATTACTTTCCGCAGACGGGAAAGAGCAATAAGCCAGTTCGCGCACCGAGAACAATATAATTGCTGATTGATAATAAGTAAATGGCGAAGGTGAGAGTATCGCAGGGCGCGTAGTTCGTCGACAAAAGCGTGGAAAGAGAATCGAACGATCGGTGCGAAGCAACGATGGGAGATGGGGAGAAACGAGAAGAGAGAAGAAAATGGGCGTGGCGAATCCTGGCAAAAAGAGCACTTCGTTAAGAACTAATCAAGATGTATTAATTGCACCGTGTTTCATTTATATCCCTGTCTACGGCACGGAGCGATTGCCTCGGGCGTTATTACAAATCATTTAACGGGTTTGCGCAATTTCAAGACACTACGACTTAACGAGTCGATATTATTGCTAGGTTGGCCGAAGGGAAAGGATCCTAGAGCCGTTCCACCTGCGTCGTGTCTCGGTTGTGGCATCGAAGCATTTTCCAAAAAGTCGAGATAACGTTCGATATTCGCCTTACACCAATTTAATTTTTATGCCCTAATACGACCATTGTAATTACGATGACTACCGTGGATCGGGGGCGACTCGGGTAAGCAGTATTCAATTTGAGACTCTTTTACAGTCTCTATTATTCGAGGGAAGATGGAAAAGGGTTTCAGGAAGGGTATATTTTTTGCCGGACCGGCGATCGAAGCGGTGGCGTAAAATTGGAGTATTGTTCTTTCGGGGCTGATTTTGTATAATCAAGCCCTGCGGGATCGTAGACCGGCAGATGTCCTGTGCCAGGGCAATAATTGCCGAGTTCGCGAAGCGCCGTGCCGCCGTCTCCTCCTCCTCCTCCTCCTCCTCCTCCTCCTCCTCTACCTCTTCCCTCTCCCTCGCTGAACGATCTCCCTGGCGCCGCGCTGTGCCGTGCCGTTCCGGGCAAAGAGACCGCCGATCCAACTTAATTAATCTGTTTAAATTAGGTACTTCCTTCCACTAGAATGCCAGTGTATTCCTTTTGCCCCGCTCCACGTGCGCGCCACCGATGTCTAGTCGGAGCGCGGTGCTTCAGTTTCAAGACCATTCTACAAATGAGTGCACCAATTAATGCGACTCAAGGACTTCCCCTCGTCAACTCTCCCGGAGACTTATCAGTTTTCAACTGCACAATGCACAACCCTGCTCGCTGCGTCTGCTGAACGGAATCTCGGGAGAAGCAACGCCCTCGACATGTTCGTCAACCTGAAAGATTCCTCGTTAAGGAACTTTGGTTTTTCATTACTAAAACTGTCGATTCAGGGAAACTAAAGGAAATGCTCATTCCAGTAAAACCAATGTGTTATTGCTACGGAATAAAAAAGAGGATTAAAGAACGTTTCGAAAGTATAGCCGCCGCGGGGAGGTTTCCGAAAGGACAGGGAAATCGCGCTGATGTATGCGTGAGAAGGGCACATGGAGTTGCGAATAGCAGTCCGGACTGATCGATGCTTCTAGTACAGGGTCCCCCCTTGTTAAAGGGGGTGAGGGTTGGACAGGAGCGAGGAGAGGGCAGAGGAGAACGAACCAGGGCCAGGTCGTCGAGGGCCGCAGAGAGCTAGCAGAGGCGGCAGAACACCACTGCCTCTACCGCCAAGGGAAGGATAGACGAGGAAACAAAGCATGCAATCAAAACGTTAATTACATTAAAATGAGTCGAAGATCAGTCCAATCGGAATTGCCTGACGATGGCTTCGAGCCCCAAATGAAACAATATGAAGCCGATTCAGGGGGAATTACTTGGGAGGTCGTTCACCAGTGAAGGGAAACGTCGACGTGAGCACACTGACGGTGTCACCGAAAAAACTAGATCCGCGCTTTGATCGTTTAATTGCATCTAACGAACCAGCCACGAATCATCCTGCAGCTCGGCGGTTGCCGAAGAGAATCCATTTTATCCTGCAATACTGTCGTGGTTTTGAGCGGCCTCCGCTGGATTCCGACTCTAATTGATTTTATTGCCAGTATTAGTGGCGACATTAGTGCCGGTATTAGTCGGGGGATGCCGCGATTCGTAATTAATAAATAATCGATAATTCACCGGGCCACTCGGCAGGAGTTCGTTCTTGCTCGTTGGAGTCCGAGCAACTTTTGACGAGCCGCGGCGAACTTAGCGGTGCCAATCGAAAAGACAAAAGTACAGCGAACAACAAAGTATGCAATTAAATCTTTAATTACATTAAAATGAGCCGAAGGTTGGAGTAATCAAAACCGGCCGCGGGGCGGCAAAGTACACCGAAGAGAAGTTGGTCTCGTCTTCCGTTCTGACGACGGTTCTGACGGATGATCGAGAGGGGTGGGAGACTTTCTAATTAAATATCCTCTCCTCGAGAAAATGGAATTTGGTGTATGCCAAGAGCACTGCCGGACAAGTTTACGCGTCGGCACTGGGAAATGCACTTGACCCGGTAATTCGGTGCTCGGTGCGTCTGTCGAGCGATTACGGGACTCTGCAGCGAATTAACATTGAGATTAAGCCACGACATCGATGCCAATCCACCGAAACTCGGCACTTCTCGAAAAATTTCAACCCTCTCGCGAGATCCTCCAAACCCTTAGTAACGGACGCTAATTGCATTAGGGAAAACTTTGTCAACCCAGTTTACCGGGATAGATCGAGGGTAGCCTAGACTGACTCGTGCTCGCGATCAGTTCGCAGCTATCGCTATCCACCCGTCCAATATCTCAGGCAACTTCTAATATGAACGTGCGCTCGCGCGCTCACGCGGTGTTCAGTGTATCCGGACAAATTACTCCTGCGAGCTAATAGGAATTTTGATTGAGCGAATTAAATAGTTATCGGAAACTCGGGGCTTTTTATATCGATTAGGGTTGATTAGGGCCGAATTGTCGGTGGGACGGGCGAAAAGGGTCCCGGTCAGTCTGCTCATGGTCAATAGACGAATAAGCTTAGAGTGGGTGAGGCTCGACGGATGCCAAGAAAAAAGATGAGAAGAAGCTGACCAGTCGATAGAGGGAACAGGAGGGTGACCAGGTCTGGAAAGAAGTTCACCGAGGCAAGGCGTTGTTAAGTCAAAACTCATTTTCTGATAGGTACACTAGTTAATAATGCCTCGAGCGAAGCTTGTGGGCCACCTCATTACCAGAGCCAGTCAATCTCAATTTAATTTGCCGGGGGGTCGGCAGGATAGCGGCTGGGTAGCAGAGTAGCCAGGGCTCCCTTCGCGAAAGTACATCGTGTCGCACAGCGACACGCGGGGGACGCGCATCGCTCTCTCGCTCTGTCGCTTTTTAATTAAACCGGCGACCCGCGATTAATCGCCAGTATCTAGAAAAATGAAAACCGTGCGCCGACTGCGCTAACGCTCGAACACTGGCGCTAGTCCAGCTACCAGCTAGCAGCATCTCTAGCGACGACTGCTTTATCCCGCGATATGAACCTTGCGCTTCATCGCTACCCCGCGATCGACCCCTCTACCCCTCTTTCTTCTATCTTTCGAATTTCCGCTTAAAGACGAGCCTCGATTCGCCGAATCGACGGTGTAATTTCCCCCGGCCAAATTACAAGTGGCATTCCGTCTCCCTCTCTCTCTCTCTCTCTCGTTTCCTGTTTATCTCGATTATCGCTTTGTCTCTGTTACTCGGAACGCAGATGCGGCACGATCGCGGCCTATAGATACCCTTTTTTCGCTGGTGCTACATGTTTTATTTAATTACCACTGATTCGACGTTTATTTTGGCCATCGCGCTCGCTTGATTATTGGCGCCGGGCCCGGATCGGAAAAATTCACACACGTAATTGGATTAATGCGTGCCGCCCGGGAGTAATGGGGGCCCGCCGCCGCCGCCAGACGAGCGCGGTGCGGGCTAACACAAAGCCGAGAGAAACAATTTTTGTTTCTCCTTGTGCCGCCAGTCTACGCTTTTGTTTCCCTTAGCGCCAGTACCGCCTCGGCTCCAATTAATTAACTGCACAATCGAACGCTGACACTCACCCGCTTTAAAAGCTCTGCACTCACGATTCCACTCCCTAAGATTATTACTCTCGGTCTCTCCTACGAAATCCTTCGACTTTCGATCGGAATTGCCGATTTTCGAATGTTCGCCACTCTCGTGATGTGATCGGCGGCCCTCCGGCAACCAACTGCATCCGGAATATTCTCTGCGTATCGCGCCAATTATATGTAGATTAAATGAATTTCGCTGGCGGCTTCTTGGCGCGCAATCAAAATTTATATAACGCCATTCCGCTTTGCGCCATGGCGAATTCAATGAGCACGTCGAGAGCGAGCAGTACCGTTTTATTGGCGGAATGAATTATTTGACGCAACACGAGCGTAATTTCCTTAACACAATGCGACTGTGCACCATACACCGTCTCTGCCTTTATCTCTGCCTTTAGCTCTACCTCTAGATCTGCTTCTGCCTCAAACTCTGGGCCAAACGTTTCGAGCCGGCTTAATCCTCCTTTTCCACCCGCTTCCAAAATTCTGATTTAATTGGTTAACCCTTCCGTCTCTTTGATCGAATATGTTTTTGCGTGCACACTACGATAAGCAGCAAGCAAGCGCCAATTGTCCCATGATGAAAGCATTATAATTTGCAAGGCAGTCGGACGCTGCAAGAGACAGGACAGTCCGTCTTGGCATCTTTTACCGGGTCCTCGGGTCCTTGGTCCCTCGGTAATCTGGTCCCTCGGATGGCCATTCGGTGTGCTGGTTCGTTCTTTAGCCAACCGACGGACCCGACTCTCTCCCAGCCCTCCCAGTACTAACAAGAGCGAGAATAAGGGCGAGAATAAGAGGCTTGCCTGAGGATCTTCCCTCTCGCTCGCTGTGAAACGAACGCATTCAGTCGGCCCTGTTGGTGCTTTCGGTGCACGTGTGCACGAGTGCGGTCCGAGGTGATGTGAGCCGAGGAGCGGCTGAGCGAATGAACGAGCGTGGCTCGGACGGCCGTCCGTTAATGAGTTAGACCACCTTACCCTCGCCACTTTAATTGTCCAAAGCGCAAATTGGGCGGCTTTAATTAGCGTAATTATTTGGTTCGTTTGTCCGTTTATCCAAGATCCCGGGCGTATCGAGCGAGGGAGGCACTCCGTCCGCCCGGTCGAGACCTACCTACCCTCTCTTTCTGTTTCTCTTTATCGTCCTCTCGTTCTCGCTTGGTCTTCTGTGGCGGGCGCTTCCACCGTCTAAATAGATTCGTTAGTGCTTTGTGCGATTAAAAATCCGCGTTCGGCTGCCTTTATGACCTTGTCCAATTTGCTCCGGTGGCTCGATTTTAAGGGGATACCGGGGGGTGCGTGCTCGTTACGGAATATGTTGGCTTAATGAATATGCGCACACCGCCAACGACGCTCTTCCTCGCCGTGGGTTTCGTCGTTTGATGTGATTTCGTCGCCCTCAAGGGAGGAACGCAGAAAGGGAAGCAAGAAGAAAGAGAGAAAGGAAGGAAGAAAGAAAAAACAAGTGACAGAGGAATAAAACTCGTTCGATGTGTCTTTGTACGGAAGAGACTAGGACTCCTCGCTCTCCTTCTCCTGCTTCGAGGGAGAGACTCGCGGCCCGATTTGCATATAGGTCTAACGAACGCTCCATTATCGCGGACACGCTGCAGCCCTTTGCCGTTTCGGAGTCTTGCCTCCGCGAATGACAATTACCAGCGGTGCGATTGATCGTTCCGGGGACGATTGAAGACCGGAATCACCGGAGATCAGCTGCAGGTCTGCCTATTCTACCTACCCGGCATCAAACGAATCTAGTTCCTTAACCGTTAACGCGTGCAATTCGATTACGCACCCCTGTTCTGCATAAAAGACAAACATCGCGAAAAACGTTATCGACTCAATGGTTGTGGGAATACCTTTGCCTGGGGAAGCCTCGACAATATCGATCACTCATTATCATACGGTAATCGAGGCATTCGTAAATCGGTGGATCACAAAAAAGTAGAATCGAAATGGACGAATCATTGGAATTCAGGACGAGTCGAGTCGTGGGGCTGGCCATATCGCGATGCAAATCATTATTGAGCGGCGGTGTAGGGAGTTTTCGAGTCACCCGGTATGTAGAGCATGCGGAATAGTTGCTGCAGACAGTCCAACCAAACTAATTGGAATTACGTTTTAGCTCTACCCCTCTCGGAGTTTAGCAAAGCAGCAGAGTGCAGGGGCACCTCTCGTCCCTACCTCACCCTCCTTTCCCCTGTGCGGCTGTCAGTGGGAGCAGTTGGGAGCACCGGGACTCATTTTCCCATTATGGAATGTAATAATTCGCCATTCAATTTGGCCGATCCGCGCGATTTGTTCGCGAGGCTTGGGCAATGCGGAATAATCACTAGCTCTTCGTTCTCCTCTCTCATCCTTTTTCTCTTATGGATCTCTCTCTCCCTCTCTCCTTCTTCGTTTCTCTCCGCTTCTCGCACTCTCCACTCGCATCCAGCAGCCTCCGGTGCGCTGGAAGGTCGATCGAAGGAACTTGCACGAGCGAGCCTCTTTCGTGCAGATTGTTTCGCGAATGAGAATGCTTCGCGGCGCGGCATGGCGCGGAGTGGCGCGGAGTGGCGCGGAGTGGCGCGGTATGGCGGGGCCGGCTATTAGAAATGAAAACGGCCGGATCTTTTCATCCCGGATTTTTCGCTGATTGCTCGCGCTCGCTTTCCAATATTCGCGACACGCTCGCGGCGAGAGAGTGAGAGAAAGGGAGAAGGAGAGGAGCGGAGCCTGGCCCGATTGAAATTCACTCGCACCGTAGGATGCCGTTAATCGTCGACGTCGGATGTTTATAATTTGTCGAGTGGCAGACTCCTAATCAAAGACGGGCTGTTTGTTCGTTATTGCGAAGGAACCATCGCCAGATGCTCGGGAAAGAAAGCGAGAAAGAGAGCAAGAGAACGCATTAGGCATTCTCGCAGATAAATCGGTGCGGTAAGTTTTAATTGCTGCTACGTTATCGGCACACTCTTCGACGATGCATCCGGCGACTGGGTTCTTTGCGGTCTAACGAGCGTAGATGCGAGTCGTTTGACCGAATCGCCCCATTTTCCTGCTTTGGAATAATTGCTAATTACCGAGGCCCTTGTATCATCGATCTGGCCGAACCAATGGAAGACGTAAAAAAAAAAGAATGAGGAGAAGAAGTTTCCACCGACTGTTGTTGGGGATCATACGTAACAACCTTTTTCGAGGCACCCCTTCCCCACCCTTTCCCGCCTCTCAATCCCGCCGCGTCGAGTTTTTGTCGAGTGGCCGAGCGTTTCATTTCCAGTTGTTACGCTTTTTCCACTTGGTTTTTCTGCTAATTATCTCGCACAATGGCCGAGCGCGGTCCACAGGGGCGCTGGCGGTGGGGTACTGGTGAGGTAGTGGTGGGATAGTCGTGGGTCCAGGGCTTTCCAGGAATTTCTTGTGCCTCCTCGGACCGATTCGCCACGGGCGACGCTCGCTCCTACCTCTCTCTAACTCAACGATATCCATTCCTCTCAACGTCGGCACATATTTGTAAATTAAATTGGCCGGACGCTGTTCACCGCGCGGCAATGTTGTAATAAATATTTACGCTTTCGCGGAACAAGTGTGAATATAATTAACTCGCTAATTAGGCTACAGGGGTGAACTAGAGCTTGTTCAGTTGTCGAATTGCTGCGCGGCATGGTTTCGAGGGCGCATAATTATTTTTCGGCTTCCTCGATGACCTTCGTCGTTGGCAAACAAACTGGCCACTCGTTCGTTCAACGAAACGCAACACGAAAATCGTACCCAAAGGTCTATGTATCCAGCCGGATAACGCGGTCACGTCGCATTCGATCCAGCATCTTCTTTTTATTCGACTTTCTCCCGCGTCCACTGCCCGACAGTTGGCCGTGTCTAACGCGTTAATCACCTCCGGCTGATTAGATTATTAATTGTCCCGATCGTCCATGGCAGATGGATGCAGAGTGCCAGCGCGTAATTACACACCGATTATCGGAGGATCGCGCAATCGCTCGATCTCAATCTTCCGCGCGATACGCGGCTTGATTGGATCGAAACGAGAAAGGAGCACGGTGGAAAAGTGTTTCACACGAGTTTTACCCGCGATTCGCGATTCAATTGAGAGACGTCGATATTCCGTGCGCGCGTGGAGCACGCGCGACGATGGCATAACTGTAAAGTTAATTGAATGCAATCGGATCGGGATACGATTATTGCCTCCTTTATCCGTGAGGTCTCGACTCGAATCATTCCAGTCGGAGCGTGCTCGATTCATCCTCGCCTATTAGAGTCGCGGACAAACATCTGGAGGCGTTCAATGCCAATTTCCTCCAGCTGCCAGCTGGAAGGGGAGGAACGGGGCGGAAGGAGATCGACAAGTGGAAATTTATAAGAAACAGATTGTATGCAAACGATGCGGGATTAATTAAAGACCTAGACAGAGAGAGAGAGAGAGAGAGAGAGAGAGAAAGAGTGACCGGCGGGAAACACGCGCTCAACACCTAGCATAAATTCTCGTTAGCAGCCGGGCAAGATTGACGCGTCGCATATAATTAAGACACGAGGCCCCACGATAGAAGCTGAATCGATGCCCAGTGCCTCGAGGATAGGACGAAGATAGGAGGAAGATAGGACGAGGAGTTTTGGGGGTATCAGAGGGACGGTGGGATAGGTAGGTACGGACGAGGTAGGCAGCCAGACCGATCCGCCGTATTATTAGTGAAATCAACTAATTAGAAATAGCGGGGATTTCTCGTTAAAGAGCGGGCCTCAACTGTAATCACCAATTACTTCCTTAAGTAAGCTGCGCTGAACTTTGCTCGTTAAAATTATTAAACGTTCGTTTCGGTGAAATCCACGTTTAACCTTGATACACTACGCACCCATGTGAAACACGATGCGCAACACACGAAACCTGTATGAGATGGGACTTGACGAAGCCGCGTATTTCCCATTAATCAATTTTCCAGGGGTCTTCGTTAACGAATTTCCTGCCTTTTGGAAAATAACTCGAAACTCGCGCGTCAATCGTTCTCTCTCTACCTCTACCTCTTCCTCTTCCTCGTCTCGAATATATGTACATATATCGGCTCGAAAATTGAGACGGTCGCGCATCACCACTGACGAGGGACTCACGAGCGATGACTTTAACGGATGACAGGATCGAGCGTATTTAGAAATTGCACGGATAATTATGCGAAATCGTAGCCGCGGGTGAAAAGTCCGAACGAGTTAATAAAGCGGACCTACGTTGCCTCTCTCCATTTCTCCCCCTTACATCTTGGTCTCACTCGCTCTCGAGCCCTCATTACATCGTAACACAATTAATTACGCGACTTGACGCGACTATCAACGCTTCCATGCCGTACAACCTAACGGTGCCTGGGAATTGCTAGACCCGTTAGGGTTGCGCTACAGCTATTAGTTGAATTCATAATTCAGCCGCGGATAAAGCGTCTGATTATCGAGGCTCGCCACTACACCGCACCGCACTGCGTCGATTCTCGATTCCACCAGAGGATGCATCGATTAACATCCTATTACTCCAGGGATAAAATTCTCAGATGTGTAAAGCGTCGAACGCAAAGTGTTTCTCGAAAGGAACAGAGATCATTTTTTCTTCAATCATTTAATTTAAAATCTTCCAACGTTTGAACAAAAAGCTGCCGAATTTCCGCGAGTTCGGAACATAAAGGGGCAAGTCAAATCCTTAGTCAGGAGTGGCAGTTAAACGAATCGAGTATTTATATCGCAGTCCACGAGTGTGTACGGTCCAGGTGAACCAGGGAAAAAAGGGGGAAAAAGGCGAAAGAGTGGAGAGCGAGGTGCTCGAAGCTCAGAGCTCAGAGAAGGAGGAACGAGGGGAACGAGATCGGTGGAGGGGACAGCCAAAGAGAAAAGGGAGAGCGAAAGAGGAGTGAGATGAGAATGAAAAAAAAATTGGAGGAAGAATTGAAACGTCATTCCGCGAGCAATCATCGACCTGGCTGGAGCACACGATCAGCCAGATCCCGGACAGATAAATTAGCAATTTAATTATAGAACTGTCAGAGAGTAATTAAATTAATAACGAGAAACCTCGAATCCAATCCGATCCGTCGTAGCAACCTTTCGCGCTCTCGAGAGTAGTCCGCCGTAGATATCAATATGCAGTGTGTACCACGGTGCTCTCCCTACGGGACGATTCAAAAGAACCTCCGGACTGTTTTTGCGCTTGTTGTGCCGTCGACAGCGGCTAAAATGAGCTTCGCTGATCTTTCGACGTGCTATTTAACGCATCGATTGCCGCCTTAGGAATCGGTGATGATTACAACTTTCATCTGTCTCTTAAAAACCCCATCGCGATTCTTTGAAGATAGTGCATCGGAATTGTGAGGGTCCTTAAAGTCAATGCAATTCTAGAAAGTCAGTGAATACACCAGTCTAATACTCTTTCGCATTAGTATAGAGACTACTCGTTGAGCCGTCATCTTTCGATCATTGCGATAAATTTGTCCGTAATTATCGCAAAACTAGTTCGCAGTTCACGATTAGTCTCGTTTGCTGGAATCATTTTTCTCTTGTGCGCAATCGCGAGGGGATCTTTTCCAGTTTGACCACCGAACAATCTTTATTAATGAGGTATCTCAAGCTGGGGAACTTTACGAGAGATCGGACTGATTGATTTGAATTTTTCATTTTACAACTTGATTTACCAATCTCGTTAGCTCGAAAATTATAATTAGAAGTCGACTAGTCGAGTGGAACGGTCGGCAGGTGAGGTGTCAATAGTCCAGCAGCTTTCCCCATAGACTCGTTTCTGACACTATCACTCGCGAGTCACCTGGCACAATTTCCACGGTCAGTTGGCGAGATTTGAGTCGAACTGTAGCAGTGCAAAAGGGTATAGTCCACGGGTATCGATAAAGTATCGTGGCATGTCCGGCTCGCGCGCTTGCACACAGGTGCACACAGGTGCATACAGGTGCATACAGATGTATATGGACATACATAGGCGCGTAGACCGATGGATATAGCTGCATTATCCGTGTCGTACCGGCGCAGCGATCCACTCGACAACGGTGCGTCCAGGAAAAAGCCACGTGGCTCGCGGACAAAAGATTGAAAATGTTTAGCGTCACTCGGTCGAATCAGCAATGAATTTATCATGCACCGCGATACATACAACGCGATGCGTCGTTTAGCTCGGAAAGAGCGCGGGAAAAAAGGTCACGTGCAATAAAATAGTCTTGACTCTTCCTGCATAATACAACGCGAGAATAAAGATCCCAATCACGAGCCAAGCATTCCT
Organism: Trypoxylon attenuatum; assembly: GCA_963989405.1. Classification (NCBI taxonomy): domain Eukaryota; kingdom Metazoa; phylum Arthropoda; class Insecta; order Hymenoptera; family Crabronidae; genus Trypoxylon; species Trypoxylon attenuatum. The sequence goes on along the minus strand of OZ022488.1, from coordinate 26,243,081 downwards.
TTAATTAATCCGTAACGTTTTATCGACCATTCAAAAACAGTTTGCGCGATAAAGGAACCCGATAACTTTCTTTCGCCACGGTCAGCCCGTCAAGCTGGAACGGGCCCGGCGCACAGCGCGCACCAACACACACACAATCCTTAGTTAGCCGCAGATGTAAATCCACGGGGCCTTTCACATTCCGGCGAAAATTCACTCTTGAGTCGCCGTGCAATACGTTGCGCCAATGCGAGAGCTTTGTTTCAATATGCCAGCAGAATTCCCTTTGTTTAGAACTTGCCGCCAAACAAGCAGATGCATCTACCCAGCGCAGCGTCCTCCTATCATGCCGGTCCATTCAATTTTTTTCCGGAATATAAAAAGCCTATACTCTTTATTAATTCAATCATGAGAAAGCAGTATTTTAACATTGGCAATTAATCAAAAGTCAATTAATCGAGCAAAAGGAGATCTATCGATTCCAGTTGATTCGTAAATCGTGCGAAAGCACAAGATGAAATCAATTTCTCGGATGATAGCCCGTAAAATCAGGGCGATCGGCCGGCTGAGCGACAATCTGCATATGCAAAACAATACGCGTTTCCCGGTCAATTTGCCGTGGGAATTGATCCTCCAACGCGATGTGGCGCGACGCGGTATTCGAACCTCGCGAGACGTTTCTTTCATTCCCTCATCGCACGCTCGCTCGCTTGGGACAGTAACCAACCATCGGGTTATGCATCCTCTTTCCCTCTTCTCGTTCCCTTCCTCCTCCTCCTCCTCTTCTTCTTCATCTTCTTCATCTTCTTCATCTTCTTCTTCTTCGTCTTCATCTTTTTCTCCTCCCGGAGCATTGGCAACCCGGAACCGATCTTACGTTAACGTTTCGCGGTAATAACGTCCAATTAAGCAATGCAGCAGGAAAAGTTATTGCAGCCGAGCAAATTGGCAGTAGAGTGGCTTATTGGCTGCGGGGCCGAGTCAGTCGAAAAGGGAGTCGCGATGAATTCTTGTGCGAATTCTACGGGATATCAGCGTCGCGACGACTGGTCTTGTGACGAGGAGAGGAGGAGAGAGGATCGCAGGAGCGATATCCGAAATACTGGCGGGACAAGAAATGGCGCTTACGTCGAATCTTGATTCGACATAGCCGGGCATCGTTATGCGGCTAATTGCAACATAAACAGCAGGGTTTACGAGGCAGTGCCGCGCGCGCGCACGCGGCCGACAACCTCTTGGCAAACATTAGCTGCCATTAACGAAGATACCGTGCTCGCCAGCTATTGATGCGCAGGACGTACTCTCCACGTTCCAAAGATCCGCGTGTCAGCCGAACGACCGAAATCCTAAGACTCTCCTCTCCCCGTAATCGAACACCTGACACGACCATTTCGAGAAACTGTCGCGAGATAACATCATCTCGCATAATGCTAATGCACGGCTATTAATTTTGAGCCTGGCGAATATGCTCGTGCTAATCGCTCTCGAGAGGCGAGACACATGCTTACCATGGTTCTCACCTTGGCTCGATGATCCGGAATTTCGGCTCGTTCATCTGCGCCTTTTCATCTGTAAACACACGTCTTTTTTTATGTCGTATTATACCAATTTCATGATGCGGAGGCCTTTTAGACCCAAAGTAAAGTCTATTGTAAATATTTCTTAAAACAACCATTATTGTCAAACGGTCTAAGTGAAATACCTTGTACATGCAAATTGATTATTCGAACCTATATCTGCCACTGTACGAGTATGCACCACCAGGAACTATGTACGAATAATCCGCGACAACCGTACGGTTGCTTAACTCTCTCATTTTTTAGCATAGTTCTTCGAGACGTTTATGAATATACGAATCGTAAAATTTGATTTATGAAAAACGCGGGCGATGGAAGTTTACATTTGTTACTACCCAACGCCCTCACGCGGGACCGTTAATAGCTCTTTCGGAATAGATCCGGGAAAACACGCACGCGAGGTAATCACGATGGAATTTTAATTACACGTACCACACGCAGAACGGGACAGGCGACAAAACACACATCGGAAGATTATAGAAACCTATAAAGCTCTGGCTGGAATGTCGTATGGAGAACATTTTGTAAAGCCGATTTACTCGCTGTCTCAAGGTAGGAAAAGCAGCGATGTCGAGTCGCGAATTTGTTCGTTTCGTTTTCGCTGGTCTGTACGAGACTATGCGCGACTATGTGGAACTATGATGGTATTCGAAGAGCTTTTCGACTATTCCTGGTTACGTACTCCTCCGAGGATTTATTTTCCAGTCACCTTTTTCCTCGTTGTCTCTAGTTCCACCGACGCAACATTACAATCGCTATAAAAAAGCAATGAAAACGAATGGGAATTTCGGGGGAATTTTCGAAATTCCCCTGGAATGCTATTTATCCAAAAACTATTTAAGTGAAGTGAAGAATAACAGCATACCCCACCTCAACGCAATAAATTCGTATGAACAAAAAATCCCAATCGCGTCATTCCAGCCCCTTTTATAGATCTAAGGGTTACCGTCGATCGACAGGGAACAAAAGCGGCGGAATTGCCGCAAGAAAATATTCTCCTGTTGGAGCGAGAGCATTGCCGGCTCGTTACCAGCACAACTTCCTGCAAAACTTAAATCAATTTCAGTGGTCACCGGCAAGCAAGCGCAAAGTAGGACCGGTAGCAGTTTGTTAATCGGATCACCGCAGCGATCCTTTATCTTGCGAGCGTCCGAATTTCATTTCAAAAGGAATCTCATTTGGTAGTCTTGCCGATAGGAGCCCCTTGTCTGATAGCAATGTTCCTAAAAAGAGAGAGAGAAGAGGAAAGTCGGCGCGACGGAAATTCTCGTAACGTTCCTTTGCCGCCAGTAAAAACCTCAAACTACGGCGGAGGTGGTGACGACGAAGGATAAAAAAGGGTCTGGGCGGTCGTATTTACACGGGTGTCGGGTCGGAGGGAGGGGGCGAGCGAGGTGACAATTACGGCGGCTTATTATAATCCGGGCCCTCGTTTAAAGCAGGTGGAGCGTTGGAAGGACATATTATAATAGGGGGGAGACAAGAAGGAGCGCTCGGATGAATATAGGAGTCTAGATAGCGTAGCTCGCTTACTCGCTTATACACGCTTATACTCGCTTATACTCGCTTATACTCGCTTACCCGTTCGCGCCACGCTAGTGGCCTAACCTCATTTAGTTAGAAAGTGTTTGCGCCAGAGACGAGAGACGAGAGACCGGTGCAAGATTTAATTGGAAACGCCTCGTGTCTACCGCGAGGCCGAGCCTCGTTTCAACGGGACTCGACCCGACTCGACTCGACTCCGGGAATGTCATCCTCCAAACCCCCGCTCCCCGTAATTGGTCGCCTTTCCCGCTTCATCCTAGCAGGGCAGAATTTTCCAGCGATACAATGGCCCTACCATGCCCTACCGTGCCCTTCTATTGCCTTCCACGATAAATTCGTGCATTGAGACCGATCCGTCGTGCTTGCCTTTGCGTATAAGGCGAAAAATGAGCACCGTATTGGACTGATTGTGAGAAATTCTCTGCTACTGGAATCCAGTATCGCGATATGTATTAGGGATGGTTTCTGATATCTCTGCCCGGTTTCGATAATAGTCCTATGGTACCACTCATTAAATTTCGTGTCGATGACTTGTCTTGATTTTCTTTTACGAATAATCTATGAGGAAAGGAGATTAAGGAAACCCATTGATTCGTGTTTCAGAATGTTTGGAAGCAGTGGTGCTTGCGCGGGCTGCGGCAACGCGATACCCGCCAGCGAGATGGTCATGAGGGCGGGTGGATCGGTGTTTCATCAGAAATGCTTCACCTGCAACAAGTGTGGTAGCCAACTCGTCCCCGGCGATAGGTAAGAATACCAAGGTCCTGATTAAAAGCAAACCATCTGCCTCCCGGAGGCAGCCCGGAAAGATCGATACGGGCCCGCGTAGTTGAGAGAGAGATAGAGAGAAACCGATCGATACGTAGAGTTATACATGTATGCTCGTTGCAAACTGATTTGAAGCAATCGCGATTAAAAGTAGAATAGAGGGTCAAATAACTGGTGTTCCAGTACTCTGCAGGGTGTCCATTGTTTGTGCTCCAGGTACTACCTGCTGTCGGGGTCACCGGTCTGCGAGACGGACTGGCACAAAATCGTAAAGTCGTCGAGCGTGGCAGCGGCGGCGGCGGCGGCAGCGGCGGCCGGTAACAGTGGAGCGCCCGTGAGAAAAGGTAAGGTCGGCAGGCCTCGAAGAAGCCGCGAATGAGGCGGCAACCCGGTCGGTCGCCCGAAGAAGGTACAAGCCTCTCCACAGCCGACGCCCGCCGCCGTCGTACCGGCTCAGGTCGACGTCGTGGACGTCGCAGTCGGAGGGGATCCCTATTCGCCGCCTCCGCCGGGTCATCAGCACTACCATCACCACCATCACCACCATCATCACCATCATCAGATGGGCCTCGTGCATCCGGGACTGGCGGCTCACCAACAACCGCACCACCTGCAACCCTCCAACTATCAGGATTGGTCTCCCTGGGCTCCGCAGCTCGACACCTGCGACTGAATCAACCTCTGCGGCAACCCTCAAACCGAGTCACTCTCGCACCTCTCGCCAGTACGATCTCCCAACTACGATCTCTGCTCGATCGCTCCTCGGCTCGTTGGTAGCTGCTGCTCTTGCTTCTGTTGCTGACGAAGACGCAACCGTTTCGGATTAGGGTTCAGCTGCTCGAGTGTAAGACGCTCTTGCCACTACTATTCTCTCCTTTCCTCTCTTCCCCCTCTCTTCTATGTCTCTCTTTCTATCTACATCTCTGTATATCTCGTTCTCTTTTCCTCGCCATCTCTTTCGCACGGGAGAATGACCGCAGGGAGCTCCGGGGACTATCAATCACCTTGCAATTGATCCTTCCGCAGAATCGAAAGCAAAATCACCCTCGACGGACTGTCTTTTAATCGGGCACCCGTTAAGGAAGGGGAAATTCGCGTGCATCGGTGTTTCCTGCTTGACCGCGAATGTTGACCGGGGGTCCAAGGTTGAGTCGCTGATCCCTCAAGCTCCCTTAATAAGTAATCTTTGCTCAATCGTGAAAAATGAAGAAACGTCTCGAGCACGAGCCGCGTGCAAATGATTGTCACCGGCAGCAGTAACGACAGCATTCTTTGGTCTCGCTCCCTCGATATCTTAGTTTTATCTTTCCATCGCTGATTTTGTTATTTATCGATCCAGCAGACTCCCAACCATCTCACCTTTTAGACTCATCATTCTCGATTAAATTTGGATTTTAGACAGAACCGGTACCGCGAATAAATTTCTCCGTATTCATCGAGTTGAATAGTTTGTTAAACGGGAAGCACAGTGCTGTGTGGCCAGGCGATCTAAATATCTGATTTATGTTTGTCGCGCGGGCGCGCGCGCGTACTCAAAGAAGTCCGAGCGGACTGGAACAATTCGCGAAATCATCCGGATCCGATGCAGGACCTTCTAGCGAGGCATCGCACGTATGTGGCAAGAAAATTGTTTCGACCCGAGGATAATTTGACGATTGAAACGAGGTCCCCGCGTCAGGTCCGGACTCTTAGAAAATTATTTTTCTTTCAGAATTACCGTCCCTTTCGATGCGATCGCGTCGACCGTAGCTGCCGGTAGAGCTATCCACGTTCCGTAAACTCATTAAGCGCTCCTTGTTCTCGCGATCGTTAATTGAATCCCTCGCCACCGAACGCGAAACCTTATACCGACACCGAGCTAGTGCCATCTAACGACTGACATTATTATTCGAAATCCTCCTTGTTAGCGCTCTGTGTTGTACCTCTTCCTCACCATTAAAAATTCTTTCCTCTCCCCAAAAATCACTCGCGATCGGCCACGGATTAACGAGGCACGGATACGAAACTCACCCATCCACCTCATTTCTCTCCCATCCGAAAAAGCATCACATTCATGCTAGCTGGTTGTTTATTCGCCCTTTTTCTCTCTTTCTCTCTCTCTCTCTCTCTCCCTGTCTCCTTTCCCCTCTTTTTCCGTCTTTCGCTCTCTCTCACTCTCTCGTTCTCCGGGGGCGAGAGCAGGGAAATACTTTCGTTGGCTGCCTTCGAGAAACGGCTGTGAATGTAGAAAAGCGAAAGGGGTGTATCGCTTTAACGGTGTGATTTCCGTGCGATAGAGAGGTATATATCCGCGCAAGAGAGAGGTAGAGGAGGAGAAGGAGGATCCACAATGATGAGACGCTCGACTAGTGATATTTCGCCCCATTCAACCCGCGAATCTTAAATGTTACACCTCGAGGTTTGCGTCCTACGCAAGCAGCTCTCCGCACGAAACAATAACGATGTAAAGTAGATCGTTAGATCGGCCAGGTCCGCGTGTGGACGAGCGTCGGCCGATGAGATAGCTATTTTTGGGTAAACGCGAGAGAGTGCGAGCGGGGGACGCAGGATCGAGGGAGCGAGCTAGCGAAAGCGAGAGCAAAAGAGCGAGCGAAAGAGCAGGTAGAAGAGCAAGCAAGCAGCAAGAGGAAAATCCAACGAGCAACGAAGTCGGAAACTCCGGTGATACAGACGCAACACGCTCCTTTACTCGCACCGGGCGAGGGAGCCCATGGATGGTGCCGTGTAAAAGCAAAGATAAATATACATACTTTTCTAAGTGGCAGGGTTACAACATCCGCAATAAATTTAAAGGTAAATGTATAATCGTGAATACGTTACGATACGATATATCTACTATCGCTTGAAGCCGATGTCGTTTCGAGACGGTTGTAAAGGAAGGGGTTTGCGCGCGTTTGCGATGCGTCGTAACGCGCCACCCTACCGCAAACACGCCACGTTGCTCACCAGGTTGTACAAAAGTCCTTGTCAATACTTGTCGAGATTAAAGAAGACAGTAGCGTCGAAGATTGCGAGGAAACGACATAGGCGCAGGCTCATTCGAAGCTCAATGCGAATCTAAAAAGAAACTTTCGATGTAACACGCGCGGGGGTGTCTTTCTTAATTCCACTCTTAGGATAGGGATCGTCGACCTCGCATACCTTCCCCACACTCCCCACTCACCCTAATTTCCCCAATTTTCCCAATTTTCCCAGTTACCGAAAAGAGCCACCGATCTACACCTAAGCTTGTCCGCCGTATTTTTCTGTCACTCGAGAGAGAAAGAAAGATGTGTAGTGAGCGATCTGCGAAACAATCCGAATTGCAAGAATCGCGAAGAGGTTCACTCTGGAAGCCCCGCGAGGAGAGCCGGGTACCAGCCAGTACTCGCAGCTGCGAATTAAGAAAGATTCTCGCGCGGCAGACACACAATTGATCGTTACTCGTTTACCCGTCTCGTTCTTAGGAAACTTTCGTCTGTGAAACGCCCCTGCGCGCTTACGAGGATGGATCCAAGGATCCGGAGGTCGGAATGAGAACGTACGAACACGGTGGCGATCTCGACATCGACATCGAGAACGACGCCGCGAAGATCTGGCCCTATCTGGCCAGCTGATTTCACTGAGCACTTGGTCGTATTCGCGTGCGACACTTTTGAACGATTCGGCAAAGAAACAGCTGGATCAGACTGGGATCTTCGGCGACACTTCGCGCGCGACTCAGAGAGAGAGAAAGAGAGAAGATAGAGAGCGCGATAAGAGTACGCGAGAGAAAGAGAGACAGCAGAGTGCATCGAATCGCAGGGAGAAGAGAGTCGCGCCAATGGATCGTGTAATTTAATCTTGTACATAGGGTACATTTTGTATATTGTTAAAAGTTTGTGTGATATAAATGGTTATGTATTTACTATTTGAAGGGGCGCTCACGCGCGACGCGCCACAGTACTTGAGGACTAGAACCACTGGATGTATCCAACAGTGGCGACCTTTCCTCGTCGACAGTCTTCTCGCCCTTCACCTGACCTCAGTCGAGCCACCTTTCAACCCCCAATCCCGTTCAAGACCCTTCCCAACAGGCTAATTCCGCACTCGAAGCATCAGTTCTCATTGCGATATATCGATAGCTCGAACGATCGGACGACAGAATGTCCTGGGATGATCGCAATGAAAGTGTGCACGAGGGCACGAGAGAACGGAAGCACGAGGCACACCGAGCGAAGAAGAAAGTCAATACCGCGAGCGATAGAACTTTATTCCCTGCGATGAATATGTTTGACGTGTGCGTGGTGAAAAACAGCGTAGGGGAAAGTACATGTACTGCAGGCTAAATCCAGTGGTGCTGCAGGGTACAAGAGACGTCCTCAGCTGAGCGAACACGCGGCCGGATCAGTGCGATCTCGCGCGTTTAGTTAATTTTGTTATTTGATTTATCTCGACTTCTTATCCGGGACCCGACGTCTGTAAGTGGTTTCGCGGCCTCTTGTAAAATACAGATACACGAACACACCGACACACATACAAACACGTTTATTAATTAATAAAATCACAAGTTTTTAGAAAATTTCCGGCGATATCCTGCCTCGGTGTCTATGATCTCTACGTATCCCATTCATTTCATCCCCATCTCACTTAGGTTTGCGTTCGCAGGGGATCATCCGGCGACAATGTACCGCTTCTGGATCACGATCAAGGTACGTGAAGAATTTTTACAATAGAATTTTTTCGAAATACGTAAATGTCCTAGGTAGGTGGGACTACGAGTGGAAACCAGTGTAGAGAGGCAACGGAAGAGTATCGCGGTCCATTGGCACCGGGCTGGAAAAGAGAGCTGTCGCGTTGGCGATGTTAATGAGAAACGGTCTAACAATGGCTAAGAATATATTTTCGCGTAGCCAGGGATAAAACAGGTAGCGAGAGAGAGAAAGACTCGCACCGAACGACGTTTCGATTTAGCAAACAATACCAGCGTTCAGTGTCTTCGCCGAGTGTCAATTTCTGCTGGGTGAATCGCCATGCCGTCCAGAAGCTGATTTCATTCGCGTCAAGCGGAATAAATGCATTACTTTGCCGGTCGGCGAGCGGTTGCGAGCAGTGCGTGTGCTGCTGGCTCTGCACGATTCTTGAGCCCCCTCGAGCCAACCGCCGCTAATTGTAAGTATTGCCAGCGATGGAGTTCGCTTATCCGTGCTATTCTCGTCTAGAGATACAGTTCGCTTCGCGTACGATAAAATTAGATCATTCGATGATGGAATGGCAGCCCATTTACTAATGTGCCGTACAAAAGCTTTCGTGCCCGCGCCCGCACCAACGCTTGCCTCTCGCCTCTTCTTTCCCTCGAAAGATAAATTAAGTAGATTACTCGCGCGACGACGCCTGCGTTTCAATATCCTCCGCTTTTAATTTCGGCCCGCCGGTTTTAGAAGCAGCCACGCACGCAAGGAATTCGTAAATCCTTTAAACGGAATAAGTTTCTTCGATATACATTCGAGAGAACCACCCTCGTATCCATCTGTTACCCGCGATAACGAATCTTATTAGTAAACGGGTTGTGGTCTTACGATCGCGTTGCAAAGAAAGCAGGATCGAACGACACGCGCAGAGCTTATGGTCAATTATTCTTTCGGACATTCTTTCGCGAACGCGACAAGGACAAAAGTTTGATAAGGGCAAAAAACTGGGGAGGCTGATCCAAGGAAGACCGGAGAAAAGGAGAGAAGATAGCGAGGGGATCGCGAGAGGGCGAAGAGGGCAAGCGGGAGGGTGAGTTAAAGGCAATACATTATTTTCGAGGCGACACTGTTCGTGCAAGGGAATCCCTTTGAGAGTGGAACTGCACTGGCAACCGGCGCTTTGTCTCGAACCAGGGGAAAAAGAGAGCAAGGGACGAGTTGGCCAACGAAAGAAGAAGAAGAGAGGAACGCCGATGCGAGAAGGTGGTAGAAGAGACGGAAGAGGAGGAAGAGGAGCAGGAGAAGGCAGCCAGGGAGAAGAAACGAAAACAATCGATACCGTCGGAGAAACAGGAAAGCAAGGCCAATCGGCCGGTGCTCTATTCGCGGAGTGGCCAATCAAAATGCCTACTACGTCGCCGGCAGGGGCCGCTAATTAGACGCCACGTAAATCAGTCCTGAAACTCAACGTTAATTAACACGGGTTTCCGTTGGAGTTGCTTACCCACCTATTTATCGAACGACACAAATGCAATATGGTCGAACACGTGCACGTCCGTTAAATGGCTCTTCGAGACTAGCAGAACCCCGCGCGTATTCCCTCAGAGTCGCGTCTTATAGTCGTGGCCTTTGCTCTTCCTCGATTACATCCATAAGTTTATGCCGCTCTAAATAAAAGCCCGTATAAATATGTAGAGAAGAGACGATTTTCGCGGAGCAAGAAAGTTGTGTTGCGCCGGGATGTACTCCTTCCGAAAAGCGATACAACACACGCTTTCGACTTGTTAGCGTTGACTTGGCGCCACCGACGTACCACGGTGCGGCACCGCTCGCTTTCCGTCTCTAATGATCGCGCGACTCTTCTAATAATAGCAGTCAGGTTCCTCCGCGCTTTTTTCCCTCCACGCGGACCTCTTATTAATTTATCAAGAGGGATGCGCGCTGCCCGGCCAATTACCGCGCTCGCAGAGACGGGTGGAGACGGCACGGCACACGCGCCGCGACTGCTAATTATTGCAATTAGGCTGCGCTGACGTTTATTCTTGGCGTGCCGATACGAACCTCTGCCAAGAGCCGATCGAAGAGGCGGACTGATTTTAACGAACCTGTCCACAGATCGAATTTGGAATACTTCCGGTGGATTCGGCGAATTTCGAGCATCCTCCTCTTCCTCGCGATGCGTAACTGGTATAAATCCCGCTGAGCGTAATGGTAAATTATTAGGAGGATCAGAATTCTCGCGGGATAAATCGTTAACGGTGACAGCTGGATGAGGGGACATGGCAAGTTGTACGAGCAACGTCTACGGTAACAATTGTGGCCAAGCGATGTGGAGGAGGAGGAGGAGGAGGATGATTATTATTATCATCCGGTTCGGAACAGGAGTTGAGCAGAGTCTTTCGCGGTAGCCCGGCATTTCTCGAACTTTGCCCGGTAATTAACAATCGGCCGCGCATAACAAACTGGATTTAATTAATTGCATAACTGCAGGGAGGTCCGCGCTTCTAATCGAAGCGGGTACATATTGTTGTACCCACCCTTCTACCCCTCATCAGCCACCGGCAATTAATTATAGCATTCCGGGTTAGCCGGGGAATTAATTACGTCCAGAAGTTGGACGTTGGCGAGGGATCGTTAGAAATCGTCCTTCGTTAGAGTTAGCCGAGTGAGTGAGTGAGCGAGTGAGTGAGCGAGCGAGCGAGCAGTGCGCCACCCGGGCCCCGCTAGTTATTGATGGTCTCTGCTTCTTCATCGCCCTGCCACTGACAGCACCAACTGTTCGCGAGAGCTGCAATTCTATATCCGCTAATCAGACCCACTTCGCGTCGCGCGATCCAGTCAAACATTGCGCAACCAACGAACCAACCGCAACAACACTGGTCGTTCCCGTTCCAACTCCTGGCGAGCGATTTTTCGCGAATTATTTTCGTGAGAGAATCTTCTCGCTTCCGCGTGCCATCTCATTATGGCAGAGGGCCGGGATTAAGCGCGTGTGATTAATGGGAACGCGGATGATCATGGTAAAGCGAGGCTTAAGGACACTTTTTTCCTTACAGTGATTAATCGAGCGAAACCTCGATCGGGATTTACTCGATCGCTGCTCTTTTCCTCGCAGTCTCAAGATCACAAGAATGACAGTGTTTCTGATGACACGTGGCTGAATCGAGTCGCTTGCGAGCAGGAAATTCGCGCGAACCGAGAGGACGGAAGAAATAAAAGAAAGATATTAAGAGTCCCTCTTTCCCTGTCCGTGTGCCCTCTACCTACCCTACATCTACCCTCGTCCTCGTCCGTTCGGTCTAATTTCTAATTATTCCGCCGGAGTGCCTCTAATTAGCGTAGCTACCTATGCACCGTACAACTGTTTCTCCTGGGTCGGGGGTACTCGGTGAGCCTAGGTAAATAACTTCCCTCTCTCTTCATCCCTCTACCACCTGCACCGGTTCCTTTGCCCGTGCGTATTTACAGGGAATTTTATCGCGCACTCGCGCGCTCGCTAATCCCGCGATAATTATTGCATCTACGATAAACGTTCAAAGGCATCTTCCTTTTTTCACCGAGAATCATTGGCAACGGTTACCGTAGATGAATATAATCTCTTCTGTCACGTAGATCAAAGTACAATTAACATATTCGTCTCTCGCGAAACGCACTTACGTACTTCATTCCTGTACTCGAGATTTGCCTTACGTTCCTCACGGTCTTCAATGCCATGACCTTCCGCCAAGTTGAGAAGTGTACAGTGGCTCGAAACCCATTGCATTTACACTCGCTATTACATTAATGGTAGCGCAGCAGAACCATTCTCAAGTCTGTCGTCCCGGTCGCGCAAACGTGAGTAGCTCTTCTCTCTCACGGTGGAGAGCTAGTAGATTGCAGGTGGCACGCGGTGGTGCGTTTTGTCGCGGAGCCTTTTATCGGTAAAGGCGAGAGAGAAGGCGTGTTGTGGTGTCGGTGGTTCGTGGTGGGAGAAGGAGCCGGCCGAGAGGAGGGTTGACACTGAGAGAAGGCAATTATTATTTTGAGTGGTTGGCGACAGGACGCCGGTGATATTTTATTTAAGATACAATCGCGTAATAGCTCGCTTCAAGTGGATAGATAACGCAGGAGAGGCAGAGACGCTGCCTGTTGGCTGGCTGACTGGCTGGCTGGCTGCTGTAAGAGTAAGAAGGGTAAAGAGGGAGCGAGCGGGTGTGCGAGGGACAGAAAGACACGGTGTTCGAAAGGGGGTGGCAACGAGAAGGGTGCGAAAGTGCGAGCGAGCGAGCGAGCGAACGAGCTCTGCCGAGAAACAGGGACGAATGGAGATAAAAGGTGAACTTTGAGAACAGAGTGATACCACCAGTATGGGTGGTTCTGCATTAGTAAATTACTCGAGCACCCTGGTTCGTTCTCCTACAGCGAGCGATACGTATTTCTTGAAGTCTCTCTAATTGGTTATAAATAATTGTGATCGCTAGCGCGCCTGGTTCTTCTTCGCCTCGAAATCTAATTTCTCGAAATGGCAACGGTACGATGGTGCAATCGTCAGTCTCTACCGATTCTAAAGATCGCTCAATAACGCACAGTTTGCGGATGAAGCGAACTCCGATTGACTTTTACGATCGGGATCAATCCGATCACTCGACGGAGGATATCGAGCTAATTAGGATAGGGTTCGGAATCAAGAACAAAAAGGAGCATTATTGCTCTCGATCGCGAGGAGTATATATATATCGATTATTCTTCTCGATAGGGAAGTTGTACCAGCGAAGCAGACCATTACAGGCGGCGCGACTAATTGAAAATTGAAAATACAATCGCGTTCTTTGATAGGCTAGCGCGGCCACTGAATGGCGAAATAGGCGAGAGGATATCGCATTTTTTCATTTGCCGCGTAGTACGAAACTCTGTAGAACAGCTAACGAGTTCGCACGGTGTATCGATACCGATGAAACGTACATCGCCGGGCTGGGTATGGCGAGGGTGGCGGTGAGGGGGTGGTCGCCAGGGTTCAGGAAGGAAGAGAAACGAGAGCGAGGAGAACGACAACGGTCTCATTCTGGCTCGAAGCGCGAGGGAGTAGCACCCCCCTTTTCCGTAGCCCCGTTGTCGGGCTCGCGCTCCCTCCCTCGCGGGTCCGTGCGTGTTGCGAGAAATCAAGAGAGGCGGAGAGAGGAGGAGAGAGACGGAGAAAGAGAGCACGAGAGCAGAGAGGTGCCCGCTGGCGAACTGGGCAAATCGATGGGAAAAGTTAGGACACGCGTGTGAACACGTCGATATGACGTTATCCAATTAAAAAGCTGCCTTTGTGTAACCCGATCTGTCGTTGGCATCGGGTTACACTCTTGCAATCTAAATCAACCCCTTACTCTCGTGAGCCTACCGAGGAAGCCTACGTCCAATTAGTGGCACTCCACCCGGCCACCCCCCGTAGTCCATCCGCCGCTGGCCTTATCTTCCGGTGTCCCTTCTTTACCGCGAAAAACCGATATTTATACCTATAATATATTCGCTTCTTGCTTCCTGCTTCTTCCAATCATGCTATTCTTTGATCCTCTTGTCGCTCTACGGGGATAGGTCACTCGCGGTTGTTTCGTAGGTTTCGTTGCCGTGAACCAGGATGATGTAAGCATGGAACCGGATAGAACCTATAGGTCCGATAGGTCATTTGTAGGAGATCGGGGCCATTGACTTACCCTCCAGATAACCAAGCGGTGGTTAACCCCCTGTGAATGAGACTCGGCGAATGAGTAAAGTCACTCGGGACGGCAATCGGCACTGTCTTCAATAGCGGCTGCCCAGTCCCCGCTGATTACGAACGCTTCGGCCGATAACGAGGCGTGCATCGGAAATAAAGCAATATTGAAAACTAGCAATCCAGCGGCCAGTGATAGTTCACAGTAGAAGGTTGACGATGTGATGCACCCGTAAAATTCACCCGTGAAAAATCACTGGGGAAACAAGTGAATTATTTAGATTCGACTATTAGAAATATACTAGTTCCATCTGGTAGAGTGCTGTTCAAGATGCGAGGAATTCTTTGGTAGGATACAATCAGAATAGAACATGTATATCAAAATCATCCCTTGTGAAAAGTCTCTTTGCAAGAACATCTTCCTAATTTGTTTCGTTCCACATTAAAAATCAAAATGAATTTTTTGATCACGAATTTGGGTAGTTTCTAAAATTCTCATGTTCTGTGCGTTAGATCATTTGTGAGTTAGAACTGTAAAGTCCTAACCAATTATGATTTTTATGCGGATTTGATAATTTTTTATTTGAAAGATTGAAAATTTATATGGACAATAATGATAATTTATCGAGAACCAGTAAATTACTGTGTCTCTGGTACGTATTTATCGGAGCAGTCGCCAACGTTGTTGGGGCAGAACCCAACATCGGTAAGCTAGGCAGTCGCTTACTGGTGACCGGCGGTTCAGGCAGTGCCGGATAAGACACCGATTGCCAGTTCTTGTACTGTCAGGTGGCAATATAGTCATCCTTTCAACCCCCATCGATCACACCAACCCCTGGATTTTTAAAAAATTAACATAAATCTTCACCTTCGAGGGTACCACACCCTCGATTGCTATTTGTATCAATTAAATCGAGAGTCCAATTACTTCATCGTCACAAAGACTCTCCATTAACGTAATATACTTTCCAAAAGTCGTTCGACAACTTCTATCTGAGCTAAAATCAATTTTGCACAAACGTGCAAAATCATTGCTGCGACAATCCCCAGTTGCGTTCGCCAACGAATTGGTCGTAAGAAAGGAAGTCTTCGTGAGAACGACAGTCATCGATTCCTTTGTTATCCCATCCACAATCAAAAGTCAATGGAGTCTGCTTAATGAGAGCGCAACTTGATTTCCACTGGCAAACCTTTCTTCGATCGTTCCCTCGGAAGCTTGACTACGGTCTCGAGGAAGAGGTGGTGTCATCGTCCGCCACCGCTGCCACAGCTGATACCGTAATTGTCATAGCGTAGCTGCTATTTAACGAACGTGGCGACCTGTGACCCGCTCTCTTTGCCAAGTCGGCCCTAAAACGTCGGCGGCGTGCCGTGGCGTGTGTGCAACGGGTCGGGAGAGAACGTGTGCAACTGAGGCCAATGGCAGAGAATCCGGTGCCAGGATCGGAAAGAGAAAAGCGTGATCCTAGAGGCGCATGGAACCAAGAGTTCAAAAGAGGGACGACATCATCCTACCTGGAAAGAAACTCGACTCGTTAGCTTGAGACGAATTTCTCAGAAGCAATTACCCGTATCGATGGGACAAATCGAAACTACGCCAACGTAGGAGCAACGCTAATCCGTCTGTTTAACACGTTTAAAAGGGTGTCGCCTAACTTTTCATCCCTTTTTGCACATGCTTGAACTGAATAGACAAATTTTTGACGGGATAATAAATTATCTTTTTCTTTACTCGTTGGTCAATAGAATAGAAATTGATTCTCTTAGATAAAAAGTTCTTTCGATAACAGAGGGTGAAATTCAGGCAGAAACGAGAGCAAAAAGAGAAGCGAAGATCTTCCGATGGAACACTGTCGCGGTACTTACTCGCTATTTCAAGTTAAACGACCGTTTCGATTATTCAGCTGGCGCAGTAGAGCCAGCGAGAGACGGAAGTGAGTTTCGTATGTTATTGGGAGCTTATTACTCTCGTTACAAGTACTCGCGTGGAATCAAGGCCGTGGGATCGGGCCGGTTCGTTCGAGGCCCGACCTTGCGGCACTCTCGAGCCTAGTAACCGCGATGAGAGGAGAATATCGTGGAGGAATATCACAGGGAGAGGACGGCGAGCCGAACGAGAGGAGATGAGAAGAGACGAGAAGAGACGAGAAGAGACGAAAGGAGACGAGAACCGGTAGAGGAAGAGAAGGAAAACGAATAAGTAAGAAGGAAGAGGCAGAAACGAAGGAGGGAGAGCAAAAGGGACCTGGGAATACGTGTACCTGCTTTGCAACCGAGTCGCGGATAGTTTCTTCTTGGCGTCGCCTAGTGAACGGCGCGGCGCGGTTTGCGATCAGCGCACGACGCGACCTGAAATTCATACGAGGATACCGGAATCTGGCGGCCGGCAACCAGCCGCGTCCTCGTCTTCTTCCCCGAGAGTGTGATTCTCTTCTCCCGCGAGCTCGACCTCGCATTATGCCGGCACGCTGCTCCTCCACAAAATGGGGACGCTAACAAGAACGTATTTGCAATTGCGTTCGACGCGCTGAGAATGACCGATATTCCTCGCGTTTAAATGCCTCGGGCACTTTCCAAGCGAGTTCCGTTGACTCCTCTCACCCTGGGATAGTCCGAATGCTCGGCAAGCGAGAAGTTTGACCGGGTGTCGAAGCCATTCCACGTCGTCGATTCGAACGTTGAAAGCCTCTAACTCTCCTGTTCTAATCTATCCCCTTGCACTCTGTGTGTGCACGTAACTTTAATGCATCAAACATTAATATTACATGCTATTGAGAGTATGCTAATATGGTACAAACCGTGGACAAGGATATATCGCTACCACGATTCTCTACTCTGTTCTTTAACGAAAGTTTACCGAGAAAGTTCCCATAACGTTATCATCTACCATGGGATCAATTCCAAGCTACATAAGTACACCCTAAAGTTGGGGTAGCTCGAAGGGCAAAACGCGTTCTCCAGAGAAAGAATTTTAAAATCGCTCGAGGTGGGAGGCCCTCGCTTTCCATTTTGGAGACCCTTAAAGAATATTGTCTCAGAGGGCAGAATAGAAGTGGCATACTGCCGGCAGCTCTTTCATAACGCGGTAATGACGGGGTTAAGGTCGCGACGACGAAAAAGCCGCTTAATCTGCCTGAACCTGAAAGCTAAAGTCGCGACACAACACGACACGACGAGTCCCGTTTGCTCCTCTGCGCCAGTCTCTTTTCCCTGGGGCAGGCCCCATAATCCAGCCTGACCTAATCCAACTTTGAACTCTTCAGGTTTTGCTTGGTCCCCACTGTCGGGGTCCGCCGATGATCCGGCACTCTGCATTTACGGTACTATTCGACCTCTTTATCAGCTGATGCTACTTTGCACGCTCGACATCAGCGTGTGCGCTTCTAATTAGCGTCAATCACGATCGTACGTACACCGATTAAATTCCATTGAATCAACTCAAACCTATGACACCCAGAGTCGTTATTCCTTTGATGAAACGATCGACGCTACTTCAATTAAAGCAGCTTCTCCGCAAAGTTTCGACCCGCTGCCAAAATTCAATCGCGAGGCTCGCGTGCACTAGAACTAATCTCTCGTCGCGGATACGTGACTTCGTTCGCGAAAGTAAGGAATCTAGCGTAATTGGCTACCACGGGACAAGGAGAGCAGGTTTTTCTATCTTTCTGGGAATATCTATCGTGAGCGATGCGCGGATAGGCGAGCGGAGTAGCGCGTGTCGGCGACTGTCGGTCTTAATTGCTGCAAAACACATCGGAGTTTAGATCGGAAAATCTAGCGTACTGTGAAGGGACGATTTACCGGATATATTCCCTTTTCCGCTCGCCCGATTCAGCTACCGTAACTGCATCGCAATAAGTACTAAAAAATTCTAATAAAACAAGACTGTGGAAAGGAGTCAAACTCGTAGATTCTCATCCATTTCTTCCTTATTATTAATTTTAGAAAATAATCATTAAACTGTTACAGTTCTCAAAAGCTTATAGAACTACTGTCAACGACTGTATTATTCTACTATGTTAGATGCATAATGGTCATCTCGAAGTTTCTTGACACTGACAGTCTTTTATCTCGATAAACGACTAATACGGATCGATTGTATCCCTCAGCGCGTCTAATTGGCGACGGGTGTACTCATTTGTAAACGCGTATCCCGAGTGACAATACGGAATCTGAATAGCAAGTGCCGGCACTAATGAGCACATTTATTTCACTTGTAAGCAGCAACAGGTGAGAGATTGACGGATGGAATGCTCGCAAGGATTTCTTATCCTCTGAGAAAGTGACGAGCCCATTGGACGTGTTCATAATAAGTCTGTCGCAGCTGTGCGCATTGTAAGTCTCTTTTCTGCCGTCACCGTGGCAGAATTTATCCTCGAGCATGTCGAGGATAATTTCGTAACTCGTCTTTGAATTTCCGAAAAATATAATTAGTCACAATATATGGAAGTTATTCCAGGAGTGTCGTTAATTAGATGGGAATCTTAAGGAGGTTATCCAACTACGGATGCAGTTGATGCATCAATGGTGCACCTGCCATTGATGAGAAGAAGAATAGCAAGTCCCTTTCCGAGTTTGCAATAATACGAACCGAGTTATCGACTACGGCTCGAAAGATTACGCCACGCTCAATAAGCAATTTCGATTCACGGCAACCACATTCTACGCACACGTCCTTTCAGATCTGTCTGGTGTTTCATTGATCGTGAAGCAGAATTACAACACAATTTTCAATCGGCCGCGGGCAGGTAAAGGAACGAGTGCTACTCTTGCTACTAGGGTCGAATTTGCAAAATGAGAGGATTCTCCTTCCCTCGTGTCCCGCTTCACGGGATCACATTCTCTTCAGGGATATTTATTAACCGTGGGTTTCTTATTGAAAATTGTCGATGGGACCGACTCGTTAAGATCGATCATTACCGAAGAAGGATCGGTGCTCATAGTCACGACTCTTACCTTTAAGTAACCTTCCCATATTTAACCTGACTTTCGGTGTATATCCGACTATCTCGCGCGGAGATCCTTGCCGATTATGATATTCCATCTTTCCAGGGTTCTTTGGTAATATTGCAAATTGCTAGTTTGTCGAATTAGTCATTAGTTAATCGAAATGTCTCTCGTGGAACGTGATTTCTATTACTCACGTTACCATTCCCATTCTTATTAACCAACTGACCCAACTTTGTCAAATTCCGAAATTATTTATTTTCTTTTTTTTAGTTGATTGCAATGCATTTGGAATGGACGAATCAAACGAAGAGTCGTTTTGCGAAAGATTGACCGAACGATAGAGTTCGCCAATCAACAGGCTACGAAGTACATCGCTGACGGGTTGATAGGCCCATTACTCGTCGGAAATAATACTATCCCCAAAATTGCACGGTTAATTGATCCTCGGAATACCTCGACGTAGTAGCGGAAGATAAACTCGGTGCGGCGCTCGCGCTCAAACCATCCGAAACTGCCCATTTGCCGAATGAGAAATAGCGGGAGAACTCTCTCTAAACTGTGGCCGATCCCATCCTCTCGAGACTTTATCAGCATTCTGAGATATTGCTTCGACGAGCCTGATAATAAAATCTTCCTTTCCGACTCTACGACCACCGCGGAAGCTATTCCATGACGCTTATCGATACGAAGACTTATCGCTTGCAATTTGTCAGTGGAATACCTCCCACAGTATTCCCGAGTCTCGTCTCCCGTGATTCCATTGCTCAATTCATCATATCTCATTGATACAAGGGAGAAACACCTTCCTTGATCCACGATACCGCGATACTTTGTTCGCAATGCATTTGTAATCCGATGCATCACGCGTTCCAAAAATCAAAATAAAATTTCTACTGGAAAAGTGAAGCGCCTCGATAAGGTCATCGGTGCAATTATTCTGGAAATAACAAAGAATTCTCAGAAATATTTTCCTGTTACTGTGTTACCATTGGATCGATACTCGCGCAAATTCGTCCCGGCTTCGCATCAGACTGCCTCTATTCCGCTTTGACGCTGTCGGTCTAAGTTCGCGTGTCTACCCCTTAATTTCAACTTTCTCCGTTTCGTCGAAGTTTAATTGGAATTGATTATCTCGCAGTTCCATCTTCATAAGGAAAGGTATCATTTTAATGGAATCCCCGGGAGTTTTCAGACAATGTAAATTGTTTCGCGCGACGCCGACATCCGCAGCACGACTCCTACTCACAGAATTAGAAGTAGTACGTCGTGCAGATTCTTTTCCTTCTGCGATCTCGCGCTTAAGTAGAATTCAGAATTAACTAGCGCGATCGTGCGCACCGGAATTCCTGACTGGAATGCAGATTTCTGTTGTGTCTTACCCTTTTTTATGAGGAATAATCACGAGAGGAATATCGCATGCAACGCGTGTTTTTACCCTCGCGTTGAGTAATGGTAGTGGTCGTGGCAGTGGCAGTAGCAGTAGTAGTTAACGCCACCGGTTGGAACAAAGCGCAAAGTTACCTCTAAAGCAAGGGATCTGCCGTTTCAGGGGATCTTAAATCAAGAGTCGTCGAGATTGGCGAAACTTTCGTGCGCGTGGTCCGCTAATCAAGAGGAAGATTAATGGCCACTTGGAGGTTTAATTACAACGAGCCAGAAGAATAATCGGCACTCGGTGACACCGAGACCAACCAAATCGTCGCGTCATTCTTCGCGAACTAATCCCCCATGAAGAGCTACATTCGTTCTGGAGCGTGTTAACGCGCGAGACCGTTTTCGCATAACTTGCCGGCAATATAATCGCGAATTAGCCTGGCGAGTCTTTTCACTGAGGATTTACGAGTCGACGAGCAGAGACTGACTGCTTCGCGATTCGCGAGAGGAACAGTAGGAAGACAGTATACTGGCCGGCAGCCGACGCGAAACGAGTTTCATTTAGTTTTGCGGTTGGCGGGCCGGGTCATTACGTTTGATGAACGCCTGCGGTTACGTCATACCTACTGTGCTTCTTCCTTCGTCTCTCTTCTCCTTCTCAGTCTTACTCGAAGAAATATTCGCTTCTTCCTTTCGAAAAAGACTGGGGCCTCCGTCGAAAATCGGCCACTTTCGAAACCTTGGCTATCGCTAACTATAGATTCGGCAACTTTCCTCGGTCTCATCGATCTTTAGCCCTCTATACGTAATTTTTTTTATTTCTTCAACGGTATACCGCTGATTCATTTGCAATTCAATTGACATTTTTTTAACTTGTGCAATTTCTTTTGCGATATGTGTCACCAAGTCATAGTAGGATCGATTACGATACTGACAGTTGGGTAAGTTGGTCAATTAAGATGCAGAATTTGCAAACGCATACGCGCGTAAAAGCGATGAATCTAAAAGTAGGCAGAGTTTCGCTTCCGTACGAATACTCGGTGATACTTGAGCATGTTCGAATTGTTCAGGCGGGAGTGTTTCGGGGCTCTTGAATCGTGCCGCGCCAGTGAAAAGAGCGAGGTACATCATTTACGAGGATTTACCCTTCGGCCTTTCATCCGTGATTTTTGAGGGTCTCGAGCGGATCTTTGTGTCGGGGCCTCGTGCTCACAGCCGAGAGCTCGAGTGGCTCCCACTGCTCGCTTCTAAGTAACAGAACCTCGCGTAATTGGACATAACGTAATTGATGCACATGCACCTGTACATGGAAATGCCAGTGAGCTGACTCGTCACTGCACTCATACTGAGTTTACGACTACAGAGGGACCCGCAAAAGTGAAACTGTACGGGAAAAGAATGGGAGTTTCTTACCCCTCTTTCCTTTGTACTTCTCGTACTTTGCGTGTGGCATCACTTTGTCAGCGAGTGTTACATGTGCACCGCACAGTAATGTACGTCCAACGGCACTTCACTTAAAGCAAAGATGCTTCTCTCTTTACCGAAGCATTCTATTCTACGGAATCGAGCACCATGCCCTTTTCGATCATCGTCCTGAAGCTGATTGCGAGTCTTTTAATGTAAAATATATACTTGTCAAAAACGAGTGGCATTGTAATACAAGTACTAAATATTGAAAAAGTGTTAAGAGCAGAAACTCGAGTAAATATTGAGAATCTGACACTTTTCCTAATTGTTATCTCATGGAACTCTACATTTGCTTTTAAAAACGAAAAGCATTAAATTCTAGGGATTACTGACGCTCCCCAATTTTTTCTCAAAGCACAGATAACATTTTGAAGCACTGTTCGAAACCTGAAATTAACTTTTGTTTTTCGCGAAAAGAGAGTTGCCCTAATTCCTCCGCCTCTCACGCTACCAAACCCTCTTCACGGTCGTCTGCACGCATTTGTCATGTACAGCAGCGACGTAATTGCGTGCACGCCCTTTGTACACGAACGACAAAGTCGAGATCGTGGCAGGGAAATCGCGAGGCAGAGATAGGCAACAACCTTCGCGTACGCACGGCATCGACCTCAACACAACAAAGTGCTCCGTCGTGAGATGAGAAGAGGAAGAGAGCCAACTCGGCGTGACAATGCAATAATGGATTGCCGCGGCTGAGGACACGTTTTAATTACTTTCGCGAAGAGCTCGCGTGCGGCCTTCATTAGACAGTGATTGAGCGAGAGAGCCTCGCGGCAGCAAATGGGAGCAGGACTCTCCCAAATGGCTTTGTTTCGAATCAATTCGCAGACGGGATGTGTCTTCTCTTTCTCTTTTCTCCCGTTTTTCAGGTGCCTTTTGCGTTCTTCGGTTCGTTCCGATGGCTAGGAAACTCATGGAAGCCGAAAGCAGTACCTCCGGATGTCCGGAAACGGGTGAAACTTCTCTCAGAATTTCTCGTGGCGTTCGAGCTTTGGTTCCCAAAGAGGCGAGGGAGTGGCGAGAGGTGGTCGTCGCCGAAAAAGGCAAGGAGCCGAAGGGCAAAGGAAAAAGAGGGTGATGAGCCGTAGGAAGGGTATGGGTAGTCGGCAGGTTCGCGGAAATGTCGAGGATCTCGGCGTCCTGGAACTTTCTCATATTGATCCTGGCGACTGGCGAGTCAGTCCGTGAATGGCTCGACGTCTGCGTCTGCGATGTCTCCGCGTGGAAGGAAGGAAGAAACGAACGAACGAACTCGCCCTCCCGCTGCGGAATGATGCATTGCGGCAACCCAGACGATTCTCGCGATCTAGACAAACTAGATCGTTGTAGATATTGCTTCCGTTAGCACGATAACATCTACCATGGTACATATCTCGCTCTTTCTTCACTCTTTCTCGCTCCCCGATCTCCACTTTTCGCGAAAGTATCGCGCTTGTACCGTCTTTGGAGCCGCTTCCCATCGTGACACCGTTCGATTAGCGAATTGGGAGCTCGATCGTTTCCTGTTCTCTCGGAATTCTCTTCCCAGGCTTTGGAAGAATAAACGTCTTCTATCGGGTGAAGTATGTATCCTCTTGGTGGCCTTAACGACTTCTTTTCCTCCCTACTAGCTCGTTTCCATGAGCGTACCTTCCTTCCCAACTGGCGGTGATTTGCATGAAGGCCGGTACTCTCGCGAAATTCGCGAGTACGCGCCTCCGATAAAGCCCGATAAAGAGGTGGGCCGTTCGTTAAGTAATCTCGGCCGATTCGACTCGACTCAACTTGCCGAGCGCGATGCGTGCTCGCTCGCGTATTTATGAGCCACCGTAAAAGTTTCTTTACGAGGCAGACCGCTTTACGAGGAGCCTGACGAGCAGCGAGGATCGGCCACCGGGATCGACGCTCTGCAAGATCCCCCGAGCTTCTATCATCACTTTAGATACATATTCTTATCGTTGTCTCATTGCTCGAACCTGCAGCTATTCTCGAAAATATCTCGCCAATCGGGATTTCTTAAATTGGATTAACGAAACGAATCCTGCCAGTTTCTCGACTCGACATTCCTAGAGAACGATCAACTAAATGTTGGATTTTATCGTTGAATCCTTTTATTTCAAAAGAAATCCTCCACCGTAGCAATATAAATTTTACGCGCGACAACCATACGAGTCGCTACTCTTCGAAACTCTCCTTAGAAACGATCTCGCACGAACAACTCTGTCTCCGATAAAGTGCACCGATCCGCCTATTATTCTCCTCCCTCGAAATTCGCTTCCGACGCTGACCCTTTACGAGGAGCCGTAAAAGAATTTCACCGCGGACATACTTATTATCCGGAGTCTCTTTGCGCGATGTTTACACGCGTCGAAATATGCGAAGGCCCCTCGTAAATTCGAGGATGCTCGGCTGCGCTCGCAGCGTTGAGAAATCGGGGAATTTCGCGAGTCGCGAGGGACAAGGCGAGGCAAGGCGAGGCAAGGCGAGGCATGTAACGAGTTGAGGTATTATACTTAAGTTAGCCCGCTCTACAAGGATACACGTATGATACACGTATGGTAGACATGTGGTACACGTATTAAGAACGTCCTTCGGTTTTGTCGAATGGTGCCATCGAAATACTAGGAGATTTAGCTGCCAAAAGATTACCTTCGATTTTTTAGAGCCTTGGCCTGCCTTAAAAGCAGGCGCAAAACCAAGCGCAAAGGAGGCTCGAAGGAAGGTCTAAAAGAAGGCGAGGTTAAAAATTTCTGTAACGGAGATGCAGCTCGCCGGTCTCGTTCGGTGAATCGGTCGGTTCCAGGATGGGTCCAACGCCAAACTTGCGTCGCGGGTCGTCCGACGAGTTTTAAAAATACTTTACCAAACCCGTGGCGTCGTGTCTGAGACTTTTTGCGTGATTTGGCGCCGGCTACTGATTCAAGCCGCCGAGTGTGCCCGCATACCGCTTTATTCCTCAGTATCCGTAACTTCACATTAAGCCATAGAGATGCAAATGGTCTCGCAATAATCTCTTGTCTCTCGCAAAATTTTATCCGGAGCATTAACTGTAAAATTGCACCATTCGTTAGGTCCACGAATCGCACGGTCACCTCGGTAGAAACTCTAACTCTTCCCTTATATTCTAGAAAAAATAGTAAAAGTATTTTCGCGAATAAAAAGACATCTATCTCCAGAGGGATTTCCTTAAGATTTCGCGTGAATCAAAAATCTAGACAACTAACTAGAATCCTATATTCAAATTCCAGAATATATTAATGCAAAATACTTGGGGGTTGGAAGACGCACGACTCTTCGTCGAGAACTCTTCTCTCTTATATAAAACAGTGCCATTCACAGTTTCGAGCTTTCCTCTCGCGAATGCGCGATAAACTCAACAGCGCGTGTACGTAAGTTACGTTTGTACATTTTAGTCTTCTGCATGGTGCTTGGAGAGAATGTGACATCGTTCAACTCTGCCCCCCTTTCTTCCCGGTATGCGAGAGACTTTTAAAAGACGAGACGCCAGAGTTTCAGCAGAGTTTCGCAGAGTGCTACTGTCTCCCTCGCATTATTATTCAGTGCTGCTTATGTAAGTAGCTTCGCATTGCGTCGTTGTACGTTGCGATGTGACGCCAGACTTGACCAGCCTCGCATTGCCATCACCTTCTATTTCCCTCGTATTGCCTTTATTCGCCTCTCGTTCGACTCTCATACTCTTGCTCATGGTAGTCACAAGCCTGTCCTCGGCACGCACCAGGATTTTCTATGACGGAAATCGGAACTGTTGCGCCAGGAGAACGATAGAAAGTGATTGTGCCAGGGATTCTTGGAGTGGTATCGATTTCTGCGTTTGGTCTCTTTCGTCACGCGCGAGATGCCCTGCTCGTGGGCATAAACTCGAAGGGTGTGGCGTGAGAGACGCTTTCCTCTAGCCCACAGTATTAATAACTCCGATACACACGTCGTTTTTACACCGCATGGAATTGATAGATAATACTTTATAAAATGATGTGTCATCAATAAAAAAATTCGAGTATTCGCTTTACGATAAACGGAATGGTATTATAAAAAAAGGCCAGTTACGAGTTTTGCTGATTGATCCGACTTGAATTCTGCAGAATGCAGTGCCATTTGTACTTTCACTTTCGCACCCTACGCGAACGATGACAAAAAATCCACCGTGGACGCGCGTGTAAGAAGAATTCGGAAAAGTCTCGAGGGTTCTACTCGGAGGCAATTACTCAAGAATATCGAAGCTAGGGCCTCAAGCAAGATTTCACGGGAAGTGACAAATTAGAGCGGCGCGAACATGCAGTTTTGGCGGAAAGGCGGGGCACGATTTATTTATAGCTGCCATGTGTCTAGACGGGAGTAAGAAGGGGAGGAAATCCGCGATAACCGCTTACCTGGTTCTCCAATGGTCAACCAGGTGTTTATTCGCGACTCTATTTTAGTTCGGCCGTGTGCAACCCACGGAATCGTTCTTCGGTTTTTCACTTATGCACGTGCGAGGACCTATACCTGCTTGGTTACCTCGACGCAATACTAAATAGTAATGCGATTGCCCAGCTCTATTCATTTCGCTGCCTACATTCTCGAGACTTTGAATATCCGAACAATTATCTGGGGAATGTCAAGAAAGAGAATGTATCCGCTAAAGTGGATTATATAAGAGAATACGATGTACGCATACGTGCATATGTAGGTATCCTTAATGAAGTTGAAAAATAATTCAGATATCTCGAGGATATTAATGGCAGATTTATTGGCAAGAGAATATTATGTGAAAATTACATATTCTCAAGACCACTTGCAATTTCTTCCGAAGCTCTCACCAGAAATAAATTACTTGGCTGAGGATCCCAGGGAATGACATTCGGCGTGCCAGCAATTATTCCGGATTAAAATGAGTTTACGAAACAATTAAAGCCGTCCTAATGAGTTTTTGTTCTGATAGCGAGCGTTCCTGAGGTTCCCTTTCTTGCGGACCAGTGCCAGTACCGGTGGCCGCGGTTGCGGAACGGTGCCGCATGCCGCCGGTGCTCGCGTTTCGCTCTCGAAGCGAACGAGTAATCGAGAGTTAATCTCACGAAGGTTTTACTTTCCGTAGACTGGCAGAGATCCTCAAATCCTGTGAGATATATCTCGATAATTCAAAGTTAGTAGGTAGTTGGACGGAAGGTAGTTCAGTTCTCTCACGGCTCGAAATCCTGAAAGGAGCGAAAGAAGGCTTTCAAGAGCGCGCGCGACACCAACGGCCTTGCACAGAGCGGGAGCAGAACGCGACAAGGTTTCGATATATCCTTCGCACGCTTCTTCTCCTAGTCGAATCACCTCATCGAACGAGTGACCACGAATATCTCGAACGTTGGCAAAAATCGCTTCGAATATTCGACCAAGTGAAAGTGTATCTCGCGCACTCCGAATTGTTCGCGCCTCGTCCTCGTCTCGATTTATCAGGCACTTTCGAGCGGGCCAATGTTTGCACACGGCCACACGAGCGAATTCACTTGGCGTGTCAGGACTCCGAACACGCGTACATATACGACGTATGTACGCATATACTTCTATGTAAGTGTATATGCGTGGTTGCGTGCATGGCGAGCGGTTCAAGTTCAATGACCTCTCTGGCGACGGGAATGGTGGTCCCAACGCTCGACTGGGTGCTCGAAAAAAACCTTGGTCCCCACGGGGTGAGTCATCGCAACGCGTCGCATTGCGTCGCAAAGCGTCGTAATGCGTCGCGACGACCGATGAAACGGCAATGTGCTTACGAGAGAAGGTTCGATGAGGTGTAATTCACCGAGTGGCATACGTACCCACTATTATCTTTCCCTCTTTCACTCCTCCGCGTAATATCGCGTAGGTGGCACTAAAATGGGTGAAGGTAGCTGGACCGGCACAATGCCCGGTGTATACCAGCTATAACGATACCCCGCAAAGCAACAAGTGCTAGCCCACGCATTCCTCCGCATAAAAGATCCTTAGTTAAGCTGAGATAAATAAAGGTGACATTCGCCATGAAGCTGCAGCGAAATGCTACAAACCGCAGCCGGACCACTGCCGAACTCCAGCTCGATTTGCATAGAGCACAACACGGCATCTCACCTTGGAGCCTTTTCTCAGATTTCTAAGTGCTGCCAAGTCAAGCCAGTCGAACCACACCAACCCTTCTCTCTCGCCGTATATTTTTTTCACTTTCGTTGCCCTGTGGCGCTGGTTTTAGTGAGTTTTACCTCCGTTCCTCCTTTCTCGCTCCGTCTCTCCCGATCTCTCATGGTGCCCAGGTGGATCTCGATCACGGGGTTCCGCCGTGAGAAAGATGCAAATGTTGCCGCAACCTCGGAACCCACCTTCGACACTCGACTTTCGAGAGGCGAGTCCGACGATAGCCTCGAGTAGCCTGGATCTTCCCTTCCACTTTCGAGATCTCGCGAAGTGAGCGTATATTCCTGCCGATAGCGCGAGCACTCGCGACGCGACGTGACATTTCGAGGAAAGTACGTGGATATTAATTTCGCGGAGGCGAGCACGACGCGCTAAGGTAACTGGTAGTGCGAGAGGGAGAAAAAAGACTAGCCACGGGAGAATCGGGTCACCGGGTGATCTTAGATTGAGCAATCATTTTACCCACCGTGCGATATTATTCGCGTCGCGAGCATCGCGAAATGAGACTTCGCGGTGTTCTTTCATTTATAATACCTCCGGTGGCTAGTTTAATGCCTAAATTACAGCGAAAGCAGCTCACCCTACGCAGCCCGTAATTAAATAATTTCCGCGCGATAATTTCCATTATATGCGCTTGCACGGTGCATTGCGCGCAGTTCCAGGATCCGCTGCAGGTTTGCTGCGCACTCCTGCACGTTGCTCTTAGCGTTTCTCGATGAGACGAGATTTCGTTGCTACTCCCAGAAATTAATATTCCGCGAAAGAGTTAATATCGCGTCTCTCCATTGTTCGCCGTCGCTTATCCTGCCACACGTATTATTTCCATGCCGATGGGACTTTCACTACGACACCATCGGGACATCTCCCTTTATTATGGGACCTGGAGTCTCGCCTGAAAACAAGATATCGCTCGGGGCCACTCATCCTTCGATGGGAAAATCTTTTTCATTTTTCAAAGCGTTGGGTAATTGCTTCGGGATAATGATACGGCTTCTTTGATTGGAAATTACTACCGCGAACTCCGGGGTTGCTCCTTGCCTTACTTGCTTTTACCACACGGTGATTAGGATGTCGCTCACACCGCCCATAAAGTAATCGCGAACCCGGTGGTCGATTGAGATGGTACCCAGGAATAATTGCGACATTGGTAGCCCGCGCGTCAGACATCATTCTCCTGATTATAATTGATTGTTTGTCGACTTCGAGGGTCACGCCGTGCGATATCAACTTGCGAAATCATCCGATTAATTTGACGAATACAAAAACCTTTTGATTATCCATGCTTTTTTGACCACTCTAATAATGTCCAATTCGCAATTATATTCGCGACGATATTGCAAAGGGTCAATCAATTACCGAAGCGGTTAATTTCGCACGTCGATCATCAAAAATCCAACGAAAAAGTCCCTCGGTCGCAGATCCAACGAATCATTTTCACGATCCGCCCCGGAAACGAGAGGCGTTTTTGAAAGTGACTTTTTTGCGAATGCAGACTACGCAGCACGCTTTCTCCAGTACGGAGCCCACCGTCCACGCCGAAATTGCCGGTTAACGTGAGTTAATTGAATGCGTAGGTACTTTCTTCTGGCTGGCGACAATTACGAAGGCATCGCTCGGATGGCGAGCGCGTAAAGGATGAAGAACGTCGATAGAAGCGGAAGGACAATGGTCCCAGAGAAAAAGGGGGAGAGGCCGGACCCCCGTAGTTGGCCGTGCTAGGAAATATCATGCGGGCGACCGTTTAAACCGGTAAAATGAACCACAGCAAGTGTAATTTATACCAGTAAATTGCCTTTTCTATACGTATGTACTATCGTTCGCGCGAGTGCGCTCTCGCACTCGTAATTATCGAGTCTCCTCCGGCATCTTTCCGCAAAAGTGGCCCGACTCGTTCAATCGACTCTCCTCCGCGACTTCGTAGCTCGAGCTCAGCCGATTTGCATCGCACCACCTTATTACCGTAGTGTCTATTGATTTGTCAGCCGCGCGGCCGGCTTAATTGCCAATTGCCCGTGGAATTTCACGAAACCAAGGCCGGTATTAGCGTCTTTAAGACCAAGCAATAAATCGTTGTAATGAACTTTAATGGTTGGGGCCAGTGAAGGAGGTGCTGCAAGGAAACGCTCCGAGGAGACACTTCGAAGAGACTGCGGAGAACATTTATTGGGCCTGTGAAATCGAGATTCGACGGCAAGCCATCGAATAGTTTCTCAACCGATGTGGACACGGATTATTCTCTTTTTCGCCGCATTGTTTCGCTGGTGCAATATGCCTCGATAACGAGAAAGAGAGAGAGAATAAGTGAGAAGATCCTGATGAACTCCTCTCGGAGTTACGAAAGTGACGATTCTTTCTTGCGATGTCCGCCCAACGCCTCCACTTTTCCCCAGTGACCTTATCCGAGGATTCGATGTCCCATTGGACCACGATCATCGCCACACAACAGTGACGTGATCGGGAAGCGATCGGGGAGAAGTCAAGTTCAAGTTTTCTTCGACTCTCATCGAAATTACGATCCTACGAGTTACGTGTCACGGTCACCCGCGCTGCGAATTAATTCTTATTGAACTAAATTTTCCTTAAAAATGAATGTTAACTTTTCTCCAATAAAGTTTCTTCCAATGTCAACAAGGAATTAAGAGGATTAGCGGGTACCGGCGATTCGCAAGTGGCTCGTTACTGAAATAGTATGATATTAATGGTGAAATATGTAATGGTAGCCTAAGAACCCTGTCCTTAGTCGAGCGTATGAATTTCAACGTAAGCATCAATCGCATTAGGATGACGATGCACAAGGCTACCGAACGTGCGAAAGAATACTATACAAGTATACAACATAAAGCCAGTCCCTGAGTGTGTCGTATTGCGCGCTATTTACATACCAACCGCGCATCCAACACCTTGGATCATTATTTTCGTAATGATGTAACATAGCTGGCGGTCGCTCGTCCTGACCATACTGAGAATCCCCGTCATCGTTGCTTACCGAATGTCATTTTGTCGCGCGCAATAACATTGCCGCACTCCAGTCGAGCTTCTATTCTCCATAATACTCTTCTTCGTCCAATGTTTGCTTTTCAATGTTCATTTTTCTTTTGTACATTACTGTTCGTTCATTGCAAGGAAAAGAAATAACTGTACATTCGATAACATTCATTGAGAAGAAGATAACTTATTTGTACGATAATTGTGCAATAATCATTGGCAGATCCAGTATTATAGTTCTATGAGAGGATGATTTGTTCTTCGTTCATCCTTTGGTAACGACTACTGCCAGCTCGATTATAATGAGTCTCGATTAAAATGAGTCATCTTGAGCAATATCGGGGCGGCAACGATCGGCGCACAAAATTCTCAATCCACGAATCACGCCGATGGTTTCGCAAATCTCGACCGCGCAGATCTCTGAAGTTATAACTGTAATTGCCGGTTGTCGAATGCGAATGCCACTCGTTAGATTCCCGGAAAGCGGCGCGGCTAGCCGTAATTAGCAGTGGGGACTGGCAAGCAGTAAGAGTACTAGCAAAAGGGGATTCTCCACATAAAATTGCGCGGATCGAGGAAGCCATCGGCAATAATAAGACTGATGGGTTCCTTCGCCAAAGACGCAATGCTCTCGTGAAAGCGCAATGGAAATTTACTGATTTTCGCAATGAAATTGTACCGGGCCCGTGTCGAGCGAGCGAGTCCGCCAAAAATGAAATCACCTTTTTACGGGACGAACCGCGCGCGGAACCACTTTCCCGTCCACTGTTTCTCTCTCGTTTGCCTCAGATGCATGTAAGATCTTAATTGGTCGCGCGATAAAATTCCACGAGCGGTGTGCCGTGTCAGTCGGCAGATTAGAAACGAATGAGCAAACGAGAGATTTCGCGAGTACCGATCACCGTGAAATTTGATCGTGAAATTTTGATCGATGGCACATAGTGTGCTTTCAAATATCTAAAAGTTTGAATATCTTACAATTAGATATAATGCAATTTATTGTGTGAACTGATAATAATAGGAAAAAGGTATTAATAAAATTTTGGTAATATGCATTTTTAAAGCTATTGAAACCTTCGATTAAAAAGCAAGTCAAAAAAGATGACGGATCGAAAAGTTAAAGAAGACGGTGTTTTAGCATGAAATGAAGCGAGCGTGAAAAACTTCTGATGCAACGAAATTCAAGGAGCAAATGAACACGTCCCTTTCAGGGGAACGGTACACACTCCTGGCGGCGCCACTACAAGAAACGGAAATGAGATACGACGAGCGAAGGTAAAATGCGTGTAGCGGTGCAAGTTCGAGCGTATTTCGCAGAAACCAGGGAAACGTGTGCCAGGATAAACACCGACTACGTCTCCTCTCCTTTCAGTCTCTTCCCCTTTTAACATGTTTTCCAACATATTTACTTATTTAGCTACCTATCTACGTATACATATGTTCATCGATATATCACTTAGCTTATTTGGTTACGAACCTATCTACCTCTCTATCTATTCCTTAATTTATCCCCATACTTGCCCATTTATCTACCTGTCTAAATATCGATCTCCGCATCGCTCTCTCTCTCTCTCTCTCTCTACTCATTCATCGATCCATGGGTCTTTCTCTCTCGCGTTCTCAATTAATCCCAAGTAACAAAGGAAAGCGAGGCTGACATCGTTCGAGAGGAGCGATCTCCTTTCAATTTAGATAATATCGGAGTATCGAGCGGCACACGTGAAAGAAGCGAGCTATAATTTTAAATCTCATTTGCTCGCGGAGCTCGTCTCGCACCCGGGAAACAGATGGGGGTTAGAGGGACAAGAGGTTGGTTGAAACAGATCAGGAGGGCGTGGAGAAAAGTCTCGTGGAATGCCCGATCTCGGAGGCCACGACTGGTTCGAAGAACAATAAATCACCATTGCAATTTTGTACGTGCGTTTATCGCGTCACGGGAGACGCGAGATGCAACGAGCAAAGTGGTTTACGAGGAGAGCGAAGAAGGAGACCGATGCTGTTGGTCGCAGCAGCAGCCTGTTTCGACGAGGTATCTTGCAACCTTGTAAATCGAATACATAAAAAATGAGGCTGCATCTTCGGCAAAGTATGCACATGCTCACTGGCACATACCACAGCTGACTCGACGTCGTCTTATCGACTTTTAATTAATAATGCGTGCGCGGCTCGGTTATTAAGTATTAATTGGTGTACTCTCCTTTTGATGGCCTACTTCGCTGGCGAGATGAGGCCCCTCTTCGGAGAGAGATTTCATTAGTTCGCGAATATACCACTCGTGTCAGGAGGTCGAGAAAACTCAGAGTAAGCTCGATTACTCTCCACCGTTCACGAGCGAATCTTTCTGATCCATATTCCAACTCGGATAGGTTTCGCTGACGAGCCCCACTCGCGCAACAGTTCGAGTAGACCAAAGTCTACATGCCAATTCGCTGCGTTTTATCACATCAACAAATATTTGCTTCGAAGAATCGTGATAATAGTCAATGATGATGGTATTGTTAATTAACGACTCACGGTGAAGTACAGGAGGATACAGTTTTCAAGACTCGACGAATGTTGGCTTGTCCCGATCGATCCACGTTGCCTACTACCGTAGGAAGAATTGAGCAAGTGTCAGGAAAATTGTATTTTAAGCGTGGTGCACGTGGCTCATTACAGGTGCAATGATATTTAATTTTAGCACAGTAGGCGTTATCCTTGAGTGGCCGTGCATACCGCGCGAAAGGTGTGCCTGGAAACTACTCGCAGAAAGGATCGTTCAATGCGAATGCGCTCACGTGCCCTCCTCTCTTTCCGCTGGATTAATCCAAAGTGAATAGTCAAATCGTTTCTCCGCTGATTGATTTTGATTGAATCGATCGTTTTCTCCGGTTCCGGTGCCATTCAGGAAGTTTCATCGTTTCTCAATGGTTCGCTGATCGTTATCGCAAACTTTCGTATTTAGGATTTTGCTCAATCGACTAATGGAGAATTCGAGTAAAATGGGCTTACGAAGTACGATTTGTCTGTCAGGCAAAGCGAGGTACAAGTAAAAGTAGCATGGAAGCAAGTGGAAAATTATCCGGTTAACTTTAGTTTTTCAGAAAATCGAATTTACGTTAGGTTCTAGGGTATTCTGAAATCTGCAGCCGAATCAAGATACGTAGGTACCCAGTTACCATTCCGTTTATATAGCGAAATACGAGCACAAGAATACACGAATGCATATCGAGGAGCGTAGGGTAATGCGACCCGAACGTAACTCGTCCGTCGTAAACGGTGGTGCATTAGTGAAAGTGGCCTGGCCGATTACACCGATAAGACAGCATCGGATCGAAGGAACATAAGTAGTATTTACTTACTTACTTGCTCCTTCGAGCAACACTTTATTGGTCCAGTCGCCTACACGACGCATTTCGATCTCGCCTCGTCAACTGAAAACGGGCATACCGATCTCGCCTCAACTATTGTCACCTTCCAAGGGATTCCAGCCCACGATCCAACGAAAGACTGTACACGTGTATCCGAATATTTTACTCGTTGCAATGCGTCGAAAAGTAATTATACATCGCCCTCAAACCAGGAGACGATTCTTATTTTATCAGCCTACAAAAGAATTCTATCAAGATCACGGTGCAATTAAAATCGTAATACACATAACTGGACCACTATGCAAAGTGCAGTAATGAATTTTCGAATGACAAGAACCAGCTGATGCACTTATTACATAGCTAATTATCAGTCTGACGCACCAGAAGTCTTAGGATGCTTGCAATCTAAACAGAAGCCTCGAGCGGCAGTACACTCGCAGCAAGCCAACGAGTCAGTCCTGGAAACGAGAGGCTGAATAAAAAGTCTAATCGTTATGCGGCAAATTATTACACTTATAGCCGTAAAAGCCACGCTTCTATTTGCAGAAGCTACCTAGCGAGACGCGCGCAAAAAGGAGCTAATTGTAAGACTGACTAACCGGTAATCCAGTCTGACTTGAGTCCGACAGAAATCCCTCTGAGGGACGAAGAATATTAGCCCCGTAAGCTGCCAGTCGCCTAACAGTGAAACGGTTGAACCGGCAGCTGAACATTCTCGAACAATCGTAACCGTGGCTCTTGCGTTTTTACGAGCAAAACAACGGGTTAAACAAGCGGCTGTCTGGGAAGAGGATCCCCGAGGAAAAGTCGAGAGCCACCCGAACGAACGAGTCACCAGACTTGATTCATTAGAGGTGTACTTGGGTTTAACAGTGACGCCGCACAGTGAAAGTAATTACGTAAACACGAGCTGGGCAACCAAGAGAGAGAGAGAGAGAGATGAGAACAAGGAAAAAATGTGTCCTACTCAACGTCAACCTTGCCTGCTCACGAGGATCTGAGCAAAGCATTGTTGGCGTGCGCTTTCCGTGGAAAGGCTTTCCGGAAAAGCAAACTTCCTTCGTCGCTTTGGACATCCATCTCCTCTTTTTTTTCTCCACCTCTCCCGTCATCGGTGCGGACCTTTCACTGGCACGATCATTCTTTTCTTTCGCGTGACGTCGCTGCTCTCTTATCTATCGAGGCAATTGCCGGTTTCTCTCGGCCGGGATGAAATCGATTGGGATTCAATTATGGGTTTATTGGGATTCGATTGGAAGATCGTTCGGACGATCTTCGGCGAAGTGGCAGTAAATGATCCTCGATATAGAGGATCGCTAACAGGTTTCTGCATTTATACGGGATATAAAAGTAAAAAAATACTGTTCGGAAATAATGTGTCTCGAAGGATCTCTTCGACCGAATTGCTATTGGAAAAATCCTGATGTACTTATTGTACTTTGGCCGAAGGAAAAATGTAGAATAATGTAGAGAAATGAAGATATTGAAAATTGGAACAATTGTTATATTCTAGTCATGCGGAACTCTACTATTGTGCGACATTGTTGCATGGATTCCACTTCCAGAGAAGTATAAAACCTACAGACCGAGCGTGGAAAGTCGACCTGGGCTTTCGGGAACGAAAGAAACGGATTCTCGTGACGACGGTATCCATTCCGGAAGGCAGCGAGCGCGAGCGCCTCCGAGATTAATCGTTGCCATTAGCTGAATTTATAGTCTGTTCTCGCATAAACTAGAATTCAGCAATAGGCGGATGGAAGGTTCCGCGCGCTCGATGAGAAAAAGTCGAAGGCCAAAACTGATTGTGAGGATTAATCAAGCGCTCGTTTTAGAAGAAACTGATAAGAACGCCGAAGAGAGAAATAACTGCACCCCGATTATTCATGGCAACTGATCTTCAATAAATCTGGGGGTAAGTCGTAACACATTGGCAATCGGATAGGATAAATTTTACGGATGTTTTGAATTACCGTTATTATCGAGTTCCACGAAGTATGAGAATACGACTGTCACCCAGCGTCGAGTGACGTGTCCAACGTGTGTATTAAGTAAACCTGTTCGACCATCCGTTTAAGTGCACCGACACGTCCTCCGTCATCGCAATTGCAAACGTCACGTTCGTTACCTCTTGAGGTTCGCGGAAGACGGCACGTAAACAAGGTGTTGTTAAGAAAAGAAGAAAAAACGAAAGAAAAACAGAGCGTTTCGAGTATTGTCAGTCGTCTATCGCTTCAGCGTACCCCTCACCGCTTCTCGTCGCGCAAATGAAGCAGTCTCACGCTCCTGGACGTCGCGATGTGACACGCCGATGAACCCTTGCCACGTGGGAAGCCTCGTGAAATTTCGTATTCTAAACAAAAGCCGAGGGACTGGCGTCACGTACGCGTTACTTACTCTCCATCTTGCAACTCTCGGTGGCACGTAGAAGCTGCAATGGCTGCAATGACTACGATCGCGAGGATCGCGAGGATCGTGCTCCATATATAAAAGCACAAGTTTATTACGCGTCCAGTGATATCGTCTACAGCGGCACATTGTTTACGGGCGGAGCCCCTCGAAACACCTCGCGGTAATTGAGAAACCTCGAGCCAACTTACCGCCGACGAGGTTCCAGTCTCTGACGAGCGGGAGCAGATGTATCGGGTCACCGACACCCAGCAGGCAGAGCTCATTGTTCGCTGGTAACAGTCCCTACCAGTCTCTTCCACTCTTGCAGTCTTCCTACCGCCGTATGAACCATGTCCACCTCAAGATTTTGCGGATCTCCTTCATTCGCGAATCTTAATTAGATCCCAGCACAAACACTAACGTGCCACCCTAACGCAGATTATCCTGCAGGACAAAGAGAAGCTCGCGTTACGCAAATTACTAAGAAAATAGATTATGGTGTTTGCAGAAATGATCCTCGCAAATTAAGGCAGTTGAACTAAACTAACGAATAATGGATAATTCGGATCTGTGTGTCCCACAAACACTCTATGATGCTTTAACCGATAGCAGAGTCTGAAGCTGACCTTTGGAAGGATACCGGAGTAAAACATACTGTTCTACTCCACTTGCTATAAACAGTGACGGATCAAGAATGTAAGGATAAATAAATACAGGCTTTTTACCGACGAGGACAAAGCAGAATGTTACGCAGGGTCGAGGGCAGGATGACATCTCTAGGAGGGAGAAAAACGCGGGAGGAGCGACGGAGGAGCGAGGAACGAGGGCGAAACCACCTGTAGACCGGGAGCCGGATAAGGTAGTAACGAGTGCGGTACCACCCGGTTATAATAAGGGGAGCCGATGCACGCTACGGTGAATACGAAACTTCCGGTGTGCAGCTTTCCCACACACAATGCACAGTGTGGTTCCACTGTCCTAGCAGAGTCAACAGCCTAACGTCTAATTAGCTGCTACGCTTAATTCGCAGCCGGAGCCAAGGTCGCTCATTGGCTCTTACTCTTTCGTGTTCGCAAGATCGCGAGCCCACGAGGCTGCGAGTCTACGAGCTTGCCGGTGTACGGAGAAAGCGCGATTAATTCGCCTGATGAGACGTAATTGCGAAAATCGCGGTTGGGTAGCCGCGACGTGGAAAAATGATCGAGGGACGTCTCGGGAGATCGCGCGGAGCGACCGCGCGTCTTGTACGAAGAAGCGCTCTCCTCTCTCTCATCCAGTGACTTTTTCCCGTCGGATCCCGCAGAACTTTAATGACTTCCATCGGCAATTGGAAACTTTGCGCGGCTCGTTGCCCGTGCAATTTATGCGCTACTTTTATCGCGGGCAATTATG
Organism: Trypoxylon attenuatum; assembly: GCA_963989405.1. NCBI lineage: Eukaryota > Metazoa > Arthropoda > Insecta > Hymenoptera > Crabronidae > Trypoxylon > Trypoxylon attenuatum. The sequence continues at coordinate 26,204,851 of OZ022488.1, read as the reverse complement.
TACAATATAAACATCTCAGGAAAGTATTCAGGTGCCGATTTCACTCGTTATAAAAAGTTTCATCGAGTGATACCGCGGCATGCCATTGCGCGCGGTACGACGCCGCGAGGGAAAACACGCTCATCCTCCGCGCTGATCCACGCGTCCGTGGAAAGCCGGCCGAGAACGTCCGAGGGTCGAGTGCCGGTAGTTTCAGTTGCGTGAACGTAATTGCGGCCAACCTTGGCATTGGATGCTTTCCTCCTCCGTTCTCCGGACGGTCTCTCCTCCTCTTTCGGTGTGAACGGTTTCCATTCATTTACTTGGCCAGTACCGTGCGGGCGATGCCGCGCTTCTCGCCCGTTACCAGGGAATACATATGCACAGGACGACAGTGTTAATGGCTTTTCCAATAGTTCCCAATCTCCCACAGTTTCCTCAAAAATAGTCGCGTTACGTGCTGGCACGGCAGCCTATTGATACCTAATATCATTCTTTCACAGGTGGTACCTTCCAATATCTCTTTTATTAAAGCTCAACTCGTAGAAGATTCACACTCGAGGATTCTACGATTTTCCCAATATCCCATGAGATTCGAACTTCATTCTTATTACTGAGGTCCGCAGTTCTTCATCGTGATAATTGAATCCAAGTGCAATGAAGGTGCGATTATTAAATCCCACGGAGCGGAAGCCTCGTGGTATGTTCACCCTAAGCAGGAAGGGTCTTCGGCCTGGGTCCTCCCTAATAGTGTGTTAAACTGCGCGTAGATCCCCGTGAAGCGTCGACACTGAGGTTGCCGACGTCGCCGGGATTCAGAGGGGCGGAAAGACGAGCGGAAAGGAGGAAAGGGGAGCGGAAAGGAGAGCGGAAGGGAAGGCGGATACGTCGAGTGCGATGCCCAGACTCAACTCCGCTTGTCTGGTAACCTTTGTGTCGGCCTCTGTCCCAACGCTGCCGACTCGGCGACAAACTGACTTTACGACTGCGTCACGCTTTACGGCATGCTACCGCGACCTTTATGTCATCCGTGCGGGACGCGTGCATGCGACCGCGGAAGCGTCGCGTTTCCCTCGACTTCCTCCTCCAATCAAGCGGGAGGTAAACTGCTACCCGAGTCGTCTGCCGCGAAAGATGCCTCCGCGTGATACTCCAACTTGGAAAGAAACAAGTCGAGTGGAAAGTCCGCGATAAAAACCTGCGGAGGAACTAACTGTCGGCGGGACGATTCTCTTGGGAATCCTGAAGCAAACGAGACAATGAGTCTCGACATTGGTTCAGAATTAATGGTAAGAAAACCATAACTTGGTTCGACAGACTTTTCAAAGGAAAAGGAAATGAGCATTGACTGCCTTTTTCTAATCTTGTCTACAGTTTCTTTTTTCAACAATAAGGTTCATTAAAATGATCATAATCGTAATGAAACGCAAGGTTTAAGGAGGTCGTCAATGTGAAATTGAAATTGACCGTCAAGTACAAGGTTCTTTCGAGTGGCGAGAATTCAATACCGCGTTAAGTGAGTCATTGCACCGCTGTCTATTGGAATATCGAGCAGTAATTGCCAGAAGCTCATTTCTCTTTTCGCGAAACCCCTGGTGTAGCGTTACGAGCGCAAAGCGACCAATGGAAAAGGAGTGTAAAGGACGTCTATGTATCGAGTGTATCGAAAGGCGTGTATGCCAATCTCCGTACGGGATAACACTATGCAACGAGCACCGGAGAAAGTGCTCGACTAACGTGGCACCGCCAAGGCAAATTATCCGGATGGTTACTAGACTAACATACCAGTTCTTCAACAGGAAAACACTAATTATCACCGGTGCGAAGTGTACTGGTATCGTACGCCGCGTTGGCGTAATGCTTCTGCCCAGTCATCGACGTCCTATTCGGGTCAGAAATTTCTTCCCCGTCGTTTCCGTTCGTAACATGTACCATCGAAATAGAACTGTCTCACTACGGATCCAGACTACCGAAAACAAGCGTAAGACCGACTCGAATCCGTCCCCCTTTTCCATTCACGAATTTCAGTATCGGTTTTAATAGCAATCCATCAAGCTCGTAGATATATGTATAACATTGCAGAATAATTGCACTTGAAGAATTTGAATAAATAACTCTATGTGGCCATACAAAGAATATTGTACGGCAAATGAGACGATGTACCATCCGTTTCGCGTTGGATAACTACCTATAATCACATTTAATAAGGAAAGAACGTCTTATCACAGTCGTCTCCATTTCCTCCAGCTGCGTTATCCCATTGCGCAACCAGATCATTAATGAAACTATCGTCCAACAGTTAGAATGTGGACTTTTTTGCGCGAACGGTGGAAGCTGGGATTGGCGCGACGTCAAAGAAAATGCAAATGCAAACGTTGAGGACACAAATAGCCTGGGGATCGTGGCCGCAAGCGAGCAAGGTGTCGCAGTGGCTCGCAAAAAATAATCGAGGCATCGATCAAGGTAGCGTGAAGGCAAAAAAATTCGTCGTAACGGAGCCTCCGCACTCTGCGCGTTGCTCGTAGTTACGAGTCACTTTTTTTTTCTTTGCTGTGCCGGTGTATAATTGCTAGTTGCGATCGGTAGATCGAGAGATCACGGTGGCCAAGGATACGGCAGAACACGCTGCGAGTCTCTCTTTTGAAGAGACGAAGAGAGAGAGAGAGAAAGAAAGAAAGAAAGAGCCGGAAGTGACGCGCGCGGCCAGCGGCATCGGTTCTATCTGGTGTCAACAAGGATGCCACGGGTAATTGTTCGTTGGAGAGGGGAAACTGAAACACGCGTTAACTGTGGAAATCGCGCACACCATATAGTGACACCGCGGCTAATTGGAGTTTACTAATTAACTTTCTCCTTTGTACAATTAAGCCACTTTTTGTCTCGGAAGTTCGCGCACTTCTTTCCCGCGAACCCGCTGCAACGAGTGGTCGTTAGAGCGATTTATCATTGGAGAGATTAATCTTGGGACAAAGGATTGCATACGACTTCGTGCGATTGCACACGATCGCGGACCGACCATGCAGAATTTGTTTGATGAGAGTCGATCAGCGCGGTGGGAAAAATTTCTTGTTTAATTGTGACCGGAGTAGTTAGTCTCCAATACTACACATACGTTTCATTATTGTTGTTGTTGTTTGCCAAATGGCATATTGACTTGTTATTACATCAAATAATTAGTAGTCTTGCAATCGTAATTTCATGTACAACTAGTGAGATCTTCGTAGCAGTGACACAATAATTCTGAATGTTTCTGGAGTGACTCATTCTCTGAAAAATGAGGACAGTATGTTTTCTAAGTAAGAGCAATTAACATAGCAGAATTACTAATAGCGTAGTGGGTGCTTTCGATCAGGAATCTTCAAATTGACCGAGTTTTTTTCAAATTTCCTTAATTAATTTTGCAGTAAAAATGAAGAAACGCAAAAATCGCTGAGACGAATCGTTGAAGGGACACCCAATCGTTCGCTCGTCCCCAAGGACAATCCTTTTCTCTCCCATGCAGTGGGTGGTCTATAGTGATTGCATAATAGTGTCGCAATCGTAAGCTCGCACATGATTTCATGCCAACTTAATCTTTCCCCGATTAATTCCACGGTTAAGAAGACTTCAAAAGTCAGTCCCTTTTTATTGGCACGTTGCGTAAAGCCTCATTAGCCGTGATAGCGATACCCTAGCGGCAGGAAGTCCAGCCTCTCCGATATAAATCCCTCGTTCCCCCTTCGTTCGTTCGTTCGTTCGTTCGTTCGTTCGCTCGCCGATTTACATTAGCGGTGCACGTAAAGATACAGTATTGTCAGGTGTTACGACAAGCGGTGACGTGAGGCGACTGTTAAATGCAATCGATCAACTCTTTTCCACGGGAAATCAAACCCGTACTGCGTCTGTGACTTTGATTACGAGCGCAGATCGAATCTGAAGTAACCGATCGCATTCTTCCCTTCTAGGATTCCACAACAGGTTCGATGTACTCCAAAATCTACACTCAACGGCCCTGTGCCCAAGTCATATACATATTAAATATACATACTTACCAGCATGTATATGTACATAATGGTGGTAATTGACGTGTCGATAAGAAAGTAGTTTATAGGGGGATCCCAGGAGGGTCCGACCCTTCGAATAGCGATTAGATAGCACTAGTCGAAAAAGAGTAGATATTGAATGGAGTTCCTCGAGGAAGACGAAATGCACATACGGAGCGTGTGCAGTGGCAGTGTCGATGGCAAGGCAAAGCATAGGTGGAGGACCATCGTCGACTGTCGAGTTGCAGTGGTATGGTGCGGCGTGGCAGGCCATGGATGGGACACGGAGGAGGCACGGAGGAGGCACGGAGGAGGCCCGTCGTCCTCGGTGGAATGCATTTCAGGTACCTGGGACGGCAAGTACCAAGAATTGGGCCCGTCGCCCTCCCTGGAATGCAACGTCGGCTAATGTCGTTTCGCGATTATGCTCTCGCGCAGTTTCTCCTCTGCTTGACTCGTTCGTCGCTCGCACATCGTTGCTCCCTTCTCTCTTCTCTCTCTCCCTCGTTCTTCGCTCCAGTGGTAACTTCATCGCTCTGCGAGCCACCTCGCAGATCCTCGCTCCTGATACCAAATGGCGCATACGTGCCAGGCCCATTTCCACGAGACGGATCTGCAATTTCGCTTCCCTCCGCTTCGCTAGGATCTCTACCCAGCCCAGACTCTTCTGCCATTCGTGATTTTTACGCGACTACCAGAGACATTCCTCGCGAACGAGCCCGACGATTCCCGGCAACACAATCGCTCACTTCTCGAGTGTAAATATTTTGCGAATGAATCTAAATATGTACATCGTGATCGCTCCTCGGCCTTCAAGCGGTGGTCTTAACTCGGTTAAGCGGTTGGCTGACGACTCGACAGTTTTTAATTACTCGCTCGAAAGGAAGCGTGAGAGTTTTTCTGCAATTCCTACCGATGGATGGGAGTCTGATGGTGTTTGCTCATTCGTGAAGCCTCGTTGGGAGGGTGAAGCAATGGAAATTCGCGGTTGGAGAGCGCGTATACCCTGTATACTTACCTCTAGCTAGATACAACTGACTCGGTTCCCGGAGAAGCAGACTGCAAAAAAGTCCAAGAGGTAACGGTAACGCGTAGGGGCGTTTGGATCCAATATCACTCGACGAACGGACTAATGGCGAATTGACTTTTTATAATGTAGAGAGGAATCTCGATTAATCGATATAAGCGAGCCGATTCCGGTCACGGAGATCGGTGTCTAACAATTGGGATCCCACTGGCAAATAAATGAAGCCGAGTTGCAATGAAAGGAATGTCAGAATTGGCGCAGAGCCTTCGCTCTCTAACCGAGCGAAGCGCTCTCCAATTAACATAGAGATCACTCTCGGCGATCACTCTCGTGATCACTCTCGTGATCACTCTCACGATCACTCTCGACGACACGACGAGACGCGATGCTGTCAAGCGCAGGCTAATTCCACCTGAGCGATGCGTTTTTATTCGCGTTTACATGCTTCGTAACAAATCCGCTTCTCCTTGGGAACTTACTATTCTCGCCATTAGTGCCACGAGGCATCTTTTTCTTCGCTACGCTATCCATACACGCTCCATTACCCTCGATAGGGCTAAAAAGCTGATCACACGGTCAATCTAGCCGCAGAAGATCATGCTCCTTAACACTGAGATTATTCGAATGATCGAATGGACTGGTTAGCACATTCTTTTTTATCACCAACACATTATAGTATGTACTATTAAAGTTCTTAAAATAGTGTGTATTTTTCGTGTCTAGGATCCTGATGATCGCTAAAGGATCACGGGACGCTCACCCGAGGGTCACAATTTTCGCGGCCTCTCTCTCGCGACAGCTCATACTTTCCAAAGCTGAAACAATACTTCCTCGGTGTCGTTCGCCTATTTTTTCCAACGGTCGAAAATGCCAGGCAGACTATAGGGGCAATTTATTGATCTATCGGCGAGGAAAGGTATTTACATCGAAGAGGTCTCGGGTCCAGGTGACGGCGTTGCGGAGCCCGCGGGCACGCTCGGCTTAATCGAGAAAATAATAAACGAGGGGAAAGTCCGGACGAGTTATCCGCGCACGATTATGTCCCGTGCTTGTCTCGAACTCGACTCCCACGTTATACGTTACATGTATACAGTACGTTAGAGGATACGTTTGAGGATACGTTCAAACCGAATCGAACCGAACCGAGGATTCGCTTCGGCCGTAATTTACGACCGTTTGACATTATCCCGCGGCCCTAGCAGGCGTTACCCAAGCTCATACAACCTCTACTGTCACCGTGCCAAAGCAACGGCGACGCTCCGTTATTCTGACGGTACTCGACTACATGTCACGAGTACTTACAAACCACCCCGGTTAACGTCGCAACTTTTCTTCCACCCAGGAATCCGCTCCTGACTTTCGCGTCGACCGTACCATTCGAATTCCGAAAGTGAATTTTCAAAATTATTGTCGATTCTGAGCGAGTGTGATTTGATCGAGGGAAAAGTTCCTAATAGGGGAAAGTACAGGAAATGGCCCTGTACGTGACCAGGCGCACTCAGAGTTCACGGAACTGAATTTATTTCTTGCTCTATCGATTGGCTTATTTTTTCTCTGGTTCGTTTTTTGTGTCTTCTCAACAACGTAACAATATATAAATTATTAGTGTCCTCGATCGTTACTATAGGACGTGAATCGGCAAAAGGAAATCGAGGAAGGATCGCAGCAGGATTCGCCTAATTTCAACAATGCGGATGTCCTTGGGTGCCCCCTAACCGAGAGAGTACTCTTGACCTCTCGGGGTCAGCTTTCCGCCTTATCCAGATATTCTAATTAGCCGTAACACAGCGCGACGTTAATTTGCACCGTTGGCGCATTTGCATGCGAGAAGGATGTCGATGCACCCTCTCGAGGCGCAGGACGTTAGGCGCTGCTTCTGCATTGTTTATGCAGTCTCGCGGCAGCATTATTATATTTCACTGCTTGCTCGCGGCACGATTGAACTTTCCAATTGACCCGAAGCCCTCGTGCGGCCGCGCGATTTTCGTTTCGGTTCTTCGCACCGCCAGACTCGCTTAATAACGTTCTCGACGGACTGGGAACGACCGGAGGAGAAACGAGGAAAGAGAGTGTGCCACGGTTCGAGAGGGTCACGCAGGATACACAGGATACCCTAAGCAACGAAGAACAGGCGAGAAAGGTTTCTGCCGGGTTAGTGCGATGGCCTCACCAGATAGAATATTCGTGGTCCTCCGCAGAACTTTGGCGATTAGCTAGGAGAAGCTTCGCTTTCAGCCGGAAGGTAACGCGTCTACGCAACGAAGCCTTTTCACTGAGCGGGAAGTATCTGCAAACTTGCTCTACTCCCATGCGACAGTCAACTTCTTCCAATATTCTCAGCTTCGTTCGTTCTTTTTCCTCTGGAGCGTGCACCGTTCCCCGGAAATTATGTGTAATTTGGCGATATGAAGATAATGAAACGTCGATGGCACCGTATTATATCATTAATGAGCCTTTCGAGACTCTCACTTTTATGGAAGGCCCGAGGTTGCTTTCGCAACCGTAAGTACCGAGGAAAAGCCTCTCCTCGAAGTGTCAGCATTTTATTGGAAAAAGAGAGAGAAAACGAGAGAAGGAGAGAAAAATGTCAGGGCAACTCGATAACTCTACCGTGTCAATATTTGGCCTCCGGATGACCACTGGAAAAGCCGTCTTGCTGGAACCTCGCTACCATCTCACCGCCGTGGCTCCACGATCCCCACGGTCCTCTCGATTATCCCGGCGATTAAGTAAGCGAGCATGCGACGTGTTTATTCGTCGTTCAGTGAGGCGTTGCATCGGCGCGGCGGTAAATCGATTGGCGAAGGCTGACTTAATTTGGACATGTTGCCTCGGACTGGCATCGAGTGGACGGTGGTGCGTCCCGCAGCAAGACCGAGGGTAATAACGTTAAAAATGAACTGCCACCGGTCGCCAGTCACCGATTGGGAGCGCAATGGCCGATGGTAATTCCGAACCATTCCCCGTGGCGTCCACAGCGAAAAGTAAACGTCTGCCCGACATTTCTCCAGGTTGCCGCGGCACCAGTGACTCTCTGTCAATGTAGGTGACCTCGTCTCTTAATTAACATGGCTCCGCTCGCTCGTAAGAGTGAGTTTAACTAACTTTTACATTGACGCTAGACCTGTTCGCTCTGGAGAGATAGCTTCATTAGCGCGGGATTATCCGTGTACATCCGTGTAGTTTAGAAAGTGCCTGATGAACGTGCAATATGTAACGGAACCGCTTACGTCTCGGTATCCCGTACCTATACGGATCCGAGTCAAAGTGTTGGACGCCTTTCTTGGGTGATGTGCTCCGAGAAAATCTTGGCGAACCACGACCGGACCCTTCTTCTTCTCGCTCTCTGGATCCCTGACCCTCGGGTGCACCCTTGCACTCTTTCCCCGGGATCACGACGCGAGAAAGCCGAGAAACTCGACGTATTTCGTACATCGGTTGCATTCGCGCGCCCAATCTTACTCTCGCAGTTTTGCTTCGGACGAGAGACCCGATTCCAAACCCGATTCTGGACCCAATACCTTTTGCTGGTAAAATGCAGTGGAAAGGATCGTTGCATACTCCTCGAACTTTATTCGCTATGTTCACTATCTTTTCTTCGCGCCGAACCACGCGTATGCGAATCAGAAACTAACAGCGATTTCGTTGTTACGACAGAAACAAATATAAGTAATCGTCGGTCGTAGCGACGCGAACACGACGCATATTACCCGCGAGACTCGAATATTGAGCGGGGCAGTCAGAAGCTCTGCAACTGGAAACCGGATACGCGGAGAGAAAAATCTTCGAATCGAGAACGTTCTCGCAGCGAATTGTCCCGTGGGCGTGCATTCGGTATGCAAAAGCGAGTGCGACATTTGCGCAGGACGGTCACAGCGTAAAACGTTGCATAATTTTTCCCCAATTGCCGTATGGAAAAGCTTTTTTTATCCGAGCAATCGTAGCTCGAAATAAAGCTATTTCCGATGTTGGCGGGTATTGCACGACACGATCGTGTATCGATATAACTGGTGCCAGTCGAATACCAGCGACGCATTGTTCAATTCTCACGGAAGTATCAATTTCTCGGTAGCTGCTTTTTTGCTAATTATTTCGGCACTTGCGATAGGTGAAGAGGAGTCTAACTAGATCTTCTCTTTCTCTCTCTCTTTTCATGGGACGATTAGTTCACGGTTTCTCTTTCCGGTCGACCCCTTTCCCGTCGATTTCCTGCGGCACCTGCGACCGCGACCGCCAAATAAGCCGAATAAGGCCGGCTATCTACCGCATTGCACTTCCAAACACCATCCTTCTGACGAAACTCGTCCATTTCTGATGCTTCTCTAATGATATACCCATCGGTGAAATCTTCACCGCGAAGCGTAACTCTTCCAGTAATTGTTTCACCGGTGATCGAGATCGTTTTTGATTAGCCCAGTTTCTATTAAAACTCGTCCATTCGTTTTCTTATTCAATATTTTCTCGAATACAAGAATTTTGTTCCGATAAAAAAGAAATTTTGTATTCTTTGTAACATTTTCCAATTGATCCACATCGATGGTATCCGCGGATGACGATGAATAGGGAACCCTGTCTGGTGAGAGGCAGGTAGATCAATGACGCGCGAACGATTACTAATCAAAACTGTGTCTAATCAGAGCGCATAAATCTCTACTTGAATTAGCGAATAATTTACGGGATAGCAAGACTCTTTCTAGTCGCAAGGAAGTCGGTTTAATTGTTATTTGACTTCCTTGGAAGGTTCAATGTCCGCAGTGGCGCGCCGAAAAATAGCACTGCCGCTCAATGGAACCATAAACTGCTCGGGAGCCTCCGGGAGACCTTGTCTCTTTCTCTCTCTTTCTCTTTCTCTATATATTCTCCTTGGCACGGTAGCGCTTTACGTAACCGAGAACCAGCGGTGAATGGAACGCCGAATAAATCTCGATGATCCGACAGAGACGAGCTATAAGCAGGCTTTTCTCGTATACATACTTTGCTCCTTGTTAACCTATTGCACCAAGACGTTCCTTTCGAGGATCTCATTTGCAACACTCTACGATTTTATACTCGAACGATACATTACTCTTATGAATAATTGCTTATTGTTCCGAAGCAAATCTCCGCGCTGAAAGGGTTCGATAAATATTTTGTCAGACCTTTTACGTAACGTGTCGACTCCGATTATGAGAAAAAGCAACCGCAGGATCCGTTAAACTTAAACGGTAGTTTCGACGCTAACCTGACGAAAGGTCGGAGTTTTCATTAATTGCGAGGAGATTCGAGTAAATTACGTCAAATGTCGGAAACGATGATAGTAGCGGCAGACGAAAGCTGCTCAACTCGGATTAAGTTATAAAACCGAGTGAAATCCTAAAACCACGGATAATCGTCGACTTTGAATAGCTCGTAACTGACACGATGCTCATTCAAGTAGGTCGTAAGTATTCATATAGCCTTCGCACGAAGTCGTTTACGATTGCTCATAATAACTTTGCTCGGTGAAGTGCTTCGACGATTTGAGTGTATCCTAGGAGGTTTCTCACCCTCTCTCCACGTTGCTTGTCCGCCAACTACATACTAGCTATCACCGGGGTTCATCGATGTCGCTCCATCGGGTCTCGACTCTCTCGTTCGACAAAAAACGCGGCTGGCATAATACCTCGACCCGAATCCCATTGTCGGCGACGCCTATTTAAACACAAACACAAATGCGAGCACGAGTACAAGCGGAGACAGTGAGTTCGCCACGAGCCCGAGTCAAAAGATCTAGGAAGGAGCACAATGCTAGAAGAAGCCTGCCCTAACGATAAGTACAAGTCGCGCGCAGAAGGAAACACTTGTTGCCCATTGTTCGCATCGGGGATCACCTACGTCCTCTCCACTCGGACTTCTTCCACATTCCCCTCTAGCCTTCTTTCTTCCACCCGCTTCTTAACGAGTCACGAAGGTCGCGGCGTACACGGTGTATCTTGTAATCTCTCGTGTCACGCGTAACTCTCTCGGACGCAGCTGAACCGTGGATTACAGTGCACGCTACGCGTACAACTCCCTGTCTACCTAGATAAAAATAGACAATCTCCGGACTTGGCTAGATCTCGACAAGACGGAAGTGTCGCGGTTGGATAAATCATTTTTAAGGTAGCTCTCAAGGAAGGGTGGTACGATCGATCCCCCGAGGGTCTTGTGATCTCTTTGTTTCTAGGAAATTAGACCTCTTCCGCTCGATATTATTGGGTAGTCGAATGGCAAAGTGTACCTTTCGCACGTGCTATTTGTCAGCAAAGTGCTTCGAGCCCCAGAGCAAGCGTGATCTAGCAGCGTTTCCTTTTGATTCCTATTGGTGAAACTTTCCGCGAGTCGTTTGACGTCGTAAACTGGTGTATCGGGTTAAAATATATTAGCTGCTAAGTGTGCGCTGGAAGAGAATCGAACGAGATGAACTTGGGAAATATTGCCAATTACAGGAGGATTGGTAATAATGAAACTTGGGTCTCGAGGTCTCTCTCTCTCTCTCTCTCTCTATTCCGCAGAGTTGATGAATGGGAACTACCGAGATACATTCGCTAATAATCCCCTCGCCGGGAATGGGATAAAGTTTGCGCAAATATCAGCTCGCGTAGAGCTGCGTATTCTCTCGCAATTCTCTTGGCCAATTAATCCCCGAAGCGATGGTCGCCTTAGCGCGCGCGCGTTCAGAGCGTTCAACGCGATCGGTGCGTTGCGACGCTCCCGTTTTTTTCATGGGCTTTCGTCACACCTGACTGCTTGGTATCGGGCACGATCGCTAATTGACGGTAATAGTCATTTCAGCCGAAACGACCCACTTTGAGCTCACCGTGCCACACACCGTACGCGAACTCTGGAATTTAGCTTGTTCGCTGGAATGCCACCTTCAATAGTATGACAGAGACTCACTTTTCGAACTCGCTGCATATTATTGTCATCGAATTACGGATTTTAATGCAAATATTAATTACGTCGGCTCGGTAAAAGTCTCTGTTCCCTCATTTACATACAGGTACCGAATAATTATTCCCAATGTGGGATTTTGACAATTCTAACAAGTATATTTCCGAAATTTATCGCGCCAGATTCCGTGCGCATTGCGTAAGGATCTACAGTAAATGTCGCATATGTCACTTTGTAATATAGGTCACTCAAATCCCTTGGTAAATTAAATGGCAACCTTGGCGGAATATTACGTTCAGCGCGTGGTTTTAAGGCCGCACGCACCTTGACTACCTTCTAACACCTGCTCCTCCGTGAGAGAGTGATCCGGTGAGAGAGTATCGCCCGGGTAAAGTGGCACTGCGGTGAAAATTTTGCGGCAAAATTGTAGTACCACCCGGAGAAAGCATAACAGACTCTGCAAGATACATACATACATACATGTAGAAGCCGGAGATTCTCGCGCTGAATGCATACAATTTAATTCACCCGTCGAGTTTAGTAAAAGCATGGATTTTCTTTTTCGCTGCGAACAAATCGTTATGTATCTGGATGTGCCGTGGGCGTGGGAATTTCTGGACGGAAGAAAGGATATGATTCCACTGGAGTGATTAGGAAGAGAAAAGTATGACGGTCAACAAACACTGTTGATCGAAGAACGAATGAGAAAGGATTTGCGTATGCTAATTTCGATTATAAGAGTTTCTTTCTGATCGGTGAGAGGCTCAGTGACAATTTATGTAATCGACCAAAGGACGACGACAGGAAACTCTTGTGACGTCCGGTTAGTCTGCAGGAAGCCCCCGGAAGACAAGGACACCTAGCATTATGTCATGTACATATGTATATGCAAATCTAGCAGGTTGTAAGACTGCGCAAGAGAGCAGTTGTTCTTGAGACCAGGAAATTAATTTTCTGTGCAGTATGGAAAGTTGTTTAAATGACGAGTTTAACGAGAATCCTTAAATTGCATTAAATCAAGTTAAATTAAATCCCATTAAATTGAATTAAATTATATTGAATCGTAAATAAAGAAGGAAAGAGGAATTCTCGCGATTTATGATCGTTCCATTGGAGGAAGAAATATGAGCGTTCGAAAGATTTCTCTACAATACCATGGAATAGATACGTCGGTTCTGGCCTTTGATATCGGCCAGGGCAGAAGGTTACGACAACGACAAGGAGGAATAGCTCCTCGGATACAAATCCTTCGTTCGACTGAATGCGTCCTTTCTGTGCTGCGTTTTGCGCTTTCGAACGGAATATTGTGTAAAGCGTGACTCGTCGCGCGACGCAGTGCCGAGGCGAATGCGGCACGCGCACCTGCCGAAATGAATGCAATGGGAAAAGGGAAATGCGGCCGTGCGAACGGAACAGGAAAACGTCGTTCGACAAAGGACTCCAATGAGCAAAACCTCCTGCTGATTCGCAGGACGATGCACACGCCCAAGAGAGTCGACGTCTCTCGACTCTTCTCACGGAACTTCCTTCTTCCAATACCAGATTTGTCTTTCGAGGCAATTGGAAAAAACTGAACCGATTCTCCGACTCGTCAGACCCCTTTTCATTGTCGGTAATCTCAATGCAAGCCGGACTTGATATTCACGATGCGGAGATTCGTTTCATTCAATGCCGAATATCAGGTATAATAGGATCCAGAAATCGTTTCCATTTCACGATTTGACAACGATCGTGGACAGAATTAAGAATGATATAAGTATACATATGTGCCGTGAGAGGTTTTGTATTCGAGTTCAAGAGGAATCAAGGAAATTGAGTTTTGTCCTCTGAGAGAAGAGTTTGGTGGAGATATATCCACGGTTTTGGTCGTCAAGTCACCACGGAGGTCGCAGACCTTAACGGTCTCGAGCCTATTTGGGAACTCGAATGTACCCACGATACTTCTTCTTTTCAAATATCGGAGCTTAGCGTGGCGCGACCTTTCGCCGAGTTCTACCCCGGGAGAGTACGGATGATGCACAGACTAAATTTGGTATTTAAACGGCGCAAGCTGCCGAGAAATTAGAGATAAGCCAACGTGGCGAGTGATGACCCTTATTCGGATAAGCGAGTGCCAGGAGGCTATCGGCACGTAGGTATCCGAAGGGCAGAAGTTGCAAGGAGGCATAACTATCGCGTAGGAGTTACGAGCGGAGTGAAAGATTATGACTCTACTGGGACACATTATACTCGACTGGTGTCGCGATAAACGCAAAGAGTAAACTGGGTAAATCGGTAATGTCGAGGAGTGGCAAGCATCCGGCAAAGATTCCCGTAGTAGTCGAGCACTCGAGCAGTCGAGCAGTCGACCAGTCGAGCAGTCGAGAGTCTCGTATTAATTTTAAATGCCAATCTGCTCCACGTCCATAAATGGATGGTTCGTGATTCAGCCAGTCCGGTTCCAAGAGCAATGCTAAACTCAAGACGCGCTTCTTCCTGTCTCGTCTTCTTCTTATCCCTGCTTTTGACTTTCTCGAAAGATAATGCCACGACTCGCTCGATCTTGACCGTGGCTTTTGTTACTAGCAGGAAAACTAATCCTAGCTGATGAATAATTAGCGATTAAGGAGTATAATCGATCACATTGGCGCCTCGAATGCCAAGAGCCTCTTAGCCGGTGGCATCTATAAAGATGCTAATGCGCGCATTCCCATTATTGGAAGGCTTATCGCGCGTTTGGCGTCGCCGAGTCTTTTCTCGTATGTATAGACCGAAAGTAAGACACCGTTCTTATCTCTCTAACTGCATCATGGATCACGCGAGCTTCAGCATCCGTCAGGATGCAAGCATGCAAAAGTGTTCGCGTCGGGGCGAAACTGGAAAAATTGCCGGCAAGCAGTCGGTGGAATGCAGTTTTTGACGCGTGCATGGTATCTCAGCTAACGGTCTCCAGTTTTACTGTCCACATTATCATTTACCAGTAAACGCGCGGCTTATATTACGGGTGTGTCACTGGTAACGCGATAGTTCTGCCAGTACCGAACGTTCTTGTGCTCCTCTCTTGCGAGGAACAAAGTATAACAGAGGAGAAAAAGAAGGAAGGAACAAGAGAGAAAGAGGACATGCCTTGAATCGTCTATTAGTTGGTCCAACTATCCAAGGAATTCGACGCTGGATCCAATCTGGATTCAGCTTGCAATTTCTCACCCAGTCGCGAGTCCCTGTCCACATGGCAGTCCATATCAATTTATTAGGAGGCAAGGTGGCATGTCGCGAGCGTGAACCACCGAGCCGTCGAGCTTGAGCTCACGAAGAAATTTGCGGCTCAACGTCCAAAAGGTATACAACAGAAACGAACGGAGAAGCTCACTCGAGCGTAGAGACACGAGCCTCGGGCCAAGTCAACGCACTCCGATCAAACAGACGCGACTACGGCTAGATCTAAGCGACTCGTAAGAGTCGTAAGCATGCATGCCATCCACCAATTGCCTTCCCCTCTTCTTGCGCAAGCTTTCATAGAGGCTTTCAATACTCTTCCAACAGACAACATCCAGAAGTTGGTTCCTGTTGTGCTTCCCAATTACATAGCGCAACAAAATATCTGTAGATCCTAGAACTCTGAAAGCCGAGACTTTTTATGGGAAAGGGCTCATTGGAGAAACTTCTGGCATCCAATTGCAATTAGGATTCCGGGAATTATTCTTTTTTTCCTAGCGAAGCCGCTTAACCCACCCCGGAGAGCTGGGTAAACGGAGAAAACCCGTACAGTTATTACGCGGTATTCCTGACGCCAATGGGGTTTACGAAATCCTGCTTAGTAATCGACGCGTCATGGGGATTATCGTGTCACGCCAATTTATCACCGGAAGTATCCTTTTTTCTTTTGGATTCGGCAAGCGGCAGCAATAAATTAGCGGTGCATTCTACCGCTACAAATTATGCGGGCAATAAACGAGCAATACAGTTATACCGCGAGTGATAGTCTTATTCGAGCGAGTTATCGCGGTCCGATCTACATATCCACTTGACTCCCCAACTCGAGTTGTTTGCGGATCAAACAACGGACGATTTCAGCGAAACTTTGTCCAGGAATTCTTGCAAATCGGACCAAGTACATACACGGGAGTACCAGTGCTGTTGGTACGTAGCTGAATTCTCAAAAGCACTACTAATGCACGGATGTACGTAGAGCCGCGAAGCGGGTGCCACCGTGGCGCGGTGAGGTCAAACGGAATACCGTTGGTTCCATGGCTCTGCCTTCGACTATCTTACGCAAACGCTACCGTCTCTTATAACATGTAAACACACACTCTGACTCGTTATCCAACCAATGACGAGCTCACTTGCCATTGGGAAATGCTTTTCACATTTTTCCTCGCTTTTCGCTTTTAATAATTAATGAGTTTCGATTACGTTCTTCAAGTTTTCTCACTGATCAATCTCACGAAATATAATAAATTTCTATTTTCATACAAGTTTTATTTACTTTGTCGATAAACATGTTCCTTATAAATTGTCACGTGGAGGAGAATCTTTGGAGCGGTTCTTCGCAAAGAAAACTTCGGACGTTCGCCGATTTGTCGTGACCAATGGAGAATGGCGGAGAGTGGCCGACAGCAAGATAAATATCGTTTGCGCGAAAATCAACACGGGCAGCGCGGTGCGCCGAGTCACATTCCCGCACGTTCCCTAAACAGAATCGAGACTAATTCATCGCGAGTCGGCGCACGTTCCGTGAACATCCGCGAGCCGTGTAATGGGAAATTATGATTACATGCTTATCTCATCGTCGCTTGATCCAAGGACATTGTGGGTTTATTGCCCGAGCTGTCAGGACTCGCTGGTTCCATCGTCATCCACCGAAACTCGTCTCCTTATCGGACGTTCCGTCTCGCATTCTCAAGAACCAGCAATTATATTTAGACCGAAAACACTCGAAGTTGAAGTACTTTTTTATTTAATCGTTGCTCTTCACCTTTTCACCTGTTTATGCTAATCTCTGGAAGGGTCTCTGCGTATCGAGGAAACTACCGGGTAAATAAGACAGGCGTACAACCTCGTTACGAACTCGTATTCACGCGAGGAGCTGTTCTTCCACGCTGAACGAATTAAATCTCCCTCTCGCGTTCACGGTGCACTGCGCTAGGCGCCTGTTTCGCATTCGCGACGAGTATATTCGTTGAGGATTAGCGGTTTCGCGGTACACCGGCTGAACTAGTTTCCGAGGGCTGCATTTTCGAGGAACTCGAAATTACCTCACTCGTCCAATTTTCAGGATTTCTTTTTCTTCTTCCTCGTGTTGTTTCCTCTGGGGAAAGTCTCGAAGTTCGAATCGTTTTAGTTTGACAAACAGAAGGTCGGAAGAAGTCTGTGGGTCGCTCTCCTCTCGTAAAAGGAATAAAGAACGAAGAATTGTCAATAGAAGATAAAAGCATCGAGGTTACTCTCTCATCAGTCCGATATGGAAGAGTCAGAGAAATTACAGAGTTTGCGTCGTGGAATCGTTAGTCAATAACATTAGCGAAACGCAAGGAAATTCGCGTTGCCTTGAGATTCGCCTTCCTTTCGCGGTTAATTTATAGAATTGTTCGAGCCACTGGAGTCTCGACTACCAAACAAGGAGGGAACGTCTTGTTCCTAGCGCTCAAAGAATAGAAACTTTCGATCCGTGCTATTGCCAGGGTTATTTGTCTCGCGGCAAGATTTACTATAATCATATCAACGATCCTGCCAGTTAACCATTCCCATTCAAATGTATCGTTCAACTGTAATTTCCAATTCTTAAAATTCGATCTTGAAACCTATAGGCTTTGTACCCAAGGAAAACGACGACGACATAAACGTTTTACGCGTGGAGACAGACATTACGCCGAGATCCCATACGAAGGTATTACGTTTATAATAAATAGCCCTCACAAAGAGAGACCTACCTTGAAACCTGAGCCATCATCGGGTTTCACGAGTAATTCCGCGCATCCTTCCAATAACAGCGATCTATATTAAACAGTGTAGAATTCAGTAGCCATACGAGATTCCTCAAATATTTGAAAGTATCTAGCCATTTGCATCTGCCTCGACGAGTCTCCCGCGATTAATAGGGCAACCGTGTTTGCACAGGTGGTCCTCCTCCATCCGAAATTCTCTTCTGGGCGGCAGTGGCGGCGCCAACGTAAATTACTCACGTTCAAGCTTCGCCACAGTATTTACATTTCCCGAATGCGAATAGGGGTCAATGAGTCTTACAAAAACTGGCCGCTCGTGCTTACCCTCGCGCGCGCGCGGTATCGGAAGAGCATACAATTACGTAAGCCTCTTAATTACGGAGGCGACCAGCATTGTGGGTCACCTCCGCATCGATCGCAAATAATTAACTATCGTCGACTGTTTTCATTGACATCTTCTCATGAATATGTAACGCGTATCTGACTGTGTACGCGTGCGCACGCGTGCTCGAAACCGTGGCTATTATTTCAGTGGATTGCACAACTTGCAACTCTCTCAGTATGTAGTGTGATAATGCGATCTTACTATAGTCCCATTCTACTGGCCGAGCAATTATCCTCGGCAGCACGGGATTTCCGGTGTCCCGGGATCCCGGTAGCTCGACTCGCCGGCCGGAAGTCAAGGAATCCACGTGCGACGCGTCATCGGAGGAATTAAAATGCAACTTGCGAAAGCAGTTTTGCGAGCTGGCTAATCCGCGCCGTCCTTGTGCGAACACAGCACCCAGAGCTAATTCAGAGTAAATGAGCGAAGGAATTTGCAGGGATTAAAAAGCAAAGAACAACGATTGTCTCGACGTATTTTACTCTTGAAAAGAAAACCACCGAAGACCGATAGTTAGGTGCTTTGTTAGATTTTTTGAGATTCGAGCAATTGTACCTTTAAGTATTGTTTACCGTTGAATTTCCATGAGAACCCGAAGAGAACCTGTCTGACAGTCGGTGGCTTAATGAGAAACGCGTTGCCCTGCGTGATAGTCCCACGGATCAGTCTGGTATTTCTAGAGATCGACAACAGAGCGGAATTACAAAAGGAGAAGGTGGAATAACCTTTAACACGAGCGCGATTCTTTGGGAGATCGTTCGCGAGAGTTGGCGCATTCAATACCGTGTGAGATGCTCTCGGAAGGTGTGCGTGAACGCGAATGCACAGTGCGAGCAAGACGATCGAGGAAAGCGTGTGTGTAACAGTGTGGAGCCTGGAGAATATCGGTATAAATACACAATATGTACCGGGCCAAAGCAGGAACCCGCCACGAAACAGGTTCTCCATCGGGGCACCGTAGATCCTTAAGACGTCATTGAGGCAAATGGTAATCAGCCCGGGCCGCTGGTCAGGATTTCACTGTAAATGTCAAGCGACGGCACGTAAAACGTCCCACCGATTTGAAGGAAAGTCGTTCGGTCGCGCAAGAGTGCGAACGGGCCCCCTTGCTGACTCGCGAAACCATAATAGATCGTTCGGAACGAAACCTTCCCTGCAACTCTGGACCACATACCGGCACACGATCGCTACAATCGAGGCAAGTGCCACCGCGCCGATAACTTTGCGGTTCAACTCCTACCGCGCGAGATCGACCAAAGTTATAAACCTTTCTTTCGAAGGATGAGATCACTCCCTTTCCGCCAGCGCGCCACCATGCCATCGCCACTGGACGATCGGCATGCCAAGTTCTTTGCCTCCCCTTAAACTATGGTTATTCTCGCTCCGATTTCTACTGTTTTATCGTAGCCGTTACGAACGCCCCGGTATCGGTGCTACCAAGCTGGAATTTATGGTCGCAGAACTCGATGCTATGCAAAGTGCTCTGCGACGGTGAAGATATACATACTCGGATACGTGGTGGCGGAATCTCGGTGGAGGATAGCGCATCCCTCGGGCGAGAAAAGCGAGAAGAACGAGAAGAACGAGAAGAATGAGGAGAACGAGAAGCGCGAGCCCCGGAGGCCTCTCAACTTGGATCCTAGAGATTTTCGGGGTCTTCGGGCTGAAATTTCGATGGGGTTTTCGTTCGAAGCAGCTCGTCAACCCCAAAAGGGTCTTTCAACCCCTCGCCAACACCGTACTCTCCCCACAACTCACTGGAAATTTTGCCCAGTTGTGGGGGTTCGTACACCCCCATACTTGGGGATAACTCGTGGATATCTTGGGGTAACTCGGTTCTACCGGCACGTCGAACGATTCTCTCGTCTGGAAACACTTGTCGAGCATGCCGTTTTTCCACACTCTATTTTTCCCGTGCTCGAGCAAGAAATCGCTCTCTTCAGAGAGCATGGAAGAACGATGAATTAACGTTACTTTACGTCTCAATGGTACTTCTCCTTGGAGATCGTTGCGTGCGCGCGCGCGGAATCACTCGAGTGCTTACTAGTGTCGATGCTTTGATCGGTGTACCTCGCATAACTTACGCTCACAATCAGGCATGCCTTTATACCTGTCGCACCGGCATACGAACGCTTTCCGCTCGGAATTTCCCTAAGAGGAATGTCAAAGAAACCTTTTTGTTGAGAACATACCGCGAATCCGAGAAATACGAATCGCGGGCGCTCGTCCCGAGACTCATCTGCTTCCTCGACGAATCCTGTGAAAATCACTCGAAAACGAAAGAAAAGAGCGATTAATAAAAGAAGGGCGATTGGCCGATCGCCAGACTGAACGGTCCTTTTTTCCACGGGGACCGTGCTGCCGCGGAACGAGGGAACGAGACGGACCACACGAGAGAAGGGTGCACCAAAGAGGAGAGAAGAGGAGAGAAAAGGAGCACTGGCTCGCAGGATTTTTCCCGACTGGAAGGCCCCACGGCGCGGCACGGCGATGCGGCGGCGCGACGGTACGGAGGCATCTCCCTCATCTCGAAACGCAATCGTTTTTGCAGCCGGTCCGGTTCTCCGGCGGCACCGACCTACCGGAACGCATGGAACTCGCCCAGCATCCATCGGGGAGAAGGACCAACCTCGGCCAAGTGCTGGGATATCAGAGGGATCCCAGCGTGTCCAGATACACCATAAGCACGATGCAGGAGTCGCAGGACTCAAGGGACCCGGGGACTCGGCTCTCGGCCTCTCGCCTCGCTGGAGTCTGAATCACTGGAATCGGCGGAGAGGGGGCGAAAGAGAGGAAGGGAGGGGGCCGATGGCTGCCAGGCTCGTCGGGGGAAGGGATGGGTGCGGCAGTTGGTGCGGGCGAGCGAAGAACACGGTGCGCTCTACGGTGCTCCCACTACGCAACGCCCGATGCGGAGAGGTAGTTCGGCCGTTCGGCGACAGCGGCGGAGAGCGAGTGTGAATCGGGTATACACATAGAGCCTGCGCTGGCTCGGGGTTTTCGGTGCCGTCGCCAGTGGTAGGTACTGGTAGTAGAGCCGAGCCAGTTTCTCGTAGCAGCATCGCTGAGCCGGCGGCGTCGAGGCGCCTCTTCAGTATGAAGCCGACGATCGTGCCAGCTGCACCCGCTGCACCTGTCGTCCCGAGTATCGCGACCCCTCCGTTCGACGCTCTCCTCGCGGACCGTTTATCCAAGCGATCTTGATTCGCGACTCTCGTTGCCTTTTTTCGATCACTGTCACCCGGATACACAGGCTTTTACCACATCGAAGACGTCCGGATCATAATCGCGGAATTGAACTTGAGGACCCGACTGGGATATACTTGAGCGAAGGACTTGCTCGCAAAGGGACCGGTACCCCTTGCCCGGGTACCGAGCTCTCCCTCCGGCGGAGGTGAGGTCCTGCCGACCCCTGGCAGGAGTCTTGCACTCCTGGAACCCGTTTTCTCTCGGACTCCAGCATTCCCCTTGGACGCGATCGGTGACCGGCTGTGTTCCATGGTGGTTCTCGTTTGGCGACCCGTGCCACCCGTGAAACTAAGAAGAGACGCCCGCAGGACTGCGTGAAGGTGAAAACTCGTTCCTCTCGGGGCGCGGTGCGCGGTGCTCCCATAGGAACCTCCGGGGTCCACCTTGACTTGGACCGCCGGGGCTCGATCTTCTGAAGCGAGTGCTACTACCCACGTACAATATACCCTTCTGCTTCTACTTCTACTTCCGCTGCTTCTTCCTCCTCTGTTTCGTCTCTCCGACCCTGGTGGATAAGGGTTCTCCGGCTGGATAAGGAACCTCGGATACAGCGAGCGACCGAAGCATCGTCGGTGCCCAGGTGAGTCCTGCCAGAGATAAATTCCAGCATCGCGGCAACGCGGGGGTCAAGAGCGGTCAGGGCTCTCGCGCGCGCGTCGCCAGACGCGTGTAGACTGGTTTTCGAGTTCTAGGACTCTCCTTCTTCCTCCTACTACGTCGTATTCTCTTTCCCAAGAGTACACTCGCGTACGCTCGGTACGAGAATCCTCCACAAAGTTTGGCCAAATTATTCAATTCCGATCGTTCTCTCTCCTATTATCATCCCTGACGGTGAATCGAGAGAGGGGATTTCGGGTATCGAGAAGGCGTTTGCAAGAGGGTAGAATCGATCCGGAAAACCGATAGCCCTAGAAGCGTGCATGCTGATGAAGCCAGTCATCGCTATGCACGTTAAGGGAGAAAGAGGAAACGCCTGACGAAAAACGATCGCGTCGATGCTCGTTTATAAAAGTTAACGCACCGGCGACGCTCGGACGAGGAACCGACCATTCCGTGCTCCAGCACGCGGACATTACGGATATTTGTTGACCACATTTCTCTGGGAAATGGCTCCAGAACTCTATCTGTCTCTCCGGCCCGATTATCCCATTCGTTACCCTCTGGAGCGGCACACAATACGCTCCGGTAACTCGAAAACTGTTTTTGAGCGTAATATCGCGAGGGAAGTCGAGTTGCATAGGTTTTCCATTACCGAAAGTGCATTAGCGGCGAGAACCAAGGATATGATTGAGTTATAACTGGCGAAGACACCGGATCGTTCGAACGCGCATTAGAGCCTTCAATTATTGCTCTATCAACGTCGTCGAGCCGATCCGAACGCCGATCTTTATTCCACGGCTGGTCGTAATCGAGTTGACTCGGTGAATTATACGCTGCCGCGATATTGACCGGCGACCGTGCGGGACTATGATCAACAAAACGCGTAATAAGACGTTTGCGCATTTAAACAATCACTGCTGTGCTAAGCAGCAGCGAACCAGGAACAGACAGACTGCTGCTAGGTTTGCTGCATATCCCGGGGGTTTATTACTATAATTTTCACGTCGATCTTTTAATGGATCGCTTTAATGCCTTTGACGTTGAGAATGGATTATCTAACTCGTTCTCCATCGACACATTACTTGTCGAGATAGACGGGTGTACGCGCAAGTAAGAGTACATTGTACTTCCTCCTGCCAAATGATCGTGGACCGTTGCCCGTTATGTTGGGTCAACGTCGAATTGAAAAAAGTCCGAGCCATAAACCGACGTCTACACTTTCAATTAGACGAACCTCGTTTCGTAGAACCTCGAAGAAACATATTCGCTCTGTCAACTTCTCTCCGGTCGATTGGTTGGCAATGCTTCGAGACGTGACCCACATTTGTGCCAGTTCCAGAGTCCGATTGGTCAAGACGATACGATTTTCGATATCGGATAATCGCGAAGCAATGCCCTCTTAACGCGCGTTCTTTTATTCTCGGAATCTCATTTCCCGACGCAGAGCAGTTTGTCAGGCTCGGAACGATTTGTCCGAGGGTAGGACAGTGGTTTTCGGGGAGTGTAGTCATTCGGGAAACGATAATGCGCGCCGCTTTTTACGGTTATTGCAGCTCTAATCGACCTCTTTTCCTCTTGCTAATTCACCGCGGATGCTGACTTTTGGCATGCCCCGTGGACGAGGTCACTGGCACTGTCCGCTTTTACTGTGGTAGAATCCGATGACCTCGACCTCGAAGCAAACACTGGGAAATTATCGGGCAAGACACTCCAAAGAGGTGCGGACTAACGTACCGGAAGAACAGTCGGGCTAAAGGTGACCGTGCCATAAACAATACTTCGAAAGGAGCTCTATTCACAATCGACTCTGAAACAACGTACCTCATAAGAGTCATAAGCATTGGGGCCGCTGTGACATCATAGAGATACGAAGCAGGACACTCTTAAGGGGACGGCGCCTCTCCCCCTTTAGAGATCTGCCCATTGTCTCCGACTGAACGCATTCTTCTGCTTTTCGAGCAGCATTATTTCTCGGCCTTATTTCACTCGGAAGGGTATTCACTCACTTAGTTTTGCCGAGTTGTCCGCTCGCGTGTCACAATAGTAATTAAACGCAGTGCAGCTTTCGAGCGAACTGCCTCCTGCAGCCAACTACGCCGACAGTTATTAACTCAAGAGACACTGAAGACGATTAAACTAGGCAGTGCCTCCTTTCCGCGTGAAACCGTCCAATTTACTTTTTGCATCAACGCGCGTTTAATTCGCACCAAGTTTCCAAACTCGCCGAGATTACGAACGCGGACGATTGTTTGCGAAGGTGCTGCGACGCGAAGGTGACAAGTGGGTAAACGTTCTTACATACTTTGGAAAAAAAACAGACGATAACATCTCGCCGGATATTTTGAGTGAAAATGCTCGCTACTCGAGATAAATATGTATTATGTTTGTCGAAGAGTCAAGCGCAGGTCGGATGACTTAATTATTCAGGCAACTTTGCGACAGTTCATTTGGAATATCCGATCAAAGGCGATCATTGTCGTAGCACGCGAAGCCACCAACAAAATTCCATCCAGTAATTTCATGCTAATCGGTGATTTATCTTCGAAACGGCAGGAGAATACAAATGACAGGCTTCGACGTGGTCTACGAGCTGGTGGTTGCTATTTGTACACGTAGCGTCACGGTCAAACCGGCGCGACGCGGCATGGTACGATGTCTCTCGCGTATGTACTCTGAGCGAAGGCGGACCCGAAGAGAGTTTGAACGACAAAAGAGCTCCGTGCGCGAAACAATAGCGACAAAAATTGTGAATGCTCCATTGTGCGATATGTCTCGAGCTCGGAGCTCTGCAGCCGGGTTGGGCCGGGCTAGGCCGAGCTAGGTCGGGTTGGGCCGTAGCGACGACGCTGACAAACACTGACAACATTGACGTCGCCTCTCATTAGATCGCGTCGGAGGAGGACATTGGTACTAGTCGGAATCCCATCACTTATACGCTTCCTGTTACCGACAAAAAGCAGCGAAGAGGCAGCGGAAGCCAGCTGCGGCGCCAACACGAGAAATAGAAACGCCGCACTGCGAGAGCCGAGTTGCCTGGTAGCAAGGCTACCAAACATAAAGTTCGACGACCTTTGCTACACTACGTCTGGAATTGGAGGCGCGGTGCTTGGCCAAGATCGCAAATCACCTGTCAGACTTGGATAATTTACGAAAAGCTCGAGGAGCAAGGCCTATCGTGCCTCTACCACGGCCTTTTAACTATACACACCCTACATTTGCATAGTGAGAGTCAGCCATCAGACCGCAGGATTTTTAATACCAGACCCTGCGACTCGAATAGCGACTCCTCTGGCCACGGAAGCCAGCCGAGAAGTCAATAGTCCAAAACTGAATGGCACGAGGAGCACTCTGGAAGCTAGAGATTTTTTTCCAAAGTTTCGTGTACTTTTGCCAATTCTTTGCCGCTTCTGTGTTTTTTGTTTTTCTTGCTTCGACAAATATTTAACTGAATCAATAAGAAGTAAGTCTAAATGGAATTTAAATAGCCACTGACTAGAAGTACACCTCTAAGGTAATTAACAACCTTCCTTGACTTCGGTGATCGAACGGGAACCGGTAGGGAAGATGTTTCGCGAATTGGCTGAACGGCGCTAGACACAATTCAGTCGGTGGCACGGAGCAGCCACTGAAAGTAAGTTAATCCGGTCCGGGGTTACTGGTTATGTACTGGGTATCGGCGCGGCGTCATTCACTCGAGTTGGGACAAAAACCGCGGCGAACTCGGGCGTGAATGCGAGATCTATCTATGTATGGGGCTAGCTGACTGGCTGACGCAGATCGCGCAGCAGATTCTACGGTTCGGGAAGCCGACCTTCGCGATCGAGTGGCTTCCCGCTTCGCGTCCACGCGATTTTGTTCGATTCACTGCCTTCGATTTACACGACCCACGCAGCTTATCTTTGCGCATTATCGGTGCGCTTGGTGCGCACTGTGCATCGAGCTATTGCATAGCGAACGAGCGACATAGAACTCAAAAAACACGAGCTTCTGTTCCCACGAACTTTCAACTTTCGCGACTGGCGCCAGAGTTTCACGCCGTTGGATAATTTCCGGAGGGGTCAAGGACACAATTTTGCGTTAATGTAGAATTTCGGTGTAAAACTTGTGGATTCAGGGATTAATTAATATTTCTGGAATATAACACTGGATCGAAACTCAATATTTTCTACTTGAATTTTTCTCAGAATCGTGGTTTTCTATATGGGAATCCTTATAAGCGATATTATACCTGCCACACAAAGGAGCGGTAATATAACTCGATACGATGAAATATATCAACTCGACACGCTGGTTCTTTCCCATTTAAGACAGCTCTAAATATTTTACGTCGGAAAGCACAGCAGCCCCATTGGCACAAAATTGTACGAACGGAGAGTCAACGAGTGTGGATTCAAGGAAGCGAGATCAAAATCTATTATTGTTTGAGGAAAAGAGCTCTGTGGTGTCATGGAAGCATGTAGCGCGATATCAAGGTACTTTACTGGTTGCTCGCGCGGCACTAGCTACATAATTTTGCGCCGATACTGCTACTCGGAACCACTCGACCTTCACGAACGACGGCCTTGCGAAGTGCTCGAGCGCGCTCGATCTGCACGGTTACGTTCCCTATCTTCCCCGCATATTCATATTCCAAGTTCGTCCTGTGGTGTAATCTGCTCGTTCGCTTGCCCGTCACGTATCAACTTTCCTACGCGAAAAGCGCAAAAATTCTCGAGTGCTCGGCTTCTCGAGCAAATGGAGTCGAGAAACCGTGGGGGGAAGAACCCTAATGAGGGGCTCGTTTAAATCCCGATAATTTCGAACGGCAAAATTGATGGCAAGCAAGAGTTTCTCGATTCCCAGAGAGCGAAACTTCATTTCCAATTACTTACGGGATCTCCACGTCCGAACTAGTAACGATTAACTTAGCTCCGCGATCAAAGATACGTGATTCGAGGGAATACGGTTTCTGGGTGTTGATTTTTTCGAAGCAAAGAATTTAAGAGCGAGGAACCAATATTACTCAGCAGTTGGATATTATGGATCTTAGGAAAGGGACTTATGAAAGTATACTTGAATGCAGATTGAACAGAAAAATTCGAGAATCGAGTGCTAAGGGGGTGAAAGAGCTTTCTACAGTGTCCAAATCCTAGCTAGCTACTGATCAAGATGAGATACATGTCATAAGTCTGTCCTGAGAAAAATGACGAGTCATGGAGGATACAAGTTTCAGATCTGGCAACCTTGAAGTGAAAGTAATCGTTTAGGTCACAGTTGACCTTGCTACCCTCTTGCTAAAAATACAGGCACCTCTGCTTCATTAACAAAGCAGTATCCAACTGCAGTATCTAAATCCATAGGAAATGCATTTCCCCGTTCGATTGCTCCTTCAATTATCCTCCTGTTCTTTTACTTTATTCGATTGTACCTATACCCTAGTTCCAAGCTGGACCATTTATTATTATTGGAACAGGTCCTTCGACTTTACTCGGAAAGACTGAAAGAGCGAGTGGAAGTGCAGTTGTTAACGATTCTGAAATAATTGACAGAAGTCAACTGTGCGATGCGACAGGGACGATCACGGTAATTAGGACAATACGATAGTTTCCCTTGTCCATCACCGAAGGCGCTGTGGCCATTAATATAGGTTTAGCAACGGTGATACCAGCCGGTAAGGAGACCGATGGTACCGAATGTCATTGGTTTTCCAAGCCTCGGGCGGTAGACTCTGCCGCAATTACTTCTAATCGTTTTAGAAAATCCGCGTTTCCAGAGCTCGCACTCCCGCAGCTTGAGACCAATTAGAAATCATCCTCGCAGCGTGTTGGCCGGCTTGTTCGTCGGCTTGTTCACGGCGCTCACGCTTGCCGCCACCGTGAGTTCACTCACCGTCCTTGCCACGAGTTCCTCCTGCGCTTTTTGCCGGTGCATCTTTAACGTAAATCAGACGTGAAAGCATACGTATACATCGCTTTGATACCGGACTATCTGGTTGTGTAACAACTTCCACCTCGACTTTTTGAGCTCCTCTTTCTCTCTCGAGAATTAATTACGCGAATAGGCATTGCTCTCCGGTATCCTTCAATTGTGTTCCCGTCAGCATGATTGATTTCCGATTTATCGTAACGAGGATCGCAGGATGCTCACGCGATTCCAAGTCTCATTATCTCCGCATCGTCGAAATTAGCGCGATGATATTCGTAAGGTGAATCATCGATAATTGGCGGAGGATCGAGCAACGTGCGAAAGAGTACAAAGTTAGGCTCCTATAAGCTAATTAGCAGACGCGCTCGATTAGCGAGACTGGCATAATCCTACCGGCTGGCTTCCGTGGCTTTTCCACCGACGACCATCGCAATTATTTCTAATCGCTTTAGAAAACCCGTGCGCTCTCGAGCGCAGTGACTAAGCCGTCCCGCTGGTTTCGAACGCATCCAGTCTCTTTCTCCTCCCTTCGACGGCAAAGTCTGACCTTATGCGGTGGAGTCCAGTGGTTATGTCGCGGGAGGATGCCTCCGGAATCGTTCCTCTTCCTGCGACCGGTCTTCTTTTTCCCGGGGAGTCCAGCGTGTAGGAGAAATTGTCGGGCGGCTTCGGAAAGCCCTCTCGGTGCGATCGTTCTCCCATTAGCCTCGTTACCGGCGGCAATGGGTCGAGGAACTCTCTCCCTCTTGCCTTTCTCTCTCTGCCCTACGAGAACGCACCACGCTCTCTTCGATCTTTTTGTTCCTCTTTCTATCCGTCTATTTGTCCATCCGTCTAGCATCGTCCATCGTCGTTTCCGCTTCCCCATCTCTCTTTCTCCTTTCGAAAGGTTAGTCGCCCTGGCTCAAACCGCGAGTGCCGATAAGGCCGCTGCAGTAGTTTCGAGCTCGACATTGACACGAATGATCGCGAGAGCCACTTTTTGCGTTACTTTCTGGAAAGGCACTCGCGCGTTTCTTGCTTTTGTCGGTGACAGTACGCTCGAGCATTCGGCTGCTGGGGGCTTATTAACTTATTAGCCGGAGTGCAGTGCCGAGGGAAAAAGGACGTAATTGAAAATCGTTTAGCTGCGCGCGCGAGGATAAGCGGGGCCACAAAACTGCTCGAGAATCGAAGCTTATACACGTGCGCGGTTATCGAAGCGTGAATCGCACCAGAGTTATAAAGGTAGAGTAGACGCGCAAAAACGCTCTACTAGCCCCGAGGCAATATCGAATTTTCAATCTGGAGCCACCAGCCGTAATATCGGTAATCACTTCGGCAGGATTCGACGGGGAAATTTTCACGGAAAATCGAGCGCCCACGTACTACGATAGGAGCGCGATGCGGAGATACATGTATATTCGACGGATTTGAAAGTTTCAATTAAAAGCGGCGTGGTACGCCGCGTCAAAGTTTCTCCAAAGTGCGAGATGGATCACGTATTTCATTATAATTTACGTACTCGGCCACGATCGCCTCGTTACGCGGTTGCAGCGCGCAAGAATCGTGCGATGCGGTGCCTTTGCCGCAGAATTGTACAAAGTGGAACGAGGCTCCTGCGCATTCTGATCTACCTACCAGTCGGTTTACGAGCACGTAACAAGTCGATCCCGCCCACATTTCTTAGCGCCTCATCTGAGAATTTCAATCCAGCCGCAAACACCTCTTCATTCGCGCTTTGGAAAGCGGTGACCGACGGTGGAGGCGGTGGAGGACGAGGAGCACGAAGAGCACGAGGAGATACGCCTTTATCGTCTTGGCTGCATTAACGCAGGACATAAACGAGAAATGTCCGATATGGGAAGCTCTCTTGCCATGAGCGAGCACAATTAATGGCCCACAATGTACCCGTTCGTCCTAAGTAAGACCGAGATCACTCGCTGCAATTTCACCGAGAGTAGAGAAATCGCGAGGCTACAGTTAAGGATCTCGGAGAAACAAATTGATATCATTTTTTCACCCTGTTACTAGTTTCTTGAGTAATCTTGGAGTGACGAGGGAATTCTACTAATCGTACCACATGCATATTCGTATAATCAGTCACATAATATAGACGGTAATTGTGCATAACAGCTAATACAATTAGCAGCCTTCCTCATCTTGGAATTAGCTACCTCTCTTCCGGTGCAATCGTCTACCGCGAGCTACCATTCAAAGCCGCGGCCAATTATCAGGAAGTATTGGTGCGATGTCGAAGATGATGGCAATGATTTTTCGATCGCAGCAACAAAGCTGTAAATCAAGCGCAATTTACCAACTTTCTCGGTTCGTCATTACTATCGATCAGTGTAGTTAGTTAGACTCGTGCGTGCGGAGCCCCCCGCCCGCTTTGCACCATCGTTCGCTCGCTTTATTCTCAGTGTAGTCTCCGCGAAACCACATATGGAAAGTGCGTTTCACGCACTTGTACGAACGGTTGAACGTTTCCTCGATTAAGGTACGTTTCGATCAGAGAGAACGACCCGAACAAGGACGCAATAAAGGTAGTCGAAGAGGCTCAGAAATTAAAAGAGATTAAAAGTGAGGCAATATCTCCTTGCCAGCATCGTCGAACCATTGGTTCGGGCTCTCTCACAGATTTAAGATGCGAAATCGATACTCGGTGCATTAAGTCGCTGGAATGGCTGATAGGGGCACGCTTCGCTACGTGTATACTACGTAGTCTCGCTCGTTACTTTCGCGGCTGCTCGTGTGTACTAAATAACGAGAAAAGCAATTTCGCACCAAATTACTTTCCTTAAAGACCTTCCCACGTCACGAGTCTCTGCGTGGCCCCGCGAGGCTTCATGCGGCGACACGATGCAAAGCTTTTCTACATGCCGCCGCACTAGAAGGTCTCACTGCACACATCCTCGACTGATTGAATATGTAATAGCCCAGGGAGAATAAATAAATGGTAGTTGCAAAACATTTCGGTTCAATTATAAACGATTTAATGGGTGCATGGACTTTGTAGAAACAAAGTCAGAGGTGAAGGGTGAACAAATCAGCGTTTATCGATCCCAAAGGGTAACGAACCGCTGAATTAACGCGATCAGAGTTAGGTAAAAATTGGTGGGAGCGTTTTCCATAAAAGTTATTAATGGGCTCCCGATGTCGCGCAAAAGCCGTGGTTAATACTGGCCACAAATCACGAGCGATCCACCCTCGCCGAGAGTTTCACAGGCGATTTCGCAAGATTTACGCCCTCGACTTTTGTTCTTTCGCGAATAGAACTCGGGGATTGGCCGATCCCTTGTCCCCCCGTTGATACGCTTTCAAGCGCATTCTCGAGACACGACTCTATTCCAAACGCCGAGCTGCGGCGAAGAGAAGCATACGCGACAAGATTCCTGGCGCCAGGGCAGCATTGTCGCGAGAGATCGTGCAACAGGGCACCAGATAAGAGTGTCGAGAGGCTTCTCTTGCTCGTTCTCTTCCTCTTTAAAACAGCTGTTTGTATCTTCACTGCCAGACCAAGTCTTCTCGGAATTTTGTTCCACACGAAAATTTCATCGCGAACGATGCGAAGCGTATCAATAACGTTTGGACAGATTCGCGGAAACGCGAAAGCTGAGAGAGTCGGGTCAGTGCAGCTGCAACTCGAGAAGAGTGATGGAGGAAACGGGACGACCTTGGCAGTCATCCTCGAGTCAAATTGGATTCGTGACGGGGCTTTTCTCGAGGATGCAGCTGAATTGCAGAGTTTTGAGAGAAGCGGGGGAGAAAGGGTGATTGCCAACCACTGCGGCAGGATCGAAGCGAAGACAACGCTCTCATTAAGTTCGACATTCCAGAGTGGCGGTGGGTCGGTGAGTCGGTGGTGCAATCAGGAGTTCCATTGCGCGGCACGGCGCGGCACAGCGCAGCCCGACGCGACGCGACGGGATCGAGCTATTTCCAGCCGCGAAATCCGGTTTCGCGATGAAAAGTAAGAGCGCCGGATGGGATTTGCGAGAGGCGCTTCGTTATTTGCTGGAACGTGAGTGCGAGTGCGAGTGCGAGCACAGACCGAACACCCACGTTCCAAGCGAGGACTTTCGAGGGGCCTCTCGAATTTCATGCTTTCTCCTCCAAGAAGGAAGGGAGGAAGGGAGAGAGAGAGAGAGAGAGAGAGAGAGGTTGTCGAAGAATCCAAGGAGATCGGCCGCGAGTTGGGAGTCCACGAGACCGAGGATCGACGTTTGACGGACACGAGAGCAAAAGCCGTCGTGACTCTATGCTATGTACTTCCGGTACCTTTTTTCGGGTGGGTTTTCCGTGGCGAACTCGTGATTAGGAGCTCCAAGCTGATTTCCGACGTCCGTCGCGATTTAACGAGTCCAGACTGGTTTCCATGCGCGTAACTGGCTCGACGGGAAAACTCTTAGCTAGCCCTCCACCCTCTTCCTCCCTCCGCCACAGCGAGCAAAGCTCTTACGGGCTGAAATTGCGAAAAGCTGCCGCATAACGAACTAAGGGAAATTTGAGTTTTTGCAGCAGAAAAAAGGCTAGAAAAGAGCGCTTTAGGGCACTCGCGCCTCGAGTTCGCCAGCTAGGGCTAACAAAGCGGGAGGAATATCCCTTTTCTCCTCCCCTCTCCAGGGATTTTCAGAGCCAGAATCTCGATCCCGTGGCGACTGATTAAATATTGCCGGCATTGGCAAACCAGCCCAGTTTACCATCGCCACCACTACCAACACCAATTCGAATACCAATACCAACTTCAATACTGCCACTACCTTGCAACCCTTTCCCACCCCTCCATCACCCTCGCCCCCTTTTTCGAGGGCCGATGAAAGCGCCCCGTTACCGTAAACGCTGCCCATTTCCGGAATGCGGCTCTCCTCGCCGGCTCGTGACGTCATAGGCGTCGCATTGCAGGTTTTCTACTTGACACGGTTGCGTATTGGAACGGGTTCTCCTACCGCCTAGCGCTGCTGCGAGCGCTAACCACCACTCGCGAATTCTATGGAAATTATTTGAGCCACTCGTCCTCGGAAGTCCGAAGATCGCGTGCCACGCTATGGATCAAGGGTAATTCGGCCCAGAATTTCGAAGGAAACTTGCTCGCTGTTATCGTCCGAGCAAGGATTCTTAAGTTGTTAGCTAACTTATTCATTCGCTGATAATATGATAATTTCTCCTCGACGAATAAGTTACCTTGTAACTAACGTGAGCCTTGAGCACGAATGTATTTTACAACGATGGAAAGTAGAAAATAGAATATACGAACCCACAAGCTAAGTGACCAAAATTGCGACTATCACGCGATAGTCTTAGCGACAAAGTGTACAATTTGTGGCTCTGGTTCTTTGGTAGGAAAAACACAACAAGTTCTTGGTCAAAGCAATCATTCCATTCGGAGGCCATTCCTGATGGAATACCGTGCAGCCTTGTTCCAAGGGAGATACATATCTAAGCGCGCAGTGGCGCGATAATGCAGGGAAGAGCTTTTCTGCATTACTCGATAACCCGGTGCCCCATTTATCACGCGGTTTCCTCTTGCGAATGGGGCACCGAAGAGAACGAAAGAACGAATTCAGTACTCTCCGAGAAACAATATAAGGAGGACGCCACTTACGTCAATGATCCGTATCTTTTTATCTAGCTTTTTTCCACAATATGTACATGCAAATGAGTACTACTCATCGGTACTATGCTATTATCTGGATAATAACGCGATACCAAGACAGAAAAACCTCGCGCAATTAGATATCGGGCGCGGTCTTCGCGGCTGACAGGAAACGCGCGGTGACGAAGTCGATTGTCTCGAGACTACTCTATCCTCGTGCAGAGTTGTCGTGCTTTTTAAAGCTCAAATGTACCAGAAATATTTTAAAAAGTGAATTTTTTTAAAAATAAAAATTGTACAAGTTTGGCAATGATATGTAATAAGTAAGTGGCATGAGTCGGAAGCTCGCGTTAAGTGGTTTTCTATAATTTTTGACAGGATCGTGACTACTCGAGGAGAAGGCTTCGCTGCCGATCAATCTTTTATTATTTCGCGTCTATATTCTCGTGAATACGGTGAAAGTGATTGAAGTGGACGCTAGCACGACGCTGCACGTGTAAACCAATTAAGCCTCCCATACAGAAAGTAAATGGAACGCCAAAAATCTAGCTCGCTACGGTGCGAGCCTCGCTCCTTGCGTACTTTCTACCCAGCCACCGATCTATCTTCGATCTATCTTCGATCTATCTTTACACTGATTAGTCATTAACCTTTAAACTACCTGAGAACGCATTATCGCACTTTCGATGAACCTCGCGACCACTCTAATTTCAATATTGCCAACAATGCTCGCTGTCGTCGTGAATCCCAGAATAATTAACGATTGGACGATGGTCGAAACGACGGTCAACTAGAAATACCACCGAAATTAGTAATTATAGAAGGATTACAAAAAGCATGAAAATCCCGCAAAGACCCTCAAAAACAGGGTTTTGGCGGTCTGCCTTGACGAGAGCAGGCTCGGCACTAATCCAAGCATCGACATGCAAGAGTTAATCCTGCATTATGGAGGGTTCGAAATTTGAACAAAAAAAGGTCGGCTCGTAAATCAGGGTGTCTGGGTTGGATATCGAATCCGGTGGAATGGTGACGCGACCATAGCAGGCGAACCAAGCCAAGCCAAGTCGACCTGAGCCGAACCGAGCCGAGCCAAGCCGCGGCGCACGGTCAGTGACTACCGGTAATCCTTGACGGTCCTCTCTCGCCCTGAGGACCGAGTCAAGCGTACTCCTCTCTCGGTAAGGTAATTCACGCGGCTCGCTTGCACGCGACACAGGATATCCTTGAAGCCTCCTAACGGTCCTGGCCGCTGCTCGCCCTGCGTCCTCCCTGGCGATGCGCCATACCGCCTCAGAGTTACGATAGAATTTTCCCATACACGTGAGTGAGCGAGCGAACGAGTGAGCGAACCAACAGTCGCACGCGGCCCGGATAATATTCGCCCGAGCGTGTCATCGTACCTTCGTGTACAACGTACTCGTGCACCTGTACCTGAGCGAGCGATTCGAGTAACGGTGAACTTAACCCAGAGGCTACTCAAAACCCTCGTATGATGATGAACCTTTCCTTCCACGTAGAATCATTTTCGAGGATATTGTCTCACTGCTCGTATTCATGATGGACCTTGAATTTTCACTCTCGAGCATGTCCATCCTCTCGTTGCTCGCCGCCGCCTTCCCCCTTTTTTGCTCCTCTCGGAACCTGCTCTCTCGCGCTTCGCTCGCTCCTCACGCTCCTCAGTGCTCATTTGCACCGGGTGCTTTGATTACCGCGGAATGCAGGGCGCCTCGTGGTCAGTGGAACATCACTGTCAATCTAAAGTCTAGGGTTTCATTAACGATTTTCATTCGCCGCAGAATTGAGTAATAACAAATTTCTTTGATCGATCCGGAATCTTGATCGAACACCGACCAACGGAAGTTGAAGCAATGAGATTAACGCTAAATAAAAGATTGCGTGAATTTCACCAAGCAGACAGCGACGATTTTGGAACGCGTTTCGAGGATAAAGGAGAATGCTAATGTGCCGGATTAGTGGAGAAAATGGGAGAGAAGCCAAAAGGCATAGAAAAGCCGAAAATGCAAAGCAAATATAAAAGCACCGCAAAGAAATGAAGAGGAGGGGTTGCTTGCCGCAGCACGTGGGGAAAAATCCCTGCCAAACGGGGTTGTGAATGTTGCACGAGGGTAGAAGGGCGACGACTGCGGGGTCGTGTCTCGAGTCGCGGAAGGCTCGTGCAGGGATATCAAACGTAAATGCGAAACCGTGCGCTGGCTGCTCATCCGCTCACTCATCCCATGCATGAGAGCCGTGCCGTTACTCTCATTCTCGTTCCCACACGCGTGCCGTTGTTACCGTACCCTTACTCGCACCCACTAAAACTTATTTCATTTGGCGAGTGCTCAAGCCCACTCTACAACCAAAATTCGCACCCCACTCTGACGCGTTCCGATATAAGGACAAGTGCAGCCAATTTTAGGACGTATACTTCTTAGGCCCATAACGATCTTTCCTGCAGTGAGATTCTATTGGTAACGATTATTTATGGTAGCAATCATAAATGGGATGAAATACGTCTATGCACTAGTTCTTTTCTTATATCAGGTTCGCTTTGATGCACTTTTATTCACCTTTATGCACCACTCTGCATCGAACAAGATAAAAATGGTGATCGTTCAGCGTTTTCCTTCGCGAGGACTCGAGATTCTAGAGATCCTCGAGGCGGTTGAGGCGTTGTTATCCGAAGATACACGTTTTATTCTCTTCGTTCCGAAGGCTCTCGAATGTAGTACCGGACGCGGAAGAAATAAAATCCAACTACGCGATGTATAGTGAGTCGCCAGACTGCCATTGCGAATTACCCAATGCGATACAAGAAGAGTGTATTCGTAAGCGGAAATTGCGTTGAGCGAATGTCGATTACGCCTTTAAAATTCACGGTTTCCGTGAAAGGGAAATTCTCGAGGACGAGTCGAACGTTCGAATTGCGCCCACCCCATGGAGAAATCAGTATCAAGGCCGTGACTCGTTCCAACTCCGCGTAAAGATAAGGGAAAAGAATAGGACACCGTGAGAGGTATAACTTTCAAGACACAGGATGTTACTATGCCGTGACTAATTACGGTACTCGCGACAATCGACCACTGTAATCTCCGGTAGCCTGACATAACTTATTATGCGTTTAACGAGGACGATAATTGTCGCGTTTGCAGTAAAGACCCGCTGGTGCGACGATTGCTCGACAATTTTCTTCTACCTCAGTTCCACCGGTAAAACCGTAGTAAAATCGTTAGAATGCGATTCTTTTAATTTGTGCAATTGTCAAGCGAATTTGAACACAGTAAGTACATACATCGTATACGGATCTTTCTCACGAGAATATTCTGGCAGTCTTACGAAAAGCCACATTGTCCAACGGAGACAAAGGAGAGAAGTACCTTGCAATATCCATTCCTTTCTCCGGATTTCTCTGTTAAGTCAGTATTACCCAGAAACCACGCGGCTAACAGCTATTTATTAGCAACAATGTGCAGCCTTTCTAGCAGTAAACAACGTCTTTATTCAAGTTTCGTTGCTGTCTCTCGCATCAAAAGCACTCTTGCCATCAAGTGGCGGTGTAACTTAGATTTTAACGAGACAATTTACATCTTGAGATGATTTGACCGCTGAATTACGGTCATTGATGTAGGTCAAGAAGTACTAACTAATGTCGATTGATAGAAAAGGAATTGATCGAAGGCAGGCGAAGAAAGTCTATTAAGTAAACGAATTTATCGGATAGCTTGATCCGAATCGTGAAAGCAAATCGAGAAAATGTGATCAGAGTGAGCATGTGACACCGAAAACATTGTTTTCTCACGAGGATTTTGCACGAGCCGCTTCCTGAACAAGCAGAAGAAGCGACCAAAAAAAAGAACAGTAAAGTTGAAGAAGGTGGACGAATGAAAAGCTTGTCTTGTGTCGGTCGTAGTCGGCGATAAATCGACGATTAAAGCGTGGGTCACGACCCAACATTACTTTAGAGGTGCCTCGGGCACCAAAAGCCTCGAGAATCGGCAACCCAACGAGAGAAGCAGAATAGAGAAGACGAGGACTTCCGGGAAAATCCTCTGCTGAGATGCATTCTTCCCTCCTCTTTTATTGGTCCCACTTTTTCTTCCTCTCTCTCTCTCTCTCTCGGTTCCCTCCTACCGTGAAGCTAATTGAGTTAGTCGTGCCGCCAGCCTGCAATCGAGAGTTGAATTTCTTTCTGCCTCACCAGCGTTTTAGGAAGTTTTCCGCCAATACAAGTGGCACAGCCGAGAAGGAAAGAGAGAAAAAGGCGCTTTACGAGTGGATCTCCTCGTTCCCGATTGATTTCCGATGCAGAGGACAATTATTATTGTTCTTATAACGCGTTAAATAGACAGCAACGATTATTATCCGAGAACTGTCACGAGATGACGAATCTTGAAAATATGGAGTGCAGCCGGTTATATTCGGAATTAATTCCCCTGCGCAGACTATAAGCAATATCCGAAGACCCCGAAACGTAAATAGGTTTCCGGTTGCCAGGGAAGAACGATCGAGCGCAGATCCGCCTCTCGTGGCCCCGAATTCGAGAGACTCGATTCTGGGACCGGCTTGGAACACGAATTCCATGGGGGCAGTGGATCGATGTGGATCGACGTGGATCGACGTCGCATGCAAATTGCATTTCATAACTCGTTACCCATGGCGCAGTCCCGACGAGTTCATCGACTACCGCGCTTCTTCTCGTTCTCGGAATTAGCATTGGGTGACATTTTCGCCCTATTCAGTCCCGGACGAGCTTCTTCTTCGCGACTGGTAATTAGAAGTACGCGTAGTCACGAGGCTTGACGCGCAAATGAATTCCGCCGGTTGCCAATGGTGTCAGTGGTACAGCGTTTTCCCGGGTCCGATCCTCGAACGGCGCGATGTAAAATAGATTTGCATCAACACGTCCGTAGATCGTGACTGAACGTTTGTCTTTAAAGGATGTTCGAGTGCGCTCGCTTCTTGAATTATTGCCGCGTTAGAGCCGCATACCGTTAATTAGGTCGATGTACACCAGAGGAGATCGAAGATTCACGGGAAGAGTTCCGAAGCCAGGGGATCATCTACGGGTTAAGTTTCTTCTTCTGTAGCATCGGCTCACGAAGCCGTACTCTCACGACTTCCTT
The DNA here is from genome assembly GCA_963989405.1 of Trypoxylon attenuatum. Classification (NCBI taxonomy): domain Eukaryota; kingdom Metazoa; phylum Arthropoda; class Insecta; order Hymenoptera; family Crabronidae; genus Trypoxylon; species Trypoxylon attenuatum. The sequence continues at coordinate 26,166,175 of OZ022488.1, read as the reverse complement.
GGCTCATTTGTTCTGTCCCACTCGCCTGCGCTCCAAATGGAACTGTTAAAAATCGATTAATTCTCAAATTGGCCATTTAAGCTAGCGCGTCGAGTCTCTTCCATTCTTGAAACCAGGAAACGCCGAGCTAAGCACTAACCTAAGCACCGAGGAGTTAAGCACCGCTGGCCAAAGCCAGCACAATCGACAATCAAAGTCCCAGGAGAAGAAGAGTCCGTAAAAATGAGAATTCCAAGCCAGCAACGAGAGTCGAAGCCGCCGAAGCAGAAGACAAAGTTAGAATGCGCGTTGGGGGCGTCGCAACAAATCTCTCCCCTTGGATGCTGGAGAGTGCGAGAAAGAGCGAGCGGTGAGATCCGTGAATGGTATTCGAGCGCGCGTATCCCTTCGAGATGGTCCCTTTTACCTGGAACTCCGAACCTATCCTAACTCGATCGGCCGTCCAGGTAGCTGACCGGCTGCAAAAGCTCGTGAGAATCGAGTCTGTCCCGGTAAGTAGCCAGCCACGGGTGTCCGTTCCTGGGGCCCACGGCCCGCAGCCCGATGTACCAGCTCGTTCCTCCTATACGATCTTATGGAAACAAGTCCTCCGATGTGGTTTCGAACGGTGAGAATCTAGCCGCGAAGAGTCGATCTTAGGTTCTGTTAGGTTAGGTTAGCATAGGGCGCGACCACCGCACTCTCATGCCACCCAAGTCTCTCCGCTCTTGGCTCACACTCCAGGAGTAGAACCTGAATCTCAAAGGTTCTCAACCCGCTTGCTGCCTCGTCTTCTCTCTCACCTCTTCCTTCGTTCCTTTCTTTCTCTCTCTTTGTCGCTCGAAGGCTCGCTCAACGACCTCTTCGCTGCCTCGGTAACCCGATATATAGCCAAGTTCTTGGTTATTAATTGATACCTGCCGGGAGAGACGGCTTTCCAGACCTCGTCGCGTCGACCAATTTTGGCGACACCCTCTCTCGCGCGGCCGACTGGGCCAGCTTGCTTTTCGAAAGTTGGCCCGCGGGACGCGCCGAGATCTTTTGGTACACTGATGCCACCACGAATTCAAATGAACTCAACTTCATTGATTGCTCGGAGATTTGAGTTGAAAGGACTCTGAGGAAAGCGTAATGCGCGAAACAATCGTTTCGGAATAATGGTACCATTACTCGAGCACGATTTTCATGGCCGACCGTGAATTCGCATTTTACGATTTACAGGATCCGTAGTAAACACCGTTGCGTTCGGTCTTATTGAATAGGAATTCGCCCATTCTTTCGCGTCTCGAACCCTGTTACGACACGATTGCACTATTACGTTCGGCGAATACCAGCGTAAATATTTTACACTCAGCGCGTACACGCGCGTATCGTCCTCTCTTTTTCATCCAAATTGCAGACGTCCTTTTACGGTATGCACGCGTTTTATGTAATAGCGAGCACTGAACGCGTTGCTCCATTCCTCCACTTTTGGCGATGTTCCGCGGCACCTTAATTAATCGTCGCTCTTTTTGCAAGCATCGAACCGCAGCAAACGCGGTGAACGCAACGAGCGAGTCTGGCCATTTTCTGCATTCGTCCTCGGAATCGTGGCGGTCTAGTCAAGGCGCGCGCGCGCGCGCGTGCTTTATTCTCCCTCGTTTTCGCAAGGCCTTGAGCCTGATCACGGCAGCCCGACGAATTCCAGTGAATTATAATTTAATGAGCTGTGGACGCGTAGAGTAGCTGCTAGCTACTAACTGCGAGACGAACGAGAGTGAAACTTGGAGTGGCTTTGTTGTCCTGGTGTTATTACGATGGTGACGGCTCAACTATTCACCATTGCAGACCCCTCGATTCAGGGTCTATATCGGTCAAGGACCTGACACATCCGATGTAGCACACTGTTGGTATGTGCCACATGCACAATACGTACGTGCATGCACCGATCTCGCCGATCTCGTCGTCAGATTAAAAGTCCCGCGGTACAATTTTGCACTCGCATTACGCGTCCCGCGTAATTGATAAATGAAGCGCATTAATGGTAGGAACGCAGCCGCAACGCAAGGTGATTAATGAGCCTCGCCAATTTTTCCTTCTGCACGCGTATACCTATCTTCGTATAGAGGAGACAACATCTGTTGCTCGAACCTCTTCCAATACACTTTGTTTCACGATTGCAGCGAGCAGTGCCCATAGAATTTTCAGTCGGTTCATCAATCTTCAGGATTCGCAGTGGGAGCGATCTGAATGCGTACCTATTGCCAGGATTCTCGAGCAACAAGCGGAACACGTGTTGAGAGAACGTTACTATTATCGCTTCATTTTTGTTTCGAGCAGTTCTATACGCGCGATGAAAGGAGAAGAAAAAGGTGGGGAGAAAAAAAGAGGGTTCTTATTAGAGACGAGCACAATAAGATCGGTTCGCCTAGGGCCGATCTAATTTCCAATCGAACGATTTCTGGCAGTCGTAGCCTCCTGACAGAGCCAGGATACTCGCTTACTTTCCTTCCTGCATTTAGGCACGCGTCGTTCGCCCGTGCACTGGTCGCGTGTCCGCCCGCCAAGATAGATAGAAAGTACTTCGCGGAAGACTACCTGCCAGGGAGAACAATGCTGCTGATGTCGAACAATGTCGACCAGCCGGCTGATACCTTGCGCCCTACCCCCTCCATAGAATCGAGCTCCAAGAGCTGCTTCACGGGATCCTAAGGACCCTCTTCCATCTCCGAGAGGATCGAACGTTGCTGTGAGAAGTTAGCGTTTCTAACTCAGCAGAGTTGATTTCTCGATTCCATCGCGATTTCTGGGTGTGTTTTCTTTCATGACCGAGAAGCGTCTTTAGAATTGATCTTTCGAACCTACAGAGGAATTAGTAGGTTCTTCGAAAATTCTAGAAATTCCTTCGAGTCCCTCGGAAAGTGGTATAAAACCACTGGAAGAAATACGACAATAAAAAAGGTGTACGAGAAGGAGATAATAATTAATCTCTCGTGCTAAATCGTAAAGAACAAAAGTGGCATAAATTGTACCGAGGACTCGATAAATCAGAATAGATTGATCACTCGATGCCTCCTCGGAAGCCTATTTCACCAATTCAGTAATATTAATTTCGTCGATCGATACAAGAAGTGTGCAGGGTATTTTTGGACCGACCGGGCTCCCGATGTGGAAGGTATGCAGAATTGTGAGTGCTTCCAGGGCCCCTTTACCCCTTTCACCCGAACCGATCTTGTCCGATCTTGCCCAGGGGCCAAGCGGCTGCTCAAATGCGCCTCGATGCCTCGATGCATGGGCTTATATGGGAGAAACGGCGCGGCACGGCGTAACGAGGTCTTCCTCGAGCCTTCCTCAAGCCTTCCGACCTTCCTGGCCGCGAATCACCGATCATCGATTGCGGATCGACGATCGACGGGATCGCTAATATACACGCCAAGCAAATGGCGAAAGATCCTTTGAGCCTTCGAGGCTTCCAGCTAGATTCGGTACGCCGCGAGCTGGATGCTCGTGGGTGGCGAGATGATTGACGGTAAGAGCTGACCCCGCTAACCCAACCAGATACCTACCGGACCCAATACCCGCGCTATCGTTTCTTTCGGACGATCACTGGCGAAAGTGCGTGTTTTCATTTGCCGGTAATTTCAGCGGTTTCAGTAGTGGGCAACTGCGAGAACACAGTCACCATAGGATACTAACGTTATGCGTTAACCGCAGCTTTGAGATTCGACGATTCGAGAGAGTAATTGAAGATTTCATAGCGGAGATAATCGGAGATTGTTCGTTCTTTGCAGAATTGCAGTTTCCTCGAAATCCTAGCCACTGTTTGCGTAGCGGAAATCACGAATGCAGGGTGTACATACTGAGAACAAGTATCTGACGCCTGATTCAATGCTCATGTTATGCACTATGCGTCTTTCGATTCGCACTGGCTTGCTACCAAATCGCACAAGATGATCTCGTCATAACGGTTGTGGTAGACGCGTTGAGAAGCTTAATTGTTTCATCATCCACGGTGGAACGAAGGGAATACGTAGAACCTTACGGACAGCGGCGGATTTCTCGCGGCTAATTGTAACGAGCTCTGGAGCTCTCGAGTGGCTTTCCACGTTGCCTTAACGCGGATGATCCGTTGGTCGGTCCACGTCGGCTGGTCGCCCGCTTGCGCGCATGCTGCTTTCCACATCTCCTTATCTCGCGAAAACCGAAGGCGTAGCCACCCAGAGCTCGGCAAAGAAGGACTTTCACGAATTCCGCTCGCTTTCCTACTTTCTCGATATATCGATTCCCCGATAATTCCACGGATAACGGATCCATTGTTTCCTTGGTGCCGCTCGATCTAATTGTTACTTAATTAGTCATTGTTGAACTCACCGTCCCGCGTAAGCGAGTTCCAGGACCCCCTCGACCTCGGTATCGTTATTGGGATCCGCTGAATCGCTTCGTATCTGCTGATTCCATCGCGGTGCTGAGCCACACTGCGCCACACCGCACACCGTACGAATCGATCATTCACGATCGAGCCAAATCAAACGCGCCGATCGATGGATCGCTCGGATCGGGGTTCTGCGTAGGACGAACTGGTACCTTCTTCCGCCGTTTCTCGAGCTCCTTTCGCCCCCTTTGCCCGCGATGCCCTGTAATCAGAGAGCAGCGAGAGCTGCCTTAAATCAAGATCCAAATCGAATTATCATTGAAAGGGGAGGGACTCTGGTGTGTGTAGGTGTGGGTAGATCACTGTATATGTGTCTTGGTTTCTTGGTCTTGCTAGAAACCGTGGCGGCGGTGATTACCCCGAGAAAATTGGACTTCCCTAGTGATTTATATGAGAAAACTTCGGAGGCATTGTGCACCACTGTGTTGCTCTTATGGACTTATAGTTAATTCGTGGGTCTACATCTCGAAAATATCGTACTAGCTCTTACGATGGTCATCACAAAGTTCAAAGAATTTTTGGTCATACACTCCATTCGGTGTAAGAATCTTCCATTAGTGATTTTCTCCTCGGTTTTCGCCTTCTCTTGGTTCTTCGCTGGCAGACAGTGTCAGCGGGTAAAAAATCTTCGACGTTCAATATCATAGACGGCGTCAGTCTGACAGAACGGAGAGTTAGTTACGACTGACGGGTCTAAAAATGGCGAGAAGTCGCTTTTTGCGAGGATGACATTACCCTTTAAAAGGCTGGCCATCCGCCCCGACTAGAAAGGGAGTTGCGCCGTAAATTGAAAGTTAAAACGCAGGACGACCCGAAGCGAGCCGAAGCAAACCGAAGATAGACGCGCGTGGTCGTAAGAAGAGCGTCTTCCCGGAAGAGCCGCTCGGAAGGAACCTCGGAAAGGGAAGGTCCGAAGGTGGATATGCGGCCGCCTTGGATATTACATCGCTCGCAGGCTTGGATGTGGTCAATCATACGATAATAGTCGTGAGAAGCTGTTCGGAAAGGACGACCCAGCAAGATAGTTTCTTCCGATGCGTCGACCATACCACGGTGTATTATAGGAAAATTATAACCCACTCGAGTGGAATACCACGCGCCAGACATTCGAGAGCATTGTGCGCTAGTAGAGAGATCGGAAGAACGTACTATGTATCCTGCTTCCTCTCGATTACGCGAACCTCGCCATTTTAATAAAACCCGGAGGCACAATACCATCCCGGAAAACACTGTCTGCGACTATTCTCCGCGTGGAATACCGATGCCGCAGAACTTGCCAGGAGTCCGGACTTCATAGAGGAGAATAAGTGGAAAAGGGTTCTCGAGGTTGCTTTGGATTCCGCCCGGACCTCTGGGCTTATTGAAGTAACGAGGGAGTCTCAAGGAAAAAGAGCCGACAGTGCACGTGTGCTCGTGCGGGTGACAACGCGACTCGCGTACCAGCTGCTCCGGTATCGTAGCGAGGGTGGAAGGAAGAAAACGGGGATTGGAAGATGTCTGGCACCTTTCGCACGAGCGCATCATCACCACACCATGCCGCACTGTACCGCGGTATTGGAGGACGAGGGTACCCGAGAGCTCGTCTCGCCGGTGGGCATCGATCTTCGAGCAAAGACGAACCGACCTTTCCTCCTTCGGTCTCTATCTCCCGTTTGGTCTCCTCGCGAGACTTATCCCAAGATCGGCCACACCCGCACCCTCCAGCCAGTCTCGATTCCAATGGCACGACTAGCGTGGTTCTACGTCGCGGTACGTCTATACCTCTATATCTTTCTCCGGAATTCCTTGATCTCGCTTGGGATCCCCAAACGGTCTTCTTCCTGTTGCCGATTCCACTGACATTGAACGCGAGCCGAGCCCGCCTTTATTCTCGCGATTCGCTTCTTCTTCACGCTCCTCGTGAATTTGAGGGAATCCTCGTGGAACCGTTATGCGATGAAGATAACCAAGTACATCCGTCGACGTACTCCTCGCTCCCGGGAGTTTTTGTCCTGGCTGGAGTAGAGCGCTTATCTAATGTTCGAGGAGAAAATTTATGCTGCTGCTCGCTGGAGAGAAGTAGCGGCATCGATTGGCCGAGGCGCTATTACCTCGCTCGTTTCGAACGAGGGCCCCAGAGCTATCGGGTTCTCGATGCTAATCCAGTCTTCCCAGCTCAGCTAATTTCGGTAATTGCTGATAAAGAGATCCGCCGTTCTTCGGCAAGTTCGATAGAGTCTTTAGGATGAAACTACCGGTGATGAACTCATCGGTTCTTACGAAGGAATAAAATGATTAAGTTTTTCCGAATACCCGACTAAAGGAAATCCCATTCTTTTGTACGATAATTAATCCTGGTTAAAAACTCGTTGAATTCGTTATCGATAAAAAATTATGCAGTTAAAGTGGAATTGATTCGAGTTCGTTCGTGACGTCCAATGGAAATCTTTAGTTCGGGAAAATCTGTTCTGCAGCTAGAGTGTTAAAGAGATCAGAACGAGTCAAACTTGGCTTGGAAACTGCCTTACTTATTGATCAATCAACGCCGCCAGTCGCGCAGCAAATTGCCAAGGAATAAACATTAATCGTGGCTTTACCTGGTTACACGGGCGGCAAAGTGTTTGCGAGCAAAGAGGATAGCAAGGAAGATTGTAGTAAGGAAGAGAGTAAAAAGGAGAGCATGCGGGATCGAGGCGTTCCGGTGGATAAGAGGCAAAGACCGTCCTACGGAGTACAGAACACGGTGGTAGGTGTATCGTTCGTTGTATGATCGATCACAGTGGAAAGACCAAGAGCTGCAGCTGCAGCGGCTGCCACAGCCGGGGCCGTTTTCACCGAGAACTTTTATCCCGTTGTCCTCCGCGTGGCAGCCCCGTTTGCGACGTTGGAGGATCTCTGTTTTCTGTCTTGGTCTCTTTCTCTCTTTGTCTCTACTTCCGTGGATTTCCTCGTCGCATCGGACGTGCGTGCGGAGAGGCTTGGTTATATGGGCCTATAGGGTTACCGGAGAGGCCAACCGCACGTCCGCGACTCGGTGTTCGCACTCGCGCGAGAGTCAACTAGTAGAAATCTCATCGACGAATATTACACGCCCGGCGTTAATCGCGCTCGACGGGCGTGAAGCACTGGTGTTAAGGAGGGAAATCGCGAACGAGCCAACGATCTACTCTACTCTACTCTACTCCGCCCTCTGCTTGGGTCCTCTCTGCTTTTCACCTCTGCTTTCAGTTTCGTGACCAGCCTTGGTTGGCTTTAATGTCCGAGCAGTTGGGAGTAGAACAAATTGGAGAAATGCTCCTATAACACGCGGTATTTACACCACCGAGAAGAAATATGACTCTGTTCTACAAAAACATTCAATTTTTTACAGAAAACAACCATGTGTTGTTACCTGCTTTAAATCGAATAATAATAACTGGGAACGATTTACTTCCCACCCGCTTTGAAATCAAGAGTAAATCCTGTCGCGGGACCGTCCGCAACATTGGCACGATTTTAAACGAAGGATACTCGTAAACTTGGTGAAACCCTGCGAAATAATAAGGAGGTGTTTTGAGACAGCTGAATGGCGGTTTTTGTGCCGCAGGAGACAGGCCGGCTCAGCTGGTGGAGAAAGGCTCCCGTATGGCTGTCCTCGTGTACGAGCGAGCGAGTGAGCGAGCAAACGACCAACCGATTCTATGGGAGAAAATAAAAGGAAGAGTGATTTTAAGCGAGAAACTCGCGCGTTCCGTGATTCCATCGAGGGAAGCGCGCGGTTCCAGCGCGTTGCACGAGGAAGCGTAAGGATACGCGAGAAAACGCATTACGCGTTGAATCCACGGTAAACGCAAGGCTCGCGCGCTAAAATGCCTTGGAAATCATTTACGAGCCATCCTCGTATAATGCCTTACTTATATGTATAGCCTGGTTCATAGAGAGCAGCAACTTTATCTCATCGTTTATCTTACTCTCCTGAATGTTATTGCAGACACTATCGCGTGTCTCTAATCTTGTCCTCGTGTATTCGCGAGTCTATAATGCAGTTTTACGATGCTTCTTTAGACACATCACTGTATGTATAAAGCCTTCTTATTAATTCTTTTTAATTCAGTGTCTTTACGGTAAATTTATATCTCGTACGACACTTCCGACTGCGGTATCTCACCTCTTGCGAGGGTTACTTCTGTCAGAGTCAACTTTGTTTCTCGCTCGATAAATGCCAGTCGCGATAAGTCTTACGCTAATCTGATTAACGCGCGGTGATCCAAATACCTCTCCCGCTCCGTAAATGGAACATCGACCAAGAGAAAAGTGAGAAAATGAAGAAAATCACAGCGAAACCGAAACGAGTTTAGGAGAAGCGCACTTCCTCTGGAAAGTCAGCTTGCCGATAAGAAACTCGGAATATTCCGGCAGATTATTTATTCGCGATCGGGTGGTATCGAAGACAGGCCGGTCAATAAATTCTAGGGCAAGGACAATCCGCGATAAATCATTTTCCAGCGGTAATTGGTGTGCTTGCCGTATAAACACCGACTCACCTGGGACTCGATACCGATATTAATGATCATAGCTTCGACGTGGAACAAAGACTCGAGCCATTGGGCCGATCGAAGCTTTTGCGCAGTATCCTCGATCCGATAGTTTTCCTCCTACGATCGAGACAAGACTTTCTTCTCGATCTATGCGATCGGAAAAATACCCTTGCACGAGCCGGACCCACCCAGTTGCAACCTTCTGGAAACAATGCTATTTAATCGGCGCCGCCGATTTTCCTCACCGCGGACAAATTCTCTAATTGGAGCTGTAACAATGTGCATTGATAATTTAGTTGACGGCACTATGGGGATTTGCCGAATCGATTGCTTTGATATATGGTGCACTCGAACGCGGAAGTAGTCGCGAGCCCTGCGTTTTGTGGAGTTTAATGAGGTAAACACGTATGGTAAGCTACCAATGTACTTAAATCTACATAGATATAATGCTAGGTTTCCTACGAGGCAAGATATTGGTCTCGGGATTACATTAGGAAACATTGGGAAATAAATCAGGAATATTAAAGCAAAAGATACATCGACTTCAATTACCGATATCCTCAATTCATACACAGAGTCTCGTTTAAAAGCTTCGAATAGTTGTTTCAATAATAACTTCACTTACTTAAAAGAAAAATAAAACAAAGATTTGAGACTCTTTATTTCCGCATGCATCGTGTCAATTAAAATATGTCAGTTTACGCGCGGTGGTAATTCGAGTTAACTTTAATTTTTTTGGACAGCCCCCCCCCCGTGATGAAGAATGGCGACTTATCAGGAAGGATGTAGAATGGAAATATCAGTGTTCCGCTGAATAAGTTTCAATGTCACCGAGCAAGTGTGTCTCCCGCTTGGATCGTAATAATTGATGTCGCCGCGTCTCGTTGCACGAGTAGCCTCCGCTTGATCGCGACCCAACTCACCGAGCTGTCAGTGCGATTTTCAGTCACTTGACTAATGAACTTTTTGCCTCCTCACCGCCAATTAGCCCTCTGTACTTCAGTTCTGATTCTATTAGCATCGAATTACCAATTACGTTCCAATTCCAACAATAAGACAATTTTACTCCAGCAAAGTCCAAGTTTTTCTGCGCCACTAATGAAAGTGTTCCGAAGTCATAACGAGGCACTAAAGAATGATTAATAGCCGTTCATGGCTAAAGAATAGAATAGAATAGAACCGAGAAACGTAGATATGCGAATAATTCTGCATGGAATTCTAAAGTAGAAAAGAAAGAACGAAGCATCAAAAGTTTGAATCAAAGTGAGCAAAGATGATAAGAGTCTCTTTTTCATCCGATTAATAATTGAATGGGCGATTTAACGAGCACACGCGCGATTATTGTAGTAGCGAGATATTAATGATCTCTCCTGTCTCTTTCGACGAAAGTATCGGAGCTTAGAGGAACGCGAGTAAGAGTCGGATTGTTTTCCTTCGACGGCCGTCACTTTCCTTGGTACGGTTCACCGCGAAAAAATCGACTTTCGAGACTCGATCCCTTCCCACTGGCACCGTCGATCGATTGCGATCACGGTGAGAATAAAACCGGCGGTTCCCTCCAGGGTCTCTCGCCAACTTCTTAAATCACTTTGCTACTTCGCTACTAAGCCGTACAACCGATCGTTCACCGTCTAGCTGTAATTATTGTATAACTTACGTTTCGCGAGTTTTACGTCTACATCTCGAGGCTATATAGTCACTTCGAAACACGCGATACATTAACGATCGCATTAGCGGCACACAATATTAGCGAGAACTCGCATTATGCAACGAGCCCACATTAATGGCATAACGTCAATAATACCGCCGATACGGATGATGGATTTTCGTGCAAATTACGCAAAGTGTTACGGCTGTTGCGCAATCAATTTGACCGAAACAAGCCTACGGTAAAGGCGATAAGATTTAGGCTACGGAACGTATAAAAATAGGATAACCAATCAGAAATATTTTGCAAGAATTATTCTGAAAGAGATTTAAGATTTTGAAAAGCGATGAAAGATTGAAGAAGAAGATTATTCAACCGTGGGTAATCATTTTATCTGACTGTCGCAATCGGTGGTGTATCAACCCAGTTAGATCGTCCTGTGGAAAACGCGTTAATCTATGGATCGGATTGAAGAGCGTAGACTCGAGAAAAGAGCAAGTGCAAAGCTCGGAGCACGTGTAAGCGAGTCTGTGGACACGCTCGCACGAGCTCGAGGTCGATGGAAAGTGAAAACGGGTGACTTCTGTATCCAGTGGGATGGCCGCGCGTCACCGTGAGGAAGAGAGAGAGAGAGAATAGGGACAGAGAACCAAGCGACCGCGAGTGGCGGTGGCGAACCACGTACGGACCGATAATGATCCACGTGGGCACAATTAGCCCGTGGACTCCTGGATCGCGAAGCGATCGCTCTCCCCAAGAAGGAAAAGAACTCGGGACTCGACTTGACTCGACTCGGCATAATCATTCTCGTGCGCGCTTAAACCGCTCTTGCAATTAATAACGCAAAGCTTGGCGCGAGCCTTCACGATTCGCGCTCTTTTAAAGATCCGCCGCCGATGAACCACGACCTCGCGGGGTTCGAGAGTTCAGGCTTTCTTCCGCACGCGCGCCTCGTGACACTTATTATTCCAAAGGGGGGATCGTGTTGATGAACTAATGATTTCCTCGTTTCCGCTTGCGACGACGCGACCGTGCAGCTTTACTCCGGCTGGAGTTCAGCTGCTACGAAAGGTTTCGTAGGTTATTACCGCTAAATGAGAAGAAGAATCTTTGCAAATGTTAACCTTTGCACCCAAAGATTCTCTTAAAAGACACCCACGCAGCAATATTCTTTTCCCTATTATACAATATAAACAATCTACTTAATTCTAATCTAATATAATCAATATACATATGTATCTATATCGTATAAACAATTTCTTGTTTCGCATTGTTCGACGACGAAAGTGAAAAAGTTTAATTGGCTTTTTAATACAAAGAGCCTCGTTCCATCGGCACTTTATTGAAATTGGAAATTGATCGGCCCTCAGTGCACAGACTTCTTTCGTAAAGAGGACGAGACAGAGGAGAATCGAAGAATTTTAAAAGCTTCTCGGAGAGGTTTAAAAAGCGAAGAATTCCTATTTTCTCGAAATGTCGTGATAATTCCTAGGAATTAGCTGGGAGGATCGAATTCTTGTTATCGCGAAGCAATGCGAAACGATTGGTGCACTTTGCATCGAGTGCTAAGACTGTTGAACCAGAGAGCGTTGCACCATCGGTCTCTCCTTGTGCTCGGTGCAATTTATCCCAGCAGCTAGTATTACTCTCGTGACAACCGGTAGTCACACCCGACTGCAGCTGACATCCTTTACCCCGGTACCACTACCTATCCTTGCCTCATATTCTTCGATTTACGCCTGCTCGTTAGCCACCTTGCGAAACCAGATTTCCACGATGACATTTTCCAGTGTTAGAAGAAATACACACGACGAGACATATGTATCCTCGTGACGCAGTGACGTGAAACGATTTTCCAAGGTGCCGAATGGACACGCATTACGTATAATGTACGATTTTCTGTCTACTTCTCTTCCAACATTGAATTTAATAATCGTAACTGTGTGCAAAAATGAATAATTCTTGATTCGTGATATAATTTTAAAGGATGCAACCGAAGGTTGGAATCTCAACTAATTATTATCTATTAAAGGGTGAGGGTTCCAGGAAGTTTCGAAAATTTCTAATTTTTCGGCACAATCTTAATTATTATTTTGCCACTGGCCCAACAGTACTTTGACTAGCTGCATTTAAAATGGCGACTTCGCATAATACTGGTTATGATCCTACGAAGAGAGCGAAAGCAACGTCTCACAAGTAAATTTCAATCGGAGCGAGACAAGGGTCGTCGAGCTAATAGTTGGAGAGAAAAAAGGGAGAGGGCCTCGTCGACCCCGCACGCTACCCGGTTCGTTCTCCCCTATATTCTTTGAATAATGTCCACGTACGCTGCAATTTATAGGATCGAGGTGCATTAGCTCGCGCTCGAGCGCAATTGACATCCTTTAGTCGAGAGCGCATCGTCGCTCGTCATCGGCGTTTTACCGTTGCTCGTCATTACTGACAGACACGCAGACTCAAGCATTTTTACCGGATCTACCATTAGTATACATACATACATATGTATAGATACGTATCCATCTGTTTCTGCCAATTGGAAATTTCTATGGGAAAGATACTTCCACGAGGTTTCCCTCGGAACCCTCTCGTTTCCCCTTATTCAATGTCCAGTCATTTTCTTAGCCCTCGGTCAAGAAACGCTCTGATCATAAATTGGTCTGAGTTGCTTATAAAATTGCTCGACCCACTCGTTTCTACTCTTTGTATTATCTTATTTCGTCCGAATTTTATTTCGCCTTTTCGAGTCACGCTCAGTTGAGTTTTTCATCGCGAAAGTTGCAAGGGAGATCGTGTCGCGTAAGTGAAATTTTGAAACCAGAATCCTAAGAAGATCCTTTCCTCGCTTCTCTTTCTTTTCTAGAGGCCATTCGATGGAGCATGAACCCTGAGAAGATCGCATAGTTGGCACCTGTGCATTAGCAGCGATACGCAAATGTCTTCTAACGAGCGGTTCACAGTAATTATTCTCAGATTCTTGGGATTCGCGAGTCCCCTTAGTTCGCTCACTGTCAATTTGTAAGGTCGTGTTAATCGATGGTGGCACTCTTTTCGCTTCCTAAGTGCTTCTTTCTTTCGAAGTACACCGAGCGACGAAACCCAAGGAAAATCCATCGATTAGAAGGATAATCCACGTTCCAGCAACGCGTCACGGTGTCGCGTTAATTATTATCAAGCTTGTAGATTTATTATAATGGCCTCCAACTTTCCCAGATAGGTATCGCTAAGCGAGAAGAATCCGAGGATCGTCCTCTTCTTCTTGTCCGCTCGGCACCGTTGCGCGCAAGAGCGTGAACGGGCTAAATAACAGAACGGAGAATGGGCCGAAAGTAAATATGCATTATGCATGCGGTAAGAGCGAGGATAAAAATAGTCTTCGCTTCTTTTTTCTTTCCATTCTATTTCGATGAATGAAGTGCACCGCGTGAACGCTTCATTCTTCGGCACGCTTCTATGTACTTACGCACGATTTAATCTCGGGTTACGCAAGGGAGCCTCTTGCCGCGTTTAAGACGAATTTCTACGAAAAAAAAAAAGGAAGAAACGGTGGTCCTTCGCTAGATGATTATCGAGATAACCATTGCTTTCATCTGACGTCTGAGGGTCGAACAATCGCGCGTCGTCTCGTTCTCACAAGGGGAATGTGTTACGTGGAAATTAGGAGGTGCGAATTTATTTTAATTAAAGCTTGCTTTGCCGGATGTTTGTCGCCGGTAGCGCACGATTGCTGAGGGTAAAACACGAGGGATACGATATGTATGTATATGTATGTTCGCCGAGGTGCGAAACTGTTTCGACCGCGTAAACGAAAACCACGCAGGCCTCTTGCGCAACGATCCTCCTATGTTTCTCTCTGGCTACGAGACTAGAAAACTTTCCTACGGGTTTGCTGGATAAGCTGCGTCTATTTTATCGGAGCAGTTTATCGGAGGTTGTGCATAATTTTGAGGAGAAATCAAGAGGAAATGAACTCGTTCAAATTTGACGATTCAATCTTTAAAAAATAAAGCTAAACTAAAAGATGTAATTGAGAGTCTAAAAACGGAGGCCACTTTGAAGGATCCACCGGTGCTATAGATCCTGTGGCAACGTCAGGAGGTTCACGGCAAGCCGAAGGAATGACGATAAGTCGATAGGAGAATTCTCTGCGGGAGGACAAGAGGAATGAGATACGAGTGTTAGGTCGAGTGGTTGGTCCGAGCAGTCTTTGAAGCGTTCTCTCGGGTCTCTCGTGCTCGTTGGCTAGCACGAGAGTGTAATGGACGAATGGCCAGCTGCTGGGAAGGATGTAACGCTCGGACTTGGGTGGTCCCGGATAGATACGTACTCACGAGAGTTATATGTGCTCGCGGCGCTACGTATTCATAAGCTTATCCGCGCTCCGCAGAAAATAATACCGCATGCTATCCATTATGTATACGTAGACGCTGCGTCTCTGGGACCGCGACTGCTTCTCTTTACCTCTCCTCACCTCTCATCCTCCCTCTTCAACTTTTCCCGCAACCGTCCAGCGCAACGTGTCCACCGCTTCATTCACGAGCCTGTCGCCGATTATAAATGAACTTGCTCGCTGCTTTTTGTCGCACCGAAATTTCAGACTGTCAATCTTTTTCTTGTGGGGCATTGTATACTATGGAGTTTCGGTTAACTGCTACCAGACTCTGTTCCATTGAAATGAGAATGAGTTGAAAAATTGCTATTCCCGAAAAATTCACCCGGAAACGTTTCTTATTTAAAACGGACTTGTATTCACAACAGTAGTTTGCCTTTCGCATGGTCGAAAGAGATGTAACATGTGCGATTGCGACGGCAAGCATCGACAATGTGCACACGAGAACGGTATTACAGATTGATTCGCAGCACGATCGTTATATAATTACTCGAGACCGAGGTTCGAAGACAGTGGATTGTGCTCGCATTAACCTGCGGGGGGGTTACCTAGAGACTTTTCCAGAGGTACTGAGAGGTGGTTGAAAGCGGCTGAGACAAGTCGCGACTCGGACTTGATTGTCGAGGTCCCCGACGCTTACAATGAAGTCACGATGAATCGATGAATGCCATAGAACGTGACGTGCTTGCTTCGTATCCTGCTCGATTTAATAAATCACGAAAGCGCCGCAGACAATGTACGCCCATGATTTCGATGCGCATCGATAATACACTTCCCAACGATCGAACTTATTAGTGCGATCGCTGCTGGCCAAAGTTACTGGGGAATATTAAAGATGCAAGACCATTTAAAACTGATTCATTAATCATTCCAAGCGATAATTATAGTTTTCTCTCTGTGGAAATAACGAGAAAATCGAAAACGAACTGAAATAATAATAAAGTTTCAACGAAACTACGGTTACCACTACAATTCTATGTCAATAATGCAACTTGATCGCTACTCGAAAATGAGGTTTATTATCCCGAGCGCCACAATGAGCAAAAAGCAGTTTCACCAACGAGGCAGAGGCAACTACAGCAAGCTTTTAATTATCCAATTTCTCTGATGGAGGGAGGAGCGAGGATCGAGAGGCATTTAGCTTTAGCTTTATTTGGTGGTCTATTAGCTAGAGGCACTGAAAGATCGTCTCCATCTTCGTCTTCGTCTCCGTTATACGGTTTACGAACCCGAGGTCCATTGGATGCTTTCTACACATGCGAAGATGCCCTCCTAATCGAGAGAGTCGGTGCCACATCAAAGGTGCCATTCCCCAGCGGATACAACCAATATACATATGCTTGGATCCATTTACCGCGCAATCACAATTATAATTCACGATATCGTATTCCGACTAACGGTGCAGCAGCATTGGGTTTTACAAGTTTACTCGTGATCCAAGTAAACGATCGATAGCTGTCTCTTGACCCGTCAATCTCCTTGTCAACGGTGTCAGGGAATATTTGTCCGGAGGCGATGAGTTGTGAGAGCTTGGAATGAAGAAGAAGAAAAAGAAGAAGAAGAAAGAAATCGCTGCCTTATGCAGTCGTCACCTTTTTTAAGTCAAGATCCGCGACTCACGGATCGAAGATCAACTGTGAGACCTACTTTTTCGGTGTAGCATCGACGACCAGGAGCAATCCACCCACGGCTCATGATACACTCGACGGTACGGTCATTATGTGGCATTAAATAGACCTGCGCTATCAGACCTGACCCCGATGCAATTATTATCAGAGTTAATACGCTCGCGTGTGTGGAAAAGGATTCGCATTGGATCTTGAAAGATTTTCGTTCTCCTGCACGCGTAAATCGAGGCCCTGCTGTATCACAATGAGGGATCCAGTTGTGAAGGAATGAAGCAATCTTTTCGCCTCGATAACTCTTGCCACCCAAGAGGTATAGCCGATATACGAAATGCATTTAAATCGACCCATTGTGGCAAACCTATCGACGGGAGAAACCCTCTCCATCGTTTAACCAACTCGTTCTGCTACGCGTTCGGGAAATCGACGGGGAAGTGCGACCGATAAGCTTGTCGAAATCGAGTGTAAACTGAATTCCTTTACGCGGACAAAGGAACTTGAATAGCACGCCGATATCGAGGATCTTTGCAACCGGTTGGCACGATATGTACGAAACGTCTTGAAACCCGACGATGCGATATCGACGGTTTATCGAACACCTCGGATAAAAATCTTCCGTAACACGCGTGCAAATTCAACTCTACAGGAAGTGGGAGCGAGAAATTTTGCTGTAAACTCAACTGCATCCACTCGAAAGATTCGTATTCGCTTCCTCTGACAGTTATCCCAGTAATTCACGAACACGGGGGGAGAAGGATTCGCGGGTATTTTCCGCAAGCACGTTATTAGGGCAGTACTAGTGCAAACGTGATTAGAGAGTTACGCAACCCGTTCGCCATCCGTGAGGAAAATTAGTAGCAATGGTAATAGAGGCGTTGCTCCTTCCGGCAAAGCTGGAATGTTGGATCTGGCCTCGAGACGGTCAGTTTGAGGGATACGAAGCGGTATTTGCTACCAGTGTATGCACGTACACACGTAGTGACTACAACGATCGAGAAGTCAGAAGCCGCAACTCTCAAGGCAAGTTAATGAGACCCGTCGACGCTAAGCGATGAGTCACCTCGAAGGAAGTCCAGAGCCGGATGTCTTCCGTTCTCCCAATTAGTACAAGGTGAAACGAAGTCAGTGACTTTGGGAAAACTTCTTCTCTATCGCGAATGATTTTTCGCAAGGACGACGATTCTCTCCGTAACACGAAACGCCAACTGCCAACTCTTTTCCTCGTTTCGCGTAATCCACCTCGATTTGGTCGTTTTCCGGGGTCTAATTAGAAGGACAGGGCGGAAACAAATTAGCTACGGTGGAGTAACGAGATCTCGACTATTTCGACCGACTCCTTTTCCTAGGTGTACCATTGTGTACTGTCACTCCGTCGAAGGAGAACGTACGATAGGTGGATACACTCTCGCCCACGAGTATGCGAATACTTGTCCGATTACAAGAATTATCCAAGAAAGCCTTTTTAGGACTAGCCGGATAATAGGAAAGCAATAATTAAATTTCTTGCTTTGAGTCTAAGTGTGTTATTGCTTCGCTTAATGTGGCAAGTGTTCGCATGCGCTCGTACACGGTATACCACTGAAATTGAGACGGAGAAATTAAGACGGAGTTGGGGCAAGAGCTTCAGCGAGAAAGATCGTACTTTCACGACGGAAAATCCCACTTTTCGACTAATTCAAACGAAATGCCCATCCAGGAGATTGAATCGAGAAACAACCTGTGTGTCTCCGCGTACCACGACCACCGCGAATTCAATCGCGGCCTTTTCGCTTACCATAATACATGTATTATCGCGAGAGAAGTAAGTAAGTAAGTAAGTAAGTAAGTAGTATCCAGTTCGGTGGAAAAGTCGCGACGGTGAGTCACACGCGAGAGGAAGTTCTTTTTTCGCGACCCACTGCACTGAGCAGACGAACGACTTATACTCGACTGACTGGTACGAGGTAAAACGAAGGAAATCGTCAGGCTGGTTTACCGCGAACCGATCCCTGCCCTTCATCCCAACGTGTCTAATGCTACTTTGAGCGCATCATACTGCCAGAGAGAAACAATCTTCAGATTGAAAAAAGCTAAATAACTATATCAAAAGAAAATTTTATTCTGAGAATATTTTGAAAGTCCTCTGAGAAATCACCTGCAGTCGTTCGACTTTAATCTCTTTGACTACTCTCTCCGGAGCTTTTAGTCGTTCTTTAGTCGTTCTTCGGGAGAGACACGAAAAGTTTCCTCGCTAAGTGCAAAAGATAGAAGTAAAGTCGGGCTTTAATCAAGACTGTCTCTCGTTTTATGGAAACGAGGAACTTAAGATGCCATAAACATCTGCAACCGTAATCTTTTCGTCGAGGAAGACAACGGGAAAGTAAGACAAATCCATAAGTATAATGCGTTCATTCTCATGCATACGTATAAAGCACCGTCATTCCCACAAATATGACGAACGATCCACTAATTGAATGCTGGGAAATCTTAGCTATTGTCCCGGCAAAGGATACTGGAAGACCTCCTTCGGTCTCCAACCATCTTTCGCTACCTCGAGAGAGTAGTTGGTCGCAAAAAGACAGCATTGTGTGCGCGGTTTCTTGGATTATGCAAACTTGGCGCGTGCTGAACTGTCTTCGACCGCTAATTACTCGCTACAGTGCTGTTAATTAGCGATTGTTACCGGCCACGGATATGGATTTCAAGTGACGAGGATACAGTTTCGAGCGAGTACAGTAGAGTAACGAGAGAAATTCTCTACTGGTATTCGCGCAATTATGATTCTCGTGTCCACGAGCCGCGAGAAAGAAAGGCGCCTCCCGCAGACACCATGCCACCGAGAGCCAAGAAGCGAGAAGCGAGAGAGATATGTATGTTTGTACCCTTTCGTAAGAATACAGGATAAAGGAGAAAGTCACTCTCCTGAGCGATAAAAAGATAAAGGCGTGCAGGGCGAGAGAGGACAAATAGAAAGCATTCGAAATGAGATTGCGCGCTCATGAAACGAGGAATTGACCTTCTATGACGTTGTGTAACTTTGATGTCACGTATTCACGGATCTATATCTTTAAGTTTTCGACCACGAGTACTTCTCACGTGTTAGCATGTGGAGACACGTGCAGCATATACACATATGTGTATATTGTACGTAGAAAGTTATCGTTTCCTATCATTCTAATAATTAATGCATAATAATAATTATTGGTTCGTAAACGATTCGTAATTTATGGTTAAAAATTAACGAGTTCGCTAATACGTAAGTTTATAAAGTTTCGGAAGATCGGAGTATCCCTTAGAGTCTCGTTCTCCGTGGAAAATGCTGGAAATTTAGGCGGAAGTTGCTTCCGAGACTCCCGGTTCTCGAATATTGTATCGCGTAGATTGCGATAGTGTATTAAGAGAACTTTCGGGCTCCAATATTCTCTGGAGTCCTGCCAGAAATGCGAGATTACTTCGTTGATTCCTTTTGGGTCCCACAGCTCCGCGCGACCTTAATTGCGCAGCTTTCAACCCGAATTTACCACTGTTCCATTTCTGAGGAAAATGCTTTGGTGCGCATTGGCACGCTTTCAGAAAATACAATACTCGCTAGATCATGTTGCCAGATACATCTCCTTGTAAGTCAGTGGTATACAACAGAAGCTATTATTTTAACACGACTGCTTAAGGAATCCAATCTACGAATCTTCGTGTTTCTGCATTCGACACGCTCTAAGAAGCTTATCTCTCCAATAAGAATTTTTACGGGGCTCTTTCATTTTCCGGATATTTCTGCCAGAGTGGCAAGAGAAGATTTTGTAAAAGTTCACTTTGCTTTTCTAGTTAGCAATATTGTTCTTTCTTATCACTCAATTTTCCCCGGTAACTACTCTGCCAGGACTTTCCCTTTGATCGCGGATCCCTCGTCCCTTAAGACGAGTGGACTTTAGTAGCTTGGCCTCTCGCCGCCCTTACAGCTGCCTCGAGGGGTCCTAAATCAATTAGGCAGCCGTCTTAGTAGTCGTTGATACAATAAGGAGAAACGTGACAGGGTCCTGACAGCCTCCGAGGAAATGAGGAGCGGAACGAAACACGCGAGGGTAAGTCGAACGCATCCGGAAAGTTCGAGTAGACTCTCGATATCTGCTGATGAATTTAATTCTCCACCCCGCCACTGATCTTACTCCTCTCACGATGTTCGTCTTCGTTAAGCAAACTTCCGTATGAAGCTCAAATACAGCAAACTACGCACAAATCCATTATTCGTAATATTTCGCTGATCCTAATGCGAGAATCTGACTGTCAGTAAAATGTATCTAAAAAGATTCGCATGATGACATATAAAAATGTATATCAAGGACGATGGTTATAAGAGTTTTTTTTAATCAAAAGATGACAGGCAATACGTTGAACCGTAGCAAGTTAATTGGTCGAGGGGAAAAAAAGTTATATATACCTAGTATGTATGCATCTATAGGTCTGTATGGATCAAGGCACGATCGTGGCGTACACGTACGTGAAACTTTTGCGAACGAGGATAACGGTACGTCGAACTCGCGTTATCTTTCTCGCGGCACATAATCAGAGATAACAATAATTGCGAGAAAGTTCGTATCGAAGGATGAGAGCCGGCCGATCGTACGATGCAATCAGGCTACAGGATGGCCC
This sequence comes from Trypoxylon attenuatum, assembly GCA_963989405.1. Classification (NCBI taxonomy): domain Eukaryota; kingdom Metazoa; phylum Arthropoda; class Insecta; order Hymenoptera; family Crabronidae; genus Trypoxylon; species Trypoxylon attenuatum. The sequence continues at coordinate 26,145,003 of OZ022488.1, read as the reverse complement.
CGAAAGCCCTAATGAAACTTGGCTCGTCGCCTGATGCTTCTTTCCCGGTACTGTCATCCTATGCAGAACCCATTATCCGCATTGTATTACGTCGCTCGTACTCCTGTACCGCTCTATTACGGCATTCTACCATGGGGACCCAAACCCATGGTAATATTACCAGTCTCGAACACCGCGGCCAATCTTTCGGCCCCTATGGGCAATAGCATCTCATATCCCATAAAGCAGTAGCTTGAAACTTTTAGCAGTTAGCCGAGTATGCTGGGAACACTCGATTAAACTTGCTCAATTTACAATGACTCGGATATTGAGTACAACTATAATTCTGCCTTGCCCATCAAACCTTCTAAAGCTACCCAAGGGGGTCTTAGAAGAGTATAAAATTATTATCGTTTGCGAAATGTACGCGTGATATGTTGCTAGAAATTAGACTCTGTCGGAAAATATACGTATTGTAGTTTTAAATATTTTTAGCTTGACCCCCGATATATGATACATCTCGTATTGAATAATAATTTTTAGAGTACATATAAGCATATTGGTGTAACCGTTGACTCGCTAATGTTTCAGGTCGAGTGATGGCGGTTCGTCAGAGTGGTTAGTGGCGGGCCTCGAAAAATGGCCTCGATCTTGGGCGAAGGAATGGGCCCCGGAGGGTCCGGGCCCTCCCGGTGCCTCTTGCTGCTGCAGCGGTCTCTCGCGATCCAACTGACCAGGGGCCCACCTCCCCAAGTCCTGAACGCCGGTCAGCGCGAGAGCCCCAAGGAGCATCCGGCTGATGAGATGTGGATGTACGATAAAGGTTACAATTTGTTTCAGGTGAGTCGACCCACTTCTTATCTTCCACTTTCCTTGTATCGAAGGAAAACTGGAGTCATCCAAATGCAACTAGAAAAAGTAATAACGAGATCGAGTACCTCGCTATAATTCGCACTTATCTACGATCTTTAGAGGTCGTTCCAACTATTTTTCCATACAATCCGCGGTGAGTCTGGCGTGTGACCGTCCTCCGCTACTCTATTCACCTTTCTTACGATTCTCGCAAAGTGTTATGCGGTTTATGGGTCATTCGGAGCTACGCGACTCGTCTCTTTTCTTTCGCCCTCTTTTAATAATTAATTAATTAATCAGCATAGCATATCGAGTGACCGGTATAGCGAAATTGGCGAATCCAGATAAAAGATTCGGGGAGAAGAAAGTAGAATGCGTGGTGCCCTTGAAGTCAAGTCACTGGTTATTTCCCTCTTTCTCTCTTTGGCTCGAACGTGCAATGCACTCACGCACTGCATTTATTTACTTAGTTGCTCGGCTGTATACAAGGTATCTCCACGATGCGCTGCCAGTCGAAGCGACCGGTCGCTTCCTTTTACGACAGCCGGGCATTTCCAAAGTGAGACTGGAGCTGATTGGATGCACCGTTACACCGAAATGAGACAATATGAATTACGAGCAATTTTGCAAAAGCTACTTTAGCGTGGCGAGAGGCGGGAAGAAAGGGAGTAAAGCCTGACGGGTTAACTGGCGGATGTAGCGATGACGATGCTCAAGAGACTCTTCTTCTTCTTCAACTTCGTTTTCTTCTTCTTCTTCTTCTTCTTCTACTACTTCTTTCGTGAGGTTTTTGCGGTACCTGCCTCAAACACTTTCCAGTGGTAACGATGCGAGAATTGCTGCGGCTCCCAAACGCACAGTATCGCATCCGATAATTTCGTGGAAGTATCGTAATAAGTATAACATTACTCGAAAGCACTTTGTTGAAAAGTCACCGTAAGTAAACTGCAGACTTTTATGCAAGAGCACCTCTTGCTTCGTTTAATCCTTTCTGGGACAATTCGGTGTAAGCAATTTCTTCAACGATTGCATTTTTGCCGATTTCTCATTTTCCACTCTCGTCGCACACTGGCTTTTTTGGATCGAGTTAACTCGAATTCCACTTTTGTCCTTTGCTAACTTCGAGCATGGATCATGCTAAATGTGCTATTTGACGCGAGCACATTAAAGTAAGAGTACTAATAATCGTTTGCAACAGTAATAACTAATAAATCATCCGACGACTCATTAAAACACAAATGATTTTTCTACATAAAGCTAAACGGTAAAATAATATTTACATAAATATATCCCAAGTTTGTTGGCAAAGTGACCGAGTGGCTCAAAGAAATAATTGAAACCTAAATTGCATATTCATGAATTAAACGTGCGAAAGTGCAGATGAAAGCTTCAGCGGAAATTCCTCCACTTCATTACCCTGTATTGCATGTGTGCGCATAGGCTGAACGTATGTGTATGCAAGTAAGTACATGCATATGTAGGTAGCTCCTGATCGAAAGCGAGGGTTTGACCAAAGTGACAATCGATTGGCGTTGTGGAACGTGCGAAGTAAATGCAGCCGTAATTTATTGGCTTCCGAAATTCGCGTGAAGAAGCACGCTCGTCAAAGCTCGTCCGCCAAAGGAAATAAAATTGGGACGCGGCTTTCAAGCAGAGAGCGCCCTTAAGTTTCAATGAGCACTTTCCCTGGGGCTGGAGCGTCCTAGAGGGGAAAGTCAACCGTGGCTACCCTCGTCACAGCGACTTCGCGAACTCCTCTTCGCGCAAAGCGGATCACGGTGTTGGTAGTTTAGTCTACGCGACAAGAGCCTGTGCTGAATCGTTGAATATGCAACAATCGAGGCTTTAGCCTCGTGAAACCGTTCTCCTCGAGTCTTCACCCCGGTTACCACTATGCATTGCGCCTCGCGATCAATCGTAACGCTTTTTATTTCGACGTCTTTCTTTCTACGATACATTTTGCATTATCGTAGCAGCGTTTATTCCTGCTTGATTCATATTAATCTCGGGTCAAAGGTTAATAGGATTTACATAAATCGGGGAGAAAGGAAATGGAGAAGGCAACGTAACGCACCTTCTCCGTTCTGCTCCTCGGGCGTTTCTTTCGTGCGAAATCCTCGATTACCGTTTTCCAACGATTCGAATTCCACGCTCTCGCTTCGAAGCGAGTAATGGGAGAGAAAACCAGCGGCTTAACAATGGCTTTGAAATTGGTAATGGAGAGAGGTAATGGTATATTAAGAGTACCATAATAGTAATAAGCAAAAGTCCCGAAAGGGGGTAAGGAAGACTGCTAGCCAGTTGGAAAGAGCGAAGACTCGCGTTTGTCGAACGTTCGTCGAGCGTTAATCCGATAAGGGGTCGGCCGGTAGGTTCGTTGCCGAGGAATTGGATCAACGAACTATAATCGTCAAGCCAATTAGAGCAGGCTGTAGAAACCGCTGGTATTAACAGTCGGCGTTATCGCCTCACAATGCGGCCAACCAGCCTATTTATTGACGTCGTTAATTATCGTGGCAAACAGGGAGTCACCGATGCTATCGTTCGCGATGAAAATCTCATAAAAGTTGCCTTCAATTTTGCGTCGCGCTTTCTTTCGCGACTTCGCGTCGTGTCAACGAGCCGACCCCGATGATGTTGGGTATGTACGATGGTAGAAGCCACGATGGATAAGGATCTAGGAGATTTAATTGTAATGCGATAGCCAGATAAATTTATTTAATAATTATAGCGCAAATCTCGCAATCCCGCTGATCAAGGAAAGCGGTTTATCGCAGGTTTCTCTTCAAGAGTCCAAATCACGCACGTAGAACTTGAGTCTGGAGACTCAAGACCAGTCGGACTATCGATTAGCCCGAGCAACGAAAAATTTCCTCGTATATGGTACTTTTCACCGTCGCTTGACCGTGATTAATACCATCATGGTAATTTGTCACGACTGCAATTAGCCGGGAACGAAAACAAAGAGGCTCGGTATCTTGGCGGAAAAACGGTGTTGCACGCGCGTCGCTTCCGCTTGCGGAATCGAATCCGACTCCCGGTGCAATAATTAATAATATCCGCGAAACGCTTATAAATCAGACGAGGTCGGTAGAAGGAGGGCTGAGGAAGGAACCCAAGTCGCGTTGGGGGACAGTGAAAGTGCGACTCGCGCGGAAAATATTACCACATAAGCTAATAAATTTCGCGAAATTGCAGTAATGATTACGATCGTCGATGCAAATAAGGAACATTAGAGGCATGCTTTCTAAGACGGATTATATTTATCCCGCGGGATGCATTAAAGTTTTGTTGCCGGGTTTCCTAAGCGGTAAGCTTCTCTATCTTTTTACTCTAAACATCGAACGACGCTCAATATTTACGGTAGATCGAGTGGCTATCGTTCTGACGCATCGGGAGGTTGTCACGATGACAGGCAAGACACCCTTCTCTTTTTTCCCCCTTCGAGGCATGGATCGAAATCTTGGGAAATTTGCGCGGGAGGGTCTGACGGTTTATTCAGGGTCGTCCTCAATCAAGATAACCTCACCGCGCGATCGATCGATATCTCGTTAACGAGACGACCACTATCGGCCAATAAATGCCGGAAAAGTTTGACAGTATCCACTGTAAATGTCTTCCTTCGAAAGCATCGATGCGACAAGAAACACTCTCTTCCGATTACTATTCTACAATAAGTACAATAAGTATCGAGACTAAAGAATCCGATGAGTCTGACCGAAACAAGAATAAATTTCCATTTGCATAAACGTCTGGAGTCTGGTAAGAACAGCACGCAGCACTAAACACCATGAGAATAGTAATTGGACTCGGTAAACGGTATCTGATGGATGCGCATTTAACTAGAAGCCAGTGAGCGCAAGAAAGTGCAATCAACAATTTAGCAATCCTTTTTGAACAGCGAGGAAATTGGATTTGTAATGCGCCGTCGATTAACGAGGGTGAATGCACCTCGGAGGATGGGATGTCGAGTGAAACCATGCTTGATTTTATTATGAGCTCGCATACTGCCAAAGAAAGCCAGTAGTACAGAGTAGACTAGACTACTACCAAGGGAGTTTGCGACCGGGAGAGAATCGTATTACGAAGAAACATTGGCTCTAGCGGCAGGAAGCGAATCGCGAATGAAGGAGAAACCCTTCTCGATTGATATGATGCTAGCATTCCGACCAGCTAATTGAAAGGACGTTGACATCACAGATGCGCATTACGCGAGCAGTATCCTTCGCGGAAAATCCCGCGATTCCACAAGTAAGGATCCAGTCGATATTGTTGGGTCACTCACCTGCACGTGAGATTCGAGAAGAATGAGCTCATGAGTATCGCATTACGCGAATGAAAATTCACTCGGACAGAGTTTACGTCGAAGGAAATTCGTCAGTCACCCTACGTTCATATCTTTGTTCCGTTAGAGGAGGTTGAGAATCGGTGGAACCGATGCGGTAATAAAATTAGACTTTGAGATGATTATAAATCAAGTAGAACCGATGTTCGTAACCGGTTAGTAGTGGGTTTGTCGGTAAAAAATATAAAGAAAGTTACGCGACTCGTAAACCTACTCGACGAGCGCAAAAATATCAACAAGTGGCAAGAAAATATATATAAAAAAAAGAACTACCTGTCATAAATCCAGCGTATGTTCGAGACACGAAAACAGGTGTCAGTCGGGGACGATAAAGAATTTACGTTCCACGCGTATGCCTCATAATGGTCGCAACAAGTAGAGTTTAAAAAATATAAAAAGTTTCGTCCATCATGCGATGACAAAAAGCAGCCGAGTTTACGGTATTACCTGCTTCCCCAGCTGGGTCCACGTCGCGCGCGAAAGCCGATGTCCGCGACTCGTTCCGCGGCTTAACTGTAAAACGCGCTCGATATCAATCTATGCAAATACGGTATATTAGTAATCCTACACCTGGAACTGCCTCAAGCACGGTGCAGCGCGGTGCGGCCGCTTAATGATAAATATCTTCCTGAAATTTAAGTACGAGTGTACTCTGGCGCGTTGCACTGCGCGCATTGTTTATAGTCGACGGGCAACGTATCCGGTAACGGTAGTCGCGTAGCTAAATTAAATCGTGCCTCGCACTCTCGAACCTGCGACGCTCGCTTCGGGACCCCTGATTCTGTCAGACGCGTCTGCCAACGATGTTGTCGCCGAGGAAAAAGAAAAATGAGGCTGACGAAAACGTTACGTAAGAACGGCGAGTGCCATAGGCGAGAGAGTCACATTAGAAATGCAAGAGGTTCGCCGAGTGAATTTCTCGGAGGCCTCGCATGCAAGATGCATCCTAGACGCGTTGAACGAAGCAAATTGCCCGTAAACTCTTCGCGTTCTTCTACGAACGACGGACCAACTGGCTTTTTCGAATTACTGTGAATTACTGTCAACAGTACTATGCTTCGTTTTAACAAGAAGAATCTAGTTTCGGTATTAATTTCAATAATTCATGTTGTTGCGAACAAATTGTTCAGTTTGTTGAAAAGCGTGGATACCGACTCCTCTCCATACTCGAGATTTCGAACCCTCAGTGAATGAGGTCCGTCTACTTTTATTTTCACGCTTTTGATACTGATCCCGCCACCCGATTTCCGATCCCTTCCGGGCTAGATTCGAGGAAGTTACAGTAATACGATGACCGTGCAATCTACGAACTCGGCCGGCGCATAATATGCTAATAAGATGATCGTTTCCGCGAAGATTCAGCTTGTTACAGAGCATACGTTGGCTTCGCGAGATTGGAACTCGGATTCTTTCATAGTCATGGGAATCGAAACTTCCCGGTATTCGAGAACAGCATACGCGGCAAATATTCCTAAAATTGTAGATCAATTATTAATGCAACGTCGAAAGTTAATACTCGGTATCGCGATATACGAGGGTGTCTTGCGTAGAAAGTAGGGGCGATATATTCAGAATTAATTCTCCCTATCGAATGCAACCCTATTAAAATCCATAATCCGTGGAGTAGGACCGGTATTTCGAGTCTCTTCGGCTGGTGAAGAATTGGAGAGAGTAAACGATGATTTTTGCAAGAATCTCGTTATTCGAAGTAAACTCTGACGAATGCATCGTGCAATCTGCCCAGAGGGGATCCCGAGTATCTCAGTGGTCGTTGAAGCTCGAGAACAGGAATATTTAGATACGGCAAAGAGTGCATACACGTGTAGAGTGGAGCATGGTGCACGCAAAGACAAGGTAGAAGACGAAGAAGAAGAAGAAGGGAAGGTTGGAGCCGCACAGCGGAAGAAGCGTAGATTGCCGTGGCCGGATCTCGATGCCTCTGGCGATTTAGGATGCGCTCGTCGTAGCTGATGTACTACTCGCGCGAACTCCATGACCCTCGACTGACCGAGCGAACGTCTGTCTTCTCGTTCTCGAGGTTTGAGTTCCGAACGATCTCGAGCGAACTCGACCGGACTCGACTGGACTCGGCTTCAGTCGGCTCGTGAGACGCCGACAACTCTCATAAACAACGAATACGGAAGAGTGCAAACACGTTTCGAGTTACCTTACCGCCGCAGGAGGAACCGTAGGACTCGCGTTGAGCCCTCAAAATTACCTCCTCCGTGTCTTCCACCAGCGAAACTGCCTAATTGGGACCGGAAAAATATTCGGGCTGACGGATCTCCGCGAAAGCGCACGTACCGGTAAACAGCACACAGAACAGGCCTGATTTTAGCTTTTAAACCCAAGAGAGTCGAACTTCCAACGCTTTCTCCATAGTAAATATTATTATATTTAGAAATTTATCTGTTTTATGATCAATTATATTGCAATGTCCGTATTATTGCTCCTGAACTCGGTGCAAAGTCCCAAGCGCACATCTCCAGATTTTTTAATTTGATTCTATCTTTGCTCATCAAAACTAACGAATTACCAGTTCTGCATTATCTAAATATCTTTCACCTCGAAATAAAATCGGTGCTTAGTATGGTAACAGTTTTAACCCCATAATTGGCGTTTTTATTGCTTCGCTTGTCGTTTAGCTCCATTCACGTTAGAATAAAGTAACAGGACTCTGATACACACGATCGAGAAAAGAGCCACCGTAATAACGTTTCGGCGAAAATGCCGCTCGAGAGAAAAGTCACCACAATGGCAGAGAGTGACTAAAGGGTTAAAGAAATGCAAATTGCCGACTTGGCTCTGAATGGCCTGCCACTAGGATAGTTCTATGCCGGCACTCGAAGACAATCGTCCAAGAGACCATAGTGCTGTGAGTCTTCCTACGTGGAAGACCATGTCGAACGACGATTGGCTCGCGGTAATGGTATCGCGCAAAACGACCGACTGATATTGTCGTCTCATCTGCATAAAACTATCCGGTAACAGTACTCGGAGACTCGGAAAAAAATTGAGGTAAACGACGGTAGAAAAAGGAAAAAAGGGCTAAATAAGAATGGAACAAAGTAACGATCTTCGATCTTTTTCTTCCGATAACCCTCTCCATTCAATTAATAGATTTCCTTCTTTGCGTTATACGTTTATGGGATGTTATGTATCAAAAAGAATCCAAAAAAGAAAATAATTCTTCTGGAGTAGCTAGCGGGATATTTCGCATGGAAAAACTTTTTGCGGCATCGCTCGGAGATCGGTATAAGTCAATTCCTCGCGCAATTAGAAACGAATATACCGAGAGGATATTTTTGTTGGTAACTGGCTCGTGGTTCGCTCGTTTCGCGTTTCCTGATCGGAGTGACGTCCGTCGTGGCGACCTCGCTAAATGACCGTTATTACCGCGAGTTGATCGAGACGTCTGAAAGATGGTCCACCAGGCGGCAATCGAGCGGACACTTTCCATCCAGTGACGCGAGGTCTACTGCCACGAGCTGCGCCGCAAGAAAACAGTCACAACTCCACCCATAACCGCACGATACAACCAAAGCTACCAGTTTGTTACGTTCGCTTCTTTATGAGCCGACTATTACCATCGTCACGGAATCGATATTGCATTACAATCATTTTCTACCGTTCGTACGATATCCAAATCTTACAATTCAAGATTTCAATTGGATTCGGTGATTTTATACCAATCAAAGAATATAAAGAAATTCTGCAAGATTTTAAGCTCGTTCAAGGACTAGATTTACTGGAACAAGATCTCATAGCACTCTTTTTGACTTCTGTGCTATCTCTTCTTATCGCAAATGTTCTAATAGTGACACCATTAAGAATTGCCAGGTGATCAAAGAAAACCCAACCCGGAAGATTCTTAGCGGTATCGCGTACGTAGCAAGAGCGACGAGCTCGCTCTCGATTCGCGATTACATACCCAGTATGTAATCAGGAACGTAGAAAAGGTAATACATAAGACGTTTTCGTTTGGCGCGATAAGATTTCGCTCTGTTCTAACGGATAAATCCGCGGCCACTCCATTTATTCATGACGGTACTAGAAGATGGGCCGTAGAAGACGGGGTGCGGAACAGCGGGGGTCTCGTGAGACGTAATTAATAGCCAATAACGTGCTTATCGCGAACACGCTTTTGCTCCTGTTTCTCTTAGTAATGAGCTTGCTGACAGCGTTCACCTTGCATCAGCAGCGTCTGCTGAGCATCTGATGCTGTGACGCTTTGAGCTCATTGCCCGTCCGTCGTTGGCTTCGTAAATCAACCTGCCAGTACTTATACTGAATCTTTCCGACCGGATGCGATGCGCAAAACTCGAATAAGATTTTTAGTCGGAAACTTCGTTTGCAAATAAATTGACGTTGAATATTCCAGAGAGTATATGGCGTTACACTAATATTCAAGCCTTTGAGGTTCCTCTGGTTAAGAAACACCCTGTATGTTGTCTCGACACTTTTATCTCGCTGGCCTAGAGCCGGCAGACCATTCAGGTTCGCGAGCATTGCCGTGCACCGTGCGCATTCTCCTCGCCAATTTAAGGAGAGAAAAAAGGAGGGTAGTAATACCCTCGTGCGGCTAACTGGCAACGCTTCGCTTTAGTCCTGCTGCTAGCTACATCCCCCTGCTAGCCAGTGGTTTACGATGACATAGAACAGCACTGCTAGGATTCATCACGGTGGGCTGTGCTCACCATAGGCGCCGCGATTCGCCCTATTCCCGTGACTAACCCTCAGGACGATTCCTAATATTCTAATACCTCACCGCCTATACTCGATTTTTTCTAATAAAACTTTTCGACAAATCATTATTTCTAGGACACTGGACTAGTTAGGATTATTTCGCGATTATTAAAGTTTTTCGAAACGTTTGACTAATTTTAATCATAATCGGAGAATCAATAATCGCACGAGTGACTTGTGGCAGATAATATACGCAGAGTTGTGGGGATTTTTGAGTGACAGATAGGTCAGGGAGTGTTGTCGTTGCCCGTAGTGGGTCAGTCTATATTTCACGACTCGTCCCAGTGAACCCACGAGTGGTTTGTGCTCAGTGGTTTCACTACTGAACACTGACCGCCGTTAATACCCACAGGAGTGTAAATTGAATTGGATTGAAATATCCCGAGCGCGAACATACAACGAGCGAGCAAGAGAGAAAGAGAGAACGAGAGAGTAATTCGATCAGCGCTCGAGGAAAATTTGTTCTGCGCGACACCATTAATCGCCTCGGTAAAGGTCGACGCCTATGCAAAGTGCTCCAGCACCCAGTTACACCCGACTAGACTCTCCCTCTTCCCGCTCTGCAAGTGCACCGTGCGCAAGTGGTATTAGCATATAAATTATGTTATCGTGATTTATGCTCGCGAGCTGTGCGAGCCCACGCGGGGAAACGCAGGGCTACACTGGGGGCTACCGATTAAAATTCGAGACTCGCGATCGCAGCCTCCCAGATTTTGCCCGACTAAAACTTTCCCCTTTACTTGGAAAGTCAGATCCATTCTATCGATCCACCAGTGCAACTCTGATAAGACCACTGTCCGATAATAATGAACGAGGAGATTCAAAACATATTCGAGAGTGCATTTACCAAATTAATATCCAAAGTGTTTTAACGTAGGTTATGTATGAAACGTTGGCGAGTGGGAAGCCAAAGTACTGACGCAGTACTTCCTAAAAGGCTAAACGTGCTCGCGAGAAAGCACAGCGAGCATATTGCATAATAATTAGTGGGCAGCCAACGAGCGTATAGCCGCGTCAAGTGAATTGCCGCAAGTTCATTGCCGAGCAAGGAAATGCCAATATGAACACGGTGTACGTGCGCCGCGAACGTTAAACCAATTCGCAACGCTACAATATTCCGCTGTTCTCCCGTCTAGAAAGAGAGAATTCGTGTAAAGGAAACGAGTTTTTGCGCTCAGCAAAGAAAGCTCCGCATTTATTGATATGCATACCGGTCACGATTGAACGGCAATCTCGTAATATCTTAACGTCTATTCATCGAAGAAAAATCACGGATCTATATTTCGAATGGATGTAAAATTATTACATACATACATACATTTATATCGTAGAGGATCATAAGAATATTAGATACAGAGATAAAGATTTAATATACACTCACCCCTGTACGATGTTCTCGTTGTTTTCGCTCGAAATCTATCCTCCACCCTCAGAGACGAACTGGCCAACACGATCAAGCTCGCCCGACGTGGCGTTTGGACGGCTGGTCTCCGTCTCCAATTACTTTCTTTGTTACGTGGGGGCCGCCGTTGGCCTCGCGTTTTCCACTCTCCTGAATTTATGCGACGGGAAGTGCATTGTCGCTTGTCCGCTTGGATCTCGTCTCTGGGATTTTTCCGCGACAGAAATTTAGTGGCTGTCCGCTTGATTCATGTCCATCGCATTGGCTGGTTACCGGCTTCGAAGGAAAAGCCACGCGAGGACGCGAAACCGTGGAAGACACGAACACCGATGAAGCCACCGTAAAGCGTAATTTGCCGCATGCCGAATGCGATGGCCACATTTTCGAACGACAGACTCATTTCGACGATAAATTCACGCCGCGAAACACTGCTAACCGGTTAGGTAATATATAATAATCGTTAAAACTCATCGCGCACAACGAAATCACGGCCATTCGTACCTGATCACTCCGCGGTAAAGAAAGAGAGGGGTTACGTTAATGAGATGGTAACACTCCGCGCGGTAGAAATTCGATCGAAGCGCGCCCGAGCGGGTCCGCTTGGCACTAACGAAAGTTGCACTTACGACTTTCTTACTTTTCGATCTAGAGTGGCCTAATCCATTGTTTCGCCGCTAGAGGCAAAATTGGTTCGATCAAGTAGTCGTGGGATTTTAGAGTCAATAAAGTGTATAATTGCAGCACTCGATATCGAAGTCGTAAATTTCACTCGAGCAAAAATGCGACCTCGACGCTTAAACGATTGTGTCGCGAGTGGATTGGCGGGCGGCATGAAAAATGCATCTGTCGCGATCGACTTGCAAAAGGCATCGCTGGTTGTCATCCTTGAAAAGGTCTCTCAAAACGCGGGCACTCGAACGAAACTGCATGGTCACGATCCAAAGAAAGAGCAGTCGACGACGGGTCGATCGTACAGTTCTATCGAGGGCGACCCGTTCGTAATGAGACCGAACGTACAAAGAGGTAAGAAATTCTAACTAATAATGTATACGTTAGATGAATAACACATAAGTAATAGAAATTTCATGGAATAAGAATAAAGGTAATACGATCAAATTTCATGCGACAGAAAGACGAGCGACGCATTGATGCGTTTGGTGAAACGCATCCTGGTTGCAGTGCTTTTATAGATTCTCTCCGTGAGCATTAGGAATGTGTAACTTTATCGAGCGAAGCGATCGACCAACATGAATAATATATATGAATCGTCGATAAGAGCTTTTCATGTGATCCAACGGTAGAATAAGCACATACGTCTGCGAGTTTCACCAATTGAAATCAGGCTCGAGTAGATCGGGTCGTAGGCATCGAATTCTACTTCCGAATGGGGAGAAGTTTTGCTACCACGGCAAATTATATCCGTGATCGATCTGGAGCATGGACTTATGCCTCGCAGGAGCTGCCTCTTGTTTTGCGCCAGTGCACTCGAGCAACGCGAGATCTTCGCGGTAAGACCTGCACTCTGTATTTTCACTCAAGTATATCAACAATCCTCTTGCGTCTTATACAAAACGGAAACCCCCAAATCCAAGCTTCCACTCGAACAATTTTACCAGCGTAGACTTTCTTCCGAACTCGATAGAGGAAAAAGAAATGGTCGTAGCCTGCCAAGTCGAAATTTTCCAGCGAGATCAAGTTATTGGGCGTGACTTTTGAAATTTAAAGTTCAAAGACCTTCTATCCCCTTATGGATAGATATTGTGCCCGATATTTGTATTGAATATTCTACTAGCTATTTCCGAGCCGGTGCGGTGTAATAACGCAGACACATAAATCGATGTTGAATATTGATCAAGAACATGCAAGCAGTTATTTCTATTCTGGACTAGTTTTTCTCGCCTATCTCGACTAGCTCTGCGAGTAAAGGAGAGAATCTCTGTTTATAAACACGAATAGGGTTACGGTTTTATACATTTGTATCCTCTACTTTCTGGATTGCATCATGACGTTGGAAACATTCTGTCCACGACATGCGCACGTACGATAGGTATAGGAAGATCGCAAGTTGGAGCTTAAAATTCGATTCCATTAGAGGAAAAGTGACGGCTGGGGCGAGCAGAACCTTCTGTTGGCGCGTCGCTCGATACAGAGTGGAATTTGAGGGGAGGCGCCTCTGGGAGGAGCACGAAGGACGTTTTCAATCGTGGCTGGAGGTGAAGAATGTCCTGTCAGGTGCAGTGAGCCAGACCCCGAGGGTCCTTGAGCACGGTTGCCGGCGGCTTCTGCGAAAATAGAGAAAAGAGGCAAGAGGAAAAGGAAAAGTGTTTTATAGTGGTCTGCGCCAAATTGGCCGTGCGATCAATAACTCCGGATGTGGTAATAACGCGTCTAGAGCGTCTCGCCGCACCGTTGCGAGCTACCATCTGGAAATGGAGGCTAATGTCGAAGGCTCGTTACATCATTGAAATAGCTCAACCCAGATCGAGAAATACGCTGATTTCACGCTCTATAAGATAAATAAATAGACGACTTTGGAAAATTGATCATCGAAGGAATAGTAACCATAGAACAGTTCGATGAAAGCTTTTCGATCGACGATTGATTTGACTAAACTTTGCGGAAATCTATTAATGTCGGAGATCGACCATTCGAAGTATACATATAACTATTCACTTGTGAGTATACCCGATAGAACTGAATGTGAATTAACAAATTCGATGCAATTCACGGAACTGCGAGTGCCAATTTCGCAAACTTGACTGTCAAGTGCACAATTTTTTAACTATGCATATACTTTGCATATAGCAGAAATTTCTTATTCCGAGCTCGTCCGTGCCATCGACCTTGCCAAAGGTTACATGTATACCTACAGACTACTATGTAAACAATCTAGTGAAGCTCTCGAGAGCAAAGTCTACCCAGTTGGAACCATGAATCTATCGCTACCATAAATCTGAAAACTTATGTCGCACGATGTATTCAATGCCCAGCTCCATATGACGCTCTTCCGGTTATCTCGAGTGTGTATCAATAGGATCGTCGCCGTACAAAGGGACAAATGCTGCTCTACAAGGGACAAAGAGTTTCATAAATCACCGTGAGTTGACCGAGCCGATCGATTCGGACACTTTCCTCTAATTTCATGGTTAAGCCCGACGAAGAGAGAACGGTCAACGAGTGTTGGAGAGGAGCTAGTGGGGGAGAAAGACAATGAGCAGAAGACAGGATAGGGGAAGAGAGTAATGCCAAGGGAAAATCCTATGGGGCTATTCGTTTATGAGCACTGTCTAGCTTACGCGACCCCTATCATTGCCCTCGCCCAGCATGGATGCGGGATGGAACTGCGTGGGGTTCAGGGAAACACGGAGGGTGGCATAGTTTCGGTTGGGGATGTTGGAAGGGTGAGCGTTAAACAGCCCCGTGGCGGTAAACACTTAGTGGCACTACCATATTTCCAAGGATGAGGCCTAAGATTCCATCGCGCTGCCTGCGATGGTTATCCTCGTAATAAAGAAAGGCTTATCACCGCTACAATATTTTACTTAATCAGGATCCAGCTCATTTTATGTCCCGACCATCTCGTAATCGCTATTTATTGACCATCATGTGCGCATGATCGTGTTGTATGATTCTTATGATATACCAAAAGGACAACAAGTATCTGCCTTAAGACAGAAAACTGAATTTTTTATTGATTTTGTCTATTCTTTCAATGAATGAAGATTTGCATTATGGGAAATTATCGTATGTTTCAGAGCTTTTTGGAGGCAAACTCCAAATGCTGGTGGAACGCTGCCTTGGTGGACGCAACCCGGCAACTAAGGTACAAGGGCCACGTAGCACCGGGTGTATTAATGGTTGGAGGACCTCCATGTGCCCTCGAGGTCTTGAGGGCAGCCTGGTCCCGAAACGTCCTACGACCACCCGCCGACCATGCCATCACTTGTCTCGGTGAGTCCTCGACTCTTGTAAACTTATACATACTTGTACTTTACTGCCGCACAGAAGTCCCGATCTACCATTAAAATCGTCGGGTTGAGCGCGTGCACGCGGGAACTTGGGAGTCATTAAAGAAGCCGATGATAATGCAAATTAGACGTAGCATTAAGTTCTCTCGCGACTAACAGTAAGCCTGGGGAAGGCTCGCACCAGCAGAGTCGTGTATAAAGTCGTGCCGCGAGGCTATCGCCTACTTTATCTTTACGTGGGTTACCTTCGCGCTTTATCGCCACTAGTTTGCGGTGTTGCTTATGGGAGTGCGTTCACGGGAATTACTACTGACATGGAGGACTGGGTGCGTCTGACTAGTTGCGTCTGGATCTACCTGTGCCCCATTTCAACATTCCATCCCTGGGTTCGAAGCGGATAACGAGCAGCATAGACACATTGCTCGCATTCTATCCGACTAAGCTCTTTCCTTATTGGATGGCCTTTAATTCGGCGGGCACATTATGCGGCCTGTCCGTCGTCGGCAGACTTTTCCGGCTGTGGCTGCGAGCTTTGCCATTTTTGTAGCCCTCGTGACTCTAGTGTATGTACCCTCCCACGCGACGTTATTTCGCATACGAAGCGTATGCTAATGCGCCTAAGTTCCAATGCGCGTGCATGAGAGCGCAGGAAAGCGCACAAGCGCGCATTGGCGTAAGGAGGCAATTAATAATATCATGGCGCAGAGTGTCGCCCATGGCTCGGAGCAATTTTCGAAAATTATCTTTGCATTGTTCGGGGTAGCGAGGCACGCGCAGCCATTACATCAACCTGCGCGACTGTGGCTGCGGTCGCGGCCCCTAGGGCCCACGGTAACATCATTCCTACACCCACGATCACCGCGGTCCGATAGCACACTTTCGCGTCGTCACGGTTAGAGAGACGGCCTCTTGGCAAAATATCCCGTGGTGAGCGCGAAATACGAGGGGTCAGGTCGCCACGCGAATTGCTCGATGCATTATCGCTCGACATTAGCAAGGATACGATCGGCTGGCATGCGTTCGACACGATGTTACTCGCCACGGTTTCGTTCGACTCGGGGATTCCGGGTTACGTTCACTCGGCTAGTCTTTAAATCGCGCGACTTATCCCGATAGTCTATCGGAAGTACATATTTCGATAGGAACTGGTTCTAAGGGCTAGTACGCGCGCGCGCGCGCGCCTATGCCGCTGGGAGTTCCTCCTAAGATTGGTGTCGTGCCGGTGTCGTGCCGGTGTCGCTGCGCAGAGGCTAACGATAGCCTCGTATGTTCTACATCGCTTATCTCGTCGGATTATAGAGCATCTACGGCACCGGCCACCGCTTTCCTCTCACGGAGCACTTGCTGCACCTTCCGTTTTTGTCGTCTCCCCTCGAGAAAGGGTGGCCGCCGGCACTCTACCCAGTGCGTTCCTCGACTTTTCGCTTTTTTTCCACCGGAGGAGAAGCCAGCCAGCCGGGACCCTTGTAGACACCTACATGCCCGGTACATATAGCGACTAGGATACCCAAGCAGTATACGCCGCATGTGTATAGGTATACGCTTCGCATAGCTCGGCTTATGCTAATGCACACCGCGTTCCAACATGCCCGAGTGCTTGCGCGCATAGCATATAATTAATGATATCCCGGTGTCGCGCGAATTTGTTTTTGCCTCGGTGCGGCAACCAGTCATTTCCACATTGTCCTCGGAGCTGCTCCGCTCCGAGGAGTCCGCCTAGCAGCCAGCCAGCAGAGTTCGAACCGCTCCGATAAGAATGTCAGGCAACTGCTTACGGGCGGCACGGCGTAATCCTGAAATTGATCGCGTGTCGCGCCGCGATCGACGGACCGTGTAATAAGGGCCCGTGCTCGGAATGGCTATCAATTTTTCTATCACCTCCAGTGATCCTGCTGTTTCTACGAGAGTTTTGGATTCCGAGGGAACAGGGGGGGGGGGGGGGGGGGTAGTAACTTTGAAGGCTTTTAATTAACTAACGACACTTCGGATACCAGTAATGTGCAAAAACTTTAATTGAGAGATGGAATCTCTTCCATATTCATCTGGCCGGAAAATCTAATCAGACAGGGGTGGTGAAAGATCCCGGGGGATATTAGGGTTTGCTTAAAGACCTCTGGATCTTATTTACCCACAGGACACGTTCCCGTAACGTTCTACAAGGGTGAAAAATGATCTAACGCTTTTGAGAAGTCGAGTAGTCAAGTCTAAGTTCTCGAGTCTCAATTTCTCATGAAGAGGGAGTGTTTTCGTTTACGGGGATACGGTTGCCATCCTCCGAAAAATATTTCAAGAAAATGCATCGCTACGGGAAACCGTGTTGAATACACGATGAATGTACGCGTTGAATATGGGTCTGCGATTGGGAATAGATTCGCGTGGAAATCGGTGCAGAAGGTTTCGAGAGGAGCGGGAAACAGGAAATGCAATCCTGAGAAGGTTCGAGATCGACAGGGCTGGTTGAAAAAAAACCGATCATCGAAGAACCTGCGCTTTATCGCGGATCATTAAGAAACGCTGAGGCCGATTAAAATGCAAATGAGGCGTACTTGCACGCTCACAGGGGCGCTCATCGTTTGTACCAGGTGCATGGGGAAGATTTCGCGAGTGAAGCGCACTACTGCCTTTAAATCGCTCAAGCCCGCTGACTATCGCACACCTTATCTTTACGCGGCTATGGTTCTCGCTTTATCGGTACCCGTTTTCCCCTGGATGGAGAGTCTTCCACCTGATGCCTCGCTTTGCCTTCGCGTTGGCCTCGCATTGGCCTCGTAATCCAAGATCGCGCGCGAAAGCACCTTCCTCGCGTAATTTTACTGTCGCGCGCACCTCTCGACTTGTAACTACAAATTAACCCTTTAGGAGCTACTTTGTAAATGGCTCGACACGTCAGTAGGCACGCAACGATAGCGAGTTAACTTGTATCATGATCGTGTTGTGCTCATAATCTTGTCTATAATTTTGTCGACGCCGGTGACTTACTAAATGGTTACCGAGGATTCCGAGGAGCCTTGATACCATGTGGTTGGTCTTGTGCGGTGCACAGCTTTTCTCTATCCCCTTAAATGGATTCCTTTTCGCTCGCGTTATCTCTGCTTTCCGCTTTTCCTATTCTTCCCAGAATTTTTCCAATGTTCACGAGACTCGTATCTGGCGACGCCCACGCGCGACTATCTCGCATACCAAGCTTATGCTAATACGCCCAAGTATTCACCGAGTACGTATGTACCACTATCCATGGTGCGCGTTGCAGTGCTGATGGCTGGTGGTGGGTATCGTAGAAGCGAACTTAATATTATATCGTGCGACCTTATTCTTATGAGCCGGTCCTCGGGAACTTATAGCCTACGTGGCCCTCTTCTCCTGAGCGTAAAAAGAGACGCGAGCGGTGTACCGATAAAAACTGAGCGCTCTTACTCCAGAAGGCGGTCGATGCCGCGACACGAGTCTTCTACTTTAAAATCGGGTATCGCAAAGTTTTCTCCCCGTCGTAAATTTTTGTCTCCCGCAGTATTTCAATCGTAAATCTAATTCAGCCAGCTGCGAGTCAACGATCGAAATAAATAACTACTCGGTACTTATGAGTACTCTTTTACTGCATGCCAATGCACGTGCATAAATATCCGTGGTGTTTCGCAGTAGTCTCGCGATACATACTTGGGTGACGATGCTCGAGCGTAAATCGAGTTTCTCTCCTAGCATGCGTAGATATAATTGATCCATCGGGTGCCCCACGGCCCCACGACACTCGTCCGACTTCTTTATTTCCGCGAGCGGAAATGCCGGCGCGTAACGCAGCCGAAGAACTTAAGGAGATCCGCAAACCAAATGGTATTTTCCAGCCAACCATTATACGTATATACCGCGACTCGATGGTTATCGACACGGTGCAGCTTCCTGAAAGATACGCATTAGCTAGACACGCATTACGCGCCAATAGAAAACGCACGGTCCAAGGGAGTAATAAAAGCGCGCCGCATCGCGGTCCTCGTGCGGCTCGTTATAACAGATTGTATTTTATGGGAACGCGCTCGGGCTATTTCCGCGTCGCATAACTTATCTCACGGTGGAATCCCGAGGGGCTTCTTCCTAGGAAACGCGATCCTCGTGCAACAATGATTAGCCGCATCAGAACCAGAAGAAGAGTCCTCAGGAGGAAAAACGCTATCTCTCGATCCTAGAATACTAGATTGCCCATTCGTGATTCGCGATTCACATTCAGCCTGGCGAATTCAACCCGGCGACTTGCCCAGTTAAATATTAGCGCGACTGGTAAGCGCGCACGTGCGCTGACAGTGCGCGGTATTGTATCAAAGGCCGTACAAATTCATTACAAGTTATCTTACGGCTGGCGAGCACAATGTGCCTAAGGCATGCCGTATCCATGCGGTAGCTGCAGCCTCCGCAAGGAGCATTGCTTCCGAGGAGGACTGACCGTCGCGAGCATTGCGACCATTGCGACCATTGCATAGGGTAATACACATATATTCCGATAACTAAATGACAAATATTATCCGTGCGCTGGTTGCCCGAGACAAAGTGTCCTGCGTGTGCATTCTCTGAGCACTCTGTGTAGAGTGTACGTGTATCGTATGAACCTGTCCTGTCACGCGCGTATGGGAACGAGCCAATTGTACCACCGCATTCCAGAATTCTTTTTCGCTTGGTCTCCGAGGGTTCCCCACTCGGGCGAAAGGGACACGCGCTAGCAGCGTTATGGCATTATCCTACCTTCCTTTCCCCTACCGGAATCCCCCTGGCATCGGAGCAGTAAATCAGCAAGCCAGAGTCTATAAGACCAGTCGCGTGCATTCCTGATTGGATTGGAGTCGGTGCAATATCGGAGAGCGACAGCTTACGGTTTTATTCCTCTATATTCCATTTTTATTCTTTTTTATTCCTTTTTATTCGGCTTGGGTTTCTATTCTTGGCCGAACGAGCCACGTTCCATTGGGTTTAAGGATAGCATAAGTTACGGGGGTTTTGCCCCTCTTACCTTCCCCAAAGAGCAACTCAGTATGATAGAGAACTGATAAGGCTACCGAGATTATCCTTGAATTCATGCTTGACCGGAGCTCCTAATAACCTTGTGCCCTTTTTTGCCGTAATACGGACGAGATAAGGTTTAATTGCGGCGTATGGCTTACTTGTCATTTTTTCCCTCCTCCTCGACTCGACTCGAGATGCGTCTTACTTCGAGCTTCCAATAGTAATTGTGAGAACCACGAGCTCATTACGTCCGCGCGCCGCTCACGAATCTCCCGTGAAGAAACTTTACGATCCTCGGAAGCTTATCTCCTCGTACTCTTCTCATTATCCGAATGACGGGCGTTGAAGAACTCTCGCTTAGGGGCGGGGTGTAGACTGCTGGCATTGTGGCGGAGCGCAGACACCACCCGGGAGTTTATCTCGCTTTAGTGCACCGGTTATAATGCAGAATTATTGGTCGTAATTCATCGGAAATAGAGAAACGAGAGTGGCGTGCCGGTCGTTCCACGGGGGACTCGCCGATGAAAAACGAGAGGAGGGAAAGGTGCGTACTTTCACGCCCAAGAGACGAGAACACGCTTCCGGAAGGACGCCGGGGAAACCGTCTAATTCAGCATAAATTATCCTCGCTGCGTTCAGCGGGTTCCGGCATTACCGGGCGACGCTGCAATGGCACAACGCTCGGAACGCACTGGACACCTGGAAAGAGGTTCGCGGCGCGTTATCGCGCAACAATGAGCGGCAGAGCGCGACTTGGAAAGTGGTTTATGGGCCTCCCGATATCCCGCCGATTGCTCGCGGGATCTTTCGAGCAACCAAGCAGCCGGCCAACCAACCAACCAGCCAGCCGATTCGCTCCGCTTCACCACTCGCTGGAATTGGCGCATTCCACCAAGATATACATCGACTGTATATCGATAGGAGCGACGCAGCCGACGCGACGCGACGCGACACCTGGCTGGATTATGACCGCGGATACGTAGTACATACTTATGTACTTGTTTTTCGAGTCTCCCGGCCACGTGGATCGCCTCGACAGAAATTCCAGATGCTAATGCAGACAAGTTAATACCTCGCTCGCTCAGATAAGGGGCCTTGTTAAGGAGTCGATAATTCATGTGCTCCCTGACTCCCCGCGCGTAGTCCTTGCTCGTTTGCCGGCTCTCAGCTTCGAGAGCGTGGCGAATCAGTGGGTTCGCTTGCGAACGGAATGTCAGGAATACCATAAATTCTACTGACCCAACCACGCGATGCTGTTAAAAAGCTCGTGGCATTAGCCCTGCCATTGTGGATCGGTAATTAGCTCACCACTGGACCACCGGTTGGTGGTGCTACTTTCACTCGCGTTTCCAGAAAGAAATTCCGGACCGTGCCACACTTTACGATAACGACTACACTGGGTCGGCCTCGGATCGTCGAGGATGCAATCTTGCGCGAGAGAAAGAAATTGCATACAACTGTAGTACGAGCCTCATTAGCTGCTTCGAACGAAATGTACACTCTACCAGCTCGCGGATGAGCTTGTTCGCGAGGCCGCGCGAGAAACGCGCGACTCAAAAGCGACCTAATTCGATCGACATTTTCTCCGGAGCTACTTTTCAAGATTACTTTCGACCTGTCCCTCCGAGGGCCATTTACACTCCTGAGATCTGGAGTCCTCGGTGCGAGAAGAGTTGCAGTAATCCCTGTCGATTGCGGCAACCGAGACAACCGAGGCAATTGGTAATCGAGGCTGTGGGGAAAGTGTCGCGCCGAAAGGGAAAATTAACTCGAAGGAGGGAGCAATATCCCGGGGACGATGAGGTCGTAGCGACTCCGTAATTCTGTGTCGAAGTCCCATGGGCCATCGCTCTATCCAAGAGTAATCATAAGGTCAGCCTCTCACGCTACGTGGTCCATCGTCTCACGATTTTGCTGCCTAGCCGATCGAAATAAGCTTCGACGTGTGATTACCCGCGCGCGTCAAGGAAAAAGGCTTTTCATCTTCTCATCAGCCGGGTTCACCCGACTCGACCGGATCTTGGTCGCTGACGTCGTCTACCAACTTTCGTTCACCCGGCGAGTTTGCACTCTCATTATAGGAGAGCTCGATAATTATTCTTCGACTTCTAACGCGGGATTTCTCCCGCGAATTTCAAGCTCGCGGTGGTATTTCCGCTCCTCGAGCATAACCCTAGCCGAAGAGGACGTCACAGTCGCGCCAACGAGCAATATATTAGCCGGAGGCACCGTTACGCAGGTTCGCGAGAGATTCGCGGCGACGCACTTGCCCGTGAAATTCAGGCCGAGAGAGCCAGGTACACTTTGGCTGATCTTCGAGACTAGTGGTATGGGTCGCGTTATGGGAATATATCGGAAAAACAAACGAGCGGTATCAGAGAAGTTCGCACGCGAGGTAGCCCCAACGCTTGATGCATGTACTTGTCCGCGCGAGGCATAGATCAACGGTGTAGCATGCCACATGCTACACGAGGGCGCCCAGTTGCATGAAGCCACGCGGCTTGCCAGAGCCATGGATCACCTCCGATCAGCCTATATCAAATCGCCTCTGACCGCGTATTTATTTGTTCTGTCAGTCCCGCGGCCCTCGTGGGACGCTCATGTAAATTGGCAGTGGTGTATGAGCGGAGTATAAGCGGCCTGCTTGTACTCTGCTAACCTAAGTATGTATGTACTATAAGTATCCTCTGCTCGTTCATTCGTGTCCCTCTTCCTCTTTCTCTTTCTCCTTCTTTTCACTCACTCTCGCTCAAGAGAGCAAGAGGGATCTCGCGGAGGCGAGATCCCACGGTTCTCTTGCTCGA
This sequence comes from Trypoxylon attenuatum, assembly GCA_963989405.1. Lineage (NCBI taxonomy): Eukaryota > Metazoa > Arthropoda > Insecta > Hymenoptera > Crabronidae > Trypoxylon > Trypoxylon attenuatum. Next base: position 26,121,921 of record OZ022488.1, on the reverse strand, counting down.
TCTTTCACCAGAGGAATAACAGTGGCGTGTCACCCACGAGCAGCTATCTATCTGACGCGACGTAAATCTTTATGGGTTCATCACTCTGGACCGGGTGCTTTTCGAGTGGCGACTTCCTGCCCCGAGTGTCAGCTGCTTTCTCACCGCCTTATGAAACGATTGCGGTGTTCGCTCCCTGCGGAACTATTGTCTCCCTCTTCCTCTCCCATTGTCAGTTTCTCCGTTTGGATCTCGACTCCTCTCTCCGTTCAGGAGATCACCCTGGCAAAGGTCTGATCTCGACTCGGAGAAGTCGATCTTCGAAATTCACGTAATGTCTCTGGGATTACGTGTACCGGTTAATTACGTATACCGTAATACAATATGTGTAATTACGGTGTGCTGGGTGTACCGGTCGGCTAGACATCGTAAGCCTGAGCAGATACACTTCGGGGGGTCTGCGGCGCAATCTCAGCCACATCGGCGATTGTACCGTTCGTGTGCGGAGACCTGGGATCGGCTTAGACGACGGTGAATCGAGCACAGCCGCGCGCTTAATCCGGCTGTAATTAAATGATTATTTAAGACCAGTAGCAGAGGCTTAAATCAACATTGCCGGTTGCATTGGCCGATAGACGATAGACGATAGACGACGTACGACGTACTCTGGCATCATTGTGGCGGTACGGTACGCTAGCTGAATGTTAGCTAGATGCAAGCTGAATGCGAGCTGAATGCAAGCTGAATGCATACTCTATGCACGGGGGCTGTTGCATTGAGTAACGGATAATTGCATCGGCTAATAAATTAATCCTAGATCTCCTTAAGACACGCCCACGGGGTACGTGTGCTATCGTCTAATCCCCCTAATGGATATCCTACCGAAGGCGCAACCGAGAGCTCGGGTCAAGGTGTCGCGCCGCGAAAAATAGCTACCGTCAGACTAATCGCTCTCGGGCACCATGAGAAAATCTAATGCAAACGGCACGCTTGACGATTGTGTTATCGAGTCGGTACACTACTGACTCAATACCAGCGATGCCGTCGCGTTGTCGTGCCCCCCTCTCGAGATTCTGTTATAATTAGACACGTACCACTCGACTCCGCACCGCGCCGCGCGACGGAAGTGGAATTGCTCACTTGCAATTACAAATCGAGTGTATCGTCGTCTCCGTCGTTACAATTAATTAGGGCCAATTAATACCGCGTTAATTGAAAGAGGTATCGCGGACAAAGACAATACGAGAGAACCGACTGGGCTTCGTTATGCAAAGCGATCCTGGGAACAGCGAGAGGGCACCCGCTAAAAAAGCCCTCGTAAATATTTCTGGCCGGGCCCCACCGTCGCCCTAGCCGCCATAGCTGCCGCGCAATTTGACGACTCGCAACGAACCTTCACACACGTCCACGCTTATACGTACACGTATTATGCTTCGTGCATTGCGGAGAACGATACGAACTGAGAGGGTGGTAACTTTTATTACCGCAATCTAATTTAAGGGTCCAGCAGGCTTTCTCACCCTACAATTTGGATTAATAATACATGCAAATCAAGCTGCCTGCCTGGCTGCCTGCGTTCTTGATGGGGGGACGTGGCTCACGCGCGTCGGGAGGATGCGCGCATCGCGATCAACATTTTCTCACAGAACACTAGCCTGCTAGCTTCGCGAGAGCGCAAGGGAGACCGCGAGCGCACGTCCACAATGCAATTGCTATTGCTACCTCTCATTGTTGTCTCCAGCGGGAATACCAATGTTCCCGCTCCCTTAAAGGTCAGCCAACACCTTATTCCAAGTTTTATTGCCCTCGCAATATCCTTGTCCTTCTCTACCTCCCTCGGTTAGAGAGGTGTGAGAAACAATACCCATTGACAATCGAGACTCCTCGAAGAGAATAGCAGGCTAGACCGCTTTTCACCGTCACACATAAATCAGAATCAAATTATCGGAAGCATCACGAAACCCGTGGGGCCTGAGAATGATTTAAAGTGATCGAAGATCGTGATCGACCCTGAACAGCCACGCTCTCGAAATCCGGATTCACGGGAATCCCGGGAATCCTGCTTCGCATTCGTGCTATGCTACCGTGGAACCTGAAAAGTGGGGAGGATAATGATTGTCCGAAGCACCCGAGGAAACCAGTGGAAAATTATAGCGCAACCGATCATCGGCCACCTGAAAAAGGAGGAGCGCCAACATTCTCGTCGCGAAAGGGAAATCACTGGAGTCGATCGAAATACGTAGACTCGATTTGAATAGACATTTCTGTTCTTCTTCGATGGGCTGATCATCATTCCAATTTACTGGAGTCAATGAATATCCTGACGAGCGTATTCCGAATCTCTTCCACGTTGGATTCCCAGGTTACATACTTGTAGCGAGAAATCGGAACACACTCTCTAACGAGTTCTGACGAGGATGAAACGCGAACTAGCCAACTTCTGACTAATCTCGATTCGGTGCAAATACTAGAATAGTGGAGTAGTGGAATAGTAGAAACCTTTGATTTTCCGTAGGCACGAGCGACTACATAAATTTCGAGTCAGGTAAAATCCCTGAGAGAAGAAACCTACACACCTCGTGCACGAGTGTTGTTAACACGAAGAAAAGGATACGGTCTCGTTTGTCGCTAAGCATGATTCAAAGTGTGCTGGCTTATCCCACCGCGGGTGTAACGACGTCCGTTTACTTTCGAGAGCGCGTTGACGCTTTATCGTTGCATCTTAACGAGTATCGGCGATCTTCGGAGAGTGTCTCGCATAGACGGCCTTGCGAACTTGCCAACTATGTATACGGTGTCTCAACTATATTCTGCTTGCCAAGAAATACTTTATCATTACCACAAAAAACTTTAATTCGAACTACTTGTAGACAACGAAATAATGCTGAAATTTCGGAAGGGAAACCTGACTTTTACTCGAGCGGAGGAGCTCGCACATACTAAATGGTTAGATCGGCCAATCGCGTTTCCTGCTAATTTTCTCCATCCTTGGTCAAACGACAACGACTGGCTAATTATTGCGAATAAACAGGACCGGTCAGATTTGCTTTTTCCAGGGTCCAGATTTATGTTAAAATAGAGGTGGGTTACGAACGACACCCAGTATACGATATAACTGTCTCGCGGCGGAAACCTTTACGCTCGCGCACGCGACTGAAAACTTTGCGAAGATCTATGCACCGATTCAGGTTTCCAGTGGATTCGTAATTGGAGAGAGTGAAAGTGCACTTTCAAAAGGTACGACCCAACATTCATACAAATTTTCCAAAAGAGTACCCTTGCTCGCGACGTTCTTATTGCCGGGCAATCGGTTCTCAGTATCGAGCACACGCGAACGATATCGGCCGATCGTGGCCTAATAATAGTGCGATCGCGCGACACCCCGCACTCCGCCCTCTGGAACTAGCCGCTTCGGGCAGCTTCCGTCGAAACAGTACTCGTCCATTGAGAGTCCAACGTCGTGAGAAGAATCAAAAAGATCGATCGTTCTCATTGGTTAAAATTCAATTACCAATACCGGAGATCGAAAACCTCGTGGTTGCTAGTCTCCGATGTTCGAATGTGCAAGAGTGCGAGAGTATGAGTGCTCCGAACGAACTGTGCGACTATTGAGAAAGGCTAGTTAACATGCTTTCCGTCGAGGCAAATAATTAGACCGGCTGTCTGCAGGTATCGGGAAGTACATTAACTCTGAAATACGTCCGGGGTGCCGAACTACATCGACCCAGTCGAATACACGATTGAGTCAATCGATAAAGAGAATACAAGAAACCCGCGCGTTCCGAGGAGGAACATACACGTATATTTCTTCAGTTGGAGGAACTACGAGAGAAAGATCGGAACACCGCGCGCCGAACAGCGGTCCAGTTCCCAGGGATACGCGAACTCGTACACAAGCCACCGCGGCACGACTTTGCCAGATACACTCGCGAATACACTCGATATTTGTTATTCATAAGTCTTGCAGGGTATAACTCGCGCCGAACCTTGTTGTTCGGCTTGGTTGGCGTTTGTTTATTCTACGGGGGGTTGGCCACCTTCTGCGATTCCTCGCAGACTGATTAGCGGACCCAAATCCGCAAAGAAATTCGCATTGTACTCCTGTAACGCGAGACATAAAGATTTCTTCCGTTTTATTTCCGTAACGCCAGGTAATAAAGGTGCCGTGTTTTTAGTCGGTTTTTATCTCGGAACAATGTGTAGTTCGTTTAGAGCTATTCCTTCGATTGCTTTCGCGTGAACGTGTTTTTTAATCAGATTTCTGGGTGAGTTTGAGTGACCACACGCGAATGTTGAACCGCTAGGGAATGCATGGCGAGCGCCTGGCGCTTTTCCAAGCGGATGCCCGCTTCCGAAAGCGACCCGGCCCGTTTCGTATTTAATTTTAATTGTTCTCGTCCGCGTCACACATCGGCGTTTTCATGCGACTGGACACAGTAATTGCGCGCCTTTCAACGTAGCGCGGAGCGGAGCAGCGCGGTCCGCTGCGACTTTGAACGTCCTGTTTCATTAATTCCGGCTGGAGAAGAAGAGCGAGTACCTGGAAATCGTGGGGTTCGCGCTGCGAATTGGAATCTCTACAATTGCACGGTGGCACAAGACTGAATGGAAGGATGATGTCGGTATTACAATCACGGCGGGGACTAGTACTCTTAGACTTACTCCCACAGTCATTAAATACACATACGTCCTTGCGTATATAAAAATAAAAATATAGGATTCCGTTCACTGACCTATCATATTATTGTATGAATATCATCGATCAGTAATTGTGTGACCGACAATTTATAGATTAGCGGGTCACGCGTCGTAATAATTAGACGAAACGTTCCGATGGAATAGTCGACCGCTGGTGCGAAAGGATTGAGCTATTGGACAAGGGAAACCGAAACGATGATAGAATATTATTTACGGAGCCAATGACACGTAGTATTGAAAGGCTGCAGTATCGCTTTTGCGGGAACTCAATATTGCGGAGGTATTGTAACCGATAAACGCGGAGGTTCAACTGCGGGCGCGCAAATGCCCGCAGCTCCTCTCGCCTCGCCATCAATACCAACCGACCATACATCACCTAGAGGAATCAGTTCCTCGGATCTTGAGCGATCTCGCACCTCTCGTGTAAATTTTATTGGCATCGATTTTTCCCTGGCACACGTGTCAATAAATACGGGGAAGGTTTCACCTCATATCGGTCGTACGATACCTTCAAAGAGGACGCCGCTATTACTGATCGCTCGATTCGACAATTTCACTTTGCCGCCGTGTTTCTCTCCATTGTCGTCATTGGAAGAAAGGAGGAGGATTCGTCTATATTCGAGGGAAACCGGGCCGAAATTGGAGCACTCGAGTTACCGAGAGACCTTCTTCTCCCCCTTAACAACGCGAAGATTCGCGTCCTGGTTCAATTAAAGTAGACCGCGAACACTGGAAACCGATCCCCGTGACGCTTTCTTCGATTAATCTCGGATCAATTAATGCGCGCAATGACGCTACTCTCCAAGGTCACAAGGAAACTTTCCTCGAAGAGTTGGTGTGATCGTTCGTCGGTTTGTCCGTTCGCGTGAACACCTGTTTGCATAGTTGCGTCCTTGAATGTCTGAAGATCGCGCAGAGAAGTACTCTTGACGGCAGTTGCCGTCTGCGCACGGGAGGCACCACCGAGTGGATTTCCATGTCTTGCTTTCACCGGTCCGATGTCTTTTAAATCGAGTAGCTCGTGTCCGGAAAGAAAAATCGCACGAGCGAGTCTGCAAGTGGACGCACAGAGCTCACCTCTCGAGCCAAGTGTTTGCTTTAAGAGACGTTGCGCTCCTTAGCGAATCCCACATTTTTTCCTCTCGACACTTGTTACTCGGTGATTTCGAGAGAAAAAGACTCACGACTAGAATTATCATGAGGATCGTTCGTTCCGGTTCAACGTACAAACTTGACCCGGAGAATCTTTTCCTACGACATGTCCCGCGTGATTCCACCTACGTCGATTCGATGTACGGTTTATAGTCTCGGCTCAGCGAGATTTTTCCGATCGCGCCGCAGACGAAAAAGGAGAAATCTGACTAGTCCAGGGATATTGGGAGGAGCAAAAGTAGTAGAAGCACCGAAATAGGTATCCAGAATCCAGATATTCGACAGTAATTCGTATGGTGTGACTTCGAGAAGACATCGGAGAACATAAATAAAGTGACTTTGGCAACCGAGACGATCGAGAGGGTTTTATACCACACTATGAATTAACATAAAGCCATTGGTATCCAATCCCAAGTGCCATGTCCCAAAATTCGCCCTTTAAACTCCTCAGTTCGGCGTGGATCTCCGCAGGCGTTACCCACGCTAAATTCTTTAAGATTCTCGTCAGCCTTGCTTTTTCCTCCACCGAAAAAAGTGTAGATGGAATCGCGTCAAAAACAACGGCCAAAGAAATCTCGGGATTCTCTTTCCTACAATCTCCTCTCTCTCTCGAAGGTTCACCGTCATAAATCGTACTTAATTTTCTCGATTCAACGACACTAATTACCCAACGACTACTCCGATGGAGTATAACGCAATACGGGAATATAACGACAAGACACGGAAGACGGTTGGTCACCTTGGTGACCTTACTCGCAACGATCTTGGATCAGGTAGACAAGGGGAGATATAGGAACAGCAAGCACATTCCAGTGAGTAGCGATCAGGGAATATGTGTATGTCGGTGGCGTCGGTGCTCTCTGCGAAAACAATCGGATGGGAATCGGGTCACCGAACGCTGAACACCAAAGTAAGGCAACTGTGGGGCCCCCCGTTAACGAAACGCGCCACGCCGTAGTAGAGGGCAATCTCTTATGGGTGCGAGGCACAACGAGAGACGTAATTACCTCTCGGCTGATCGTGAGCGTCGTAGTGAGTGTGTAGTAGGTTCGTGAAGTAGAGAGGCGTGGTCGGGGTGCGCGGACTCTCGGGCTCCATTAATGCCATATGTAGGCTAATGTCAAGAAAGCATGACAGCCGGTAAGTGCGCGCGATGTGATTGATGACGCACGTCATCGCCCACTCTTTAATGTCCACTCGGCGATGTGAGACTCATTTTTGATGGGAAACGCTCGACCTGAACCGATTCACCCGGAGGCCACTTGAACCTAGCGGTCGATCGGGGCCCAGTCTCGCGTTTAATTGATTCTCCTGCCGCGGGAGAAAGCCTGCGAAAATCCATTTTTTGCCTGGCCGTACGCCCTACGAAGAGTTTTTTTAATCTCTGATTTCGTTCTGGCCGGTTATTCACCGTTTTTGGTAAAGTTCGACATCATCGCGCTCGGATCATCGAGGTCAAGTTTTCTGATGTTTACATCCTACGTCGAAAGCACGTGACACGTCCAAGATCGTTGCCCTATTCGTTAAGTCGGTCCCGCTAAATCGCGAGGTAATATTCTAATTGAAAGCCGCTCGTTAACGATCAAATTGGCCACGATAGTTCGAGGGTAATGGTCGACGTCAAAGTAATTATCGCCGGCGATTTGCGTAACGATTATTGCCTCTTTTTACGCAGACCAGCGGAAAATTAAGCGTGCTGGGTACAATATCCATATATGCACACGAGCGACCGAGTACGTCTCACTCACTCACTCACTCACTCTCTCTCTCTCCCTCCCTCCCTCCCTCTCTTTACATGTATTTACATGGCACATACGTATTCCGTTACCAAGCGAATTTCCGCGAGACTACGAAACTGGTCATTAAGATCGGCTTGAGGCGAAATCATTATTTAGTCGCAGCGTCCTTTTTCTCGCGCTTAACGGCAATAACCGGAGCATAAATTCAGAAAGCCATTGGCTCGAGCAATGAGTCAAAACGCGAAGCCCAGAGACCGCTGACTTGCGTAATGAATCTATCGAGCAGGCATTGGCGCTGACCTTTCGCTAAACACGCTCCGCGGATATAATTTTGCGGGGAATATTCTTCCCCTCGATAGAACAGGCCAATAATTATTCACGCGGCGAGAATAATTCGCGCGGACGTTGCCGGAAAACGCGAGTAACGGGAGAGGCGTCGCGAGCGAATGAGCGAACCAACGATAGAGACGCGATTACGCGACGACGCGTGGATGAATAATAGACGGGGCAATTGAGACATTCGGCTTTGCGTAATTGACACTTAACGTCCTCTTTGTCGTGTGGATTGAGCAAACCGATGGGTAGGATTGACATACTCTGTCATTGCGGTCTGACGCGAGCGAATCAGCTCTATAAATATCGCGTTCCCGAAGGACCATACGCGGATGGAAAACGATGAAAAAATAAAAAGCATTCGTTTTCGAGACTCGGGACCTAGGGATAATAATAGATATAGATAGAGTAAATTAACGACATAATCCACGTGCATTGCGCAACCGAACAAAGGAACAATAATGAACGGTAAACATCGAAACAAGCTGGAGCTGGGGAAAGTCAATTACTACCGACGATTAATCGCGGTGGAACGATATATTAATTAGAACTATTAATGTCCCGTGAATTACGGAGTAAATTGAACGAAAACGTACGGCGTATGGTTGATTCAACAAATTTAACGCCACCCCCGAGACGCGGCCACAAACACTTTAATTAATCCAGATCCCGACACAACTGAAACAACAAACAGTTATATCCTTTCTCTCTAGCTAGTCTAGCTAGTACAGCGGCACTTTGCCGACTTTGCCCAGTGCGGCAACCCGACCAGGAAAACTACAAATTAATCCTGCCGGAGTAGAATCCACCGTAGCCCAGAGGCGAACGCACCGGATAGAAACCACAAGCAGCTGGGTTAAAAAGCGTACTAACAAGGCTATGCAAATTCTCTCGGTAAACTAGGGAGGAGCTTGAGGAATCCGGGTTTAAGGCTTTACGCCTCAATTTCCGCGCGATGTATCCTCCCGATTAGGGGCTACGATTGGCAACGGGAGTTGCTTTCGATATATACAACAACCCGTATATTTCCCGGTGTATATGAGCGTATTAGCAAATAAACGAGGCGGGAAACTCGAGTGGCCTTTGCTGGAAGGTAGAAGGCGTATTTGGCGAGAGACAGAGTAAGCTCCGGACCGTAGCGTATCGAAGAGGGACGCTTCCAGCCGCGTTTCAACAATATCAGATGTAGTAGAAGACTCGGCGATGCAGAGAGGAAGCGGTGTGTGGTGGCAGGCTACGCCCTTATCGGAAAGCAGCAACGGTGCAACCTCGGACGGCATGAGGCAGCATGGAGTGGCGGAATCCAGGCTAACGGCCGATTCTCATGGCCTCGCTTCTATCCCCCTTTCCGTCCGACGAAAAATCCTGCGAACCGGCATCGGTGGATTTTAATTGGATTTTCCTATTTCTCGAGCCGACGCGAAGCCTGACACGCGAGGCATCTCGACCCTTTGCCCGAGCGAAATGATGACGCGCCAGGCAATCTGTTCAGCGGGAGGCTAATTGATAGCTTACGAAAGCAATATCGTTGAACGTAATCACGATAAGTAACGAATAACTAAGAGGGCTATATAATATCGTGACATTTTCTGTCACGATTTATGACATTGCATCACGAACTCTGAACGATTCTCACTCGAGTTCTGGTAGGCCCTGTGATTTTTCTAAAAAATTGCAAGTCCGAATCGGAGCAAAGTAAATATTGGGCTGTATATCAACACCCAGGGTAAACAGGAATTGGCCAATATAAGTCGGGAGAGCCGAACCTACGGTTTAGTGTCAGTACTACTCGCGTTGACCTCTATCGTTCTATCGTTTGTTAGGCATTGCTTCGGTAGAAATTGCAGCGTTTAAACCTTACGAGCAGCACCGGATCGGAAGGAAAGTTACCGGTGACATAATATATGTATGTACAGAAGCAGGGAATTGTTTTATAATATTCTGTGGAGAGGCAGAGGGTAGAAAGGAAGGAAGAAAAGGAGAGGAAGGAGAAGAAAGAGACATGAATGGGACAAGTAGCACGGTTCGCTCTCATGTGGGAGTGCAAAGAGTGGCAGGTATGAGAGTGGCAAGCACGGTTGGGACAGCCGGAGATAGCTTAAAGTTAAAACAACCTACGTCTTGGCGCGCCATAAATTTTCGTTTCTCCAAGGGAGCGATATGCGCGGGCTACCCTCGTTGCTCTGTGGTTCCACAGTTCACCGCAGCTCACTTGGAAACACTTACCGTTTCGCGATAATCGCCCGCCCGAAGAAAATCGCAAGCGTGCCTTTCACGTTGCCGCATGACGCGTCCTGTTAATACCCTGATGCATTGTGCGACGACGATTCCTCTCCGACGAAACTACAGCTGTACGTCAAATTTTTTCCTTCTCGGTCTCTTCCTTTCCCTCACCACCAAAAGCCAACTCCCAGTAAAGAAAAAGTCTCGCTCAAGCAGGGAAAGATCGATATCGGAATTCCGTAATCGCGGCTTAGCCGCGATCATTTGCATTGAAAGCAACATTCCGGGGACTCCTTTATTGCGCTCGATCCGAAAACTGTCCTCGAAGCGAAGCCAAGTCAAAGCGGAGTGTACCGAGGTTCCCCTATCGTGTCGATCTTCCACCGCGCATAAAGGATCTCGAGGGCCTCGTGAAAACCCAGAGATAGTCGCGCAGGATTGTCGTTAGAGTAGGAAGATCTAGTACACATATGTGCAGTAAAAGAGAGGAAGAAAGAGAAAGGACTCTTTATCGAAAAGGAGATAGCCTCGACGGCTCGACGGCTCGATGGCTTCGACGCCCGGTACGAGGATCATTAGGAAGCGAGGAGTCGTACACCGCATTGTCGCGACCCGGATACGATCGTAGGATTCCCTCGAGGGAGATCACGAGCCCCGTCACTCCTCGTGACCGCCGCCACTGCCACTGCTCCTTTGGAGGTGGCTCACCTACGACAACCTAGGTCGCATCCCATTTGCATCGGGCATCGATGTCGGTCAGTAGTTTCAACCGCAGCGGAACGTTAAACGTGGGTCCCGCTAAACGTGAGACGAGTCGCTCCCTTGGATTCCTGAGAAGCGAGGACGATCGCGGACTCCACTGCGAGTGTAGGTCCGTTCACGGAAATAGCGAGCAGCCTAGCGTAAAATTGACGTTTCCTATCCGCGTATCGCTCGGGCAATTATATCGTTACGGATAATGGCAGACGCACGAAGAGCCGAGGACGACTGCGGGGACGCATTCTCATTGTACCGATGACGATGATTATGGGTTTCGTAAACGCGGTGAAAGCCAGACTACGAATTCGCAGAAAGTCGCAGGATTTGCATGAAAATCGTCGAGGACAGGGACTCGAATCGGTTGTCCTCACCAGGGTTTCTTCCGCGGGAAGATCCTATTGGTAAAGGTCGTGGGTACCTCAATACGTTTTGCGAAAGATATCATCGCGAGCGATCGCTCAAGTGGGGAAGGTATTCCGTTGCTGCCGTGCTGTTCCACTGCAGACCACGCCGCGAGAGAGGTGCCAATCATCTGTGCGAAATGCCGCATTAGACGGGCCATTGTTCTCGAATAAATAGCTGTTTATATAATTCACTTCTGCGAGTACTTTAGCACTGCCGGGAGAATCGAGTTTCCCCCCGACTGTGGGAAATCGATCGAATCGGGGAGTCCGTGAGGATTTCGTTCGCTAAGAACGATCCATTGAGATACATCACTTATTGTTAGAAAGTGTATGCGGTCTTGTCCGAGGAAAATATGGTCATCTCGGGTGTTTTTCGCGGAAGTTTCAGAGCAACAGGTAACCCTGCTACTAGAAAAAGTTGGGGGCCGCGTGGAAAGCATTTACACAATTGTATTTGCATTCCGCACTCGGATAACAAAACGGTTGGCTGTTAACCCGGCAGGGTATTGATTGCCGACAGGAATACATAAATCCGATAGCAATGAGCGAGAAACCTATCCGGCGCCGCGCCATGCCGCGCTAGTTCGAAGGTGCCACCAACCACACCTTTCTCGAGAGAATCGCAACTTAATAGAAGGCGGTGACGGTATGGCAGTAACACGGGAAAAGAGGCGAGATAAGAGGAGGAGGAGGAGGAGGAGGAGATGCTGGAGATCTGGATCTGACGCGAGGCTGATTCCGCGCGTTCTTCGCCTTTCTCCGTTTCCCTCTTTGTCAGGCGATTCGCTCTCGAGAAATCATCCAGTGTGCGTGGACTGTTGGCTCTCTTGCATTCCACTCCACTCGCGAGATTTCTAATTCCGGCTGACGAGCCGGGAGATACGATTCATCGGGTATCCCTTCGAACGTGACAATCCTACCAAGTGTAATAATATCACCGAGACCCAGAAGCAATAGCACTGGCAACCTGAATATTCGAGATCCGCGAGCGAGTGTTATTAGAAAGCGCCAGAGATTCGAGGAAAAATACGGGGAAAGATAAAAAGCGAAGAAGATCGCTTGAACTTCCACCGCTGCTACCAGCGTCGGAGATCGTTCTCATTGCTGAGCGCAGCAAAATTCGCGGATTTTCGTGGAATCTTTACCGGGGCTCAGCGCGGCGGTGGCCCGCACGAAATCTGTGAGACAAAGCGACGGCGACACAGCCTCGACGAAATTGGAAAGGCAAATCGCGGGAGACCCAGAAGAAGAAGATAGATATATATCGAGGGTAAGGGGAGAGGATAAGGGGAGAGAGAAAGGAGGGCGGATGCCCAGGGGGTACGGAATAGCATCCTTCGTATTTGCATAGAACAGCGTCGCCGGCTGAGCGAGGATAGGCCAGGACTCAAAGGTCGCCTTGTTACGAGGTGATTCCTTGCAAGTGGTCTTTGCCATTTCCCATGGGCAGACCCATAAAGCGACGGAGGTCGGCCAGCCGACACGATGGATCACGGCGATAAGGATATATGCATCGTGTTCTCCACCGTGTAGAGTACCAGTACCAGTACACCGGAAGTGTTCCTCCGAGCGTGCGTGCATCGAAGCTAGTGCGCCTCTGCCGAGATCCATCCCCCCATTTAGCCCTCGAGCCTCGTCGCGTCTCGCTTCCGCTCTCAGCTGAGCTTTCCACACGGGCAAAGAGTCCCCTTTTGCCGATTTCTTTCCATTTCTTTCCACTTCTTTTCCCCACGGCCAGATAGAGCCTGCGCGGGCTACACGCGTGGGCGAAGAAACCAAGTGCCCCCGACTCTGATCTCGAGGGTACTGTGCGATACGTGGGCTGCGCAGATATTATAATGAGAGCTCGAGTGATAGAAAGGTATGAGAGCCGGTAATATTAATAGCAGACTATGGGACTGCCAGCTCGGCAGGTGTTCGTCGCTTGTCTACCGCACGGATCCATTGTTGCACTCGAATGCAAAACTTTTGTTTATGGGATTGAGAATGATGCAACGCCCAACCGTATAGCCTGATCTATCGTACGTACGTGTACTGCTGGTAATTCGTGGTGAACTTTGTCGATACGTACTCTCTCGCGGGAGGGGAGGAGGTAACGGGGGGCGTCAGTGATGCTCCTCGTCCTTTCCTAGGATAAATGTTCCTCGGCTCTAAGGTAAATAGGCATAGCTCAAATAGACAAGCCTCTTTGTGGAACGCCGGAAAATTAATAGTTTTTTGCCGGGCGCAATTTATTACGAAGCGTAGCGGAGCCAGAGTCGGAGGAGGCAAGCTTTGTACGGTTTCATTACCCGTCCGCGGTGGCCGCGAGCACCATTATTTAAAGCAGGCGCGGAGAACGCGTGCTACATTACACGCGGGCATAGCGGGCCCAGCATTCAAAACGCGTCCGGGACAAGATTCTCACGAGGAATACGACGTTCCACGCCCCAGAAACTGACGTATCGAGTTCCATGAGCCAAGAGGGGAGTTGGTCCGTCTTTCTTTCTCTTTTTCTCTTTTTCTTACTTTACGCTTCGCGCCGACAGCCCTTCGAAAATTGTGCAACGCGAACACCGACGTTTCTTCGTTTTCTCGTGATCGTCGTATTGGCGGCTCGCCCCCTAACCGCTCGATAAGATCTCCCGAACAAGATCGAAACTGGCCTCTCCCACGCGAACGCTTGACCGGACTTTGGCCGGACTTTGCTCGATTGGCTCATTTGCTTCGCTCGGAATGCTCGGAACACTTGTACGCGCGCTGCTGTCGGAATTGTCGTTGGACAGGGGCCCGCGGACTGTACCGTCGTCTTGATCGCAATTCGATTTCGCTGCCTGACTGACAATCGGAATATCCCGAATTGCTGAATTCCCAGGGTAAGAGGAATCATTGAGATGGCCGCCTGATATAAGTATTTGAATGTAATTTTCTACGGAAGGCTCGTGCTTGTATCAATGGGGGGTCCCTGATTAACCTTTTCCATAACTACCTGGAAATTATAGCCGTGGTTTTGTTTATACGTATTCGCCTACTTTTCGCGTTATTGGCCGCGGTTGCATCACGAGAGCCAGATGAAATACGGGTCAGTCGCCGAGAGTAGCCACTGCCCGCGGTGGGTATCGAGATCGAGGCGCACCCTCCTTTTGGCTCGGTGCAATCGGGACCGTGCGGCATCGGCACCATTTACCGCGCTAGTGTCGAGAATCGTTGTAAAACACCTCGCGAAAGTGGCAAGCAATTAGTATGCAACACATTTATACCAAAATGCTTTTAATTAAGCAGAATTGAAAACTCCTCTTAATCGAATAGCCGGGCCGCGCACAATGGAAAACCAATTAAGAAAGTCAGGTTAAAGGAGTCAATTACCCCGGACGCAGTGGGAATTTTCAGCGTAAAGTCAGCACTGAAACGATCGACTCGTCGAACACGAGGAACTCTCATCGGTGATCCGCCCATGAGCGTCCGACTCGTAATTCACGGTACACCGTAAATGCCCGGGCGAGAAAGGGACGGTATCGTTGCTCGACGACTGCTCTCTATTCATTGTGCCATTAAGTTCGTGCGTCATATTTCACTAGCGCGCGGAAAACACGCGTGCGGCCGCGGAAAGAGAGAGCTCCAGCGATCGGGCCATAAGTTAGCGCCGATATAAGACCGAGACTCGAGAGCACGGGTCCCACGTAGCATAGGTACCTAAGTACGTACGTACGTACGCGCGAGTAGTACCTGCGTATGCAGCCTCGCGAGTTGCGACGGAACCAACTACGCCGACTATTCCGACTAGGAGGACATAGTCCGCGCACCTGTCGCTCGACGGTTTCACCAGCCTGGCAGCCAAGGGTCCGCGTGAGGCTAGGGCCCCCGACTCGTCCGTCGAGTGGCTCCTTAAATGGCTTGCGTGGGTGGTTTGCCTCCGAGCGCAATTACATATGCATCTTCTTCTTCTTCTTCTTCTTCTTCTTCTTTTATTCTTACTCTTCTTCCTTCTCCTCCGCCCTCTCTGTCTACTTGTCCCGCGTCTACGTGGGACGTCCTTCTGGGGCACAGTGAAATTCCAGGAAACTGAGGAACTGGATCTTCGCGCGAGCGATCCGTTTCTACATATTTCTGAGCACCGCAAATGGGGACGTTATGTCAGACCGCTCGCGAGCAGATGGCAATTAGGATTGCTCAAGATCGAGCGTTGCGCGCCGATAAGTACGCCGAAGACAGTAATTGAAGGGCGCTCTTTTTCGAACACATGAACAAAGAGAGATCCTCTCTTTCTTCTTCTCCTTCTCTCTGAATACTCACCGTTCAAAAGAGTTATGCTCACTGTAAGAGGGGCCGCTGCTGGGCCGCTCATCAATATGCCAGGGCAAAAAGTGCGCTGGCACAAGAACAACAATAGCACTCGTCAGCGGATAATTGCAGTGAGAGGGTATGCCTCGGTCCGTTTATGGTAGCCCTTTAACGGAAAAGTACCCCGCAGTGGGTATTTGCTAATATGACCGTAATTACAGTTCGGTATCCTTCAAGGCGTACGCGTATGTATATCTATATCCGTATGTATACATATATGTATATGCATTGGTCGAGATGATTTGCGACCTAGAAGGATTCGCTGTGCAAACGGTGTGCGAGGAGCACTTTGAATTCCGCTGGTTTTTGCCGAAGGAATGTAGACTCTCGATTTTCAAAGGTTCCAGCCACCCTTCGCGAGTTTTAAGTTTCGCGTCACGAGTCTGAGTGAGCCACCGGGAGTGGCTTGAAATCGAAGATTGCAGCGTCCCTCTGCTCGGCTGCGTGCACGGCACGATTTGCATCCGCGAAATCCTGCCGAAATTTACGAGGCCGCTCCCGGCGAGTAGTCCATTGCCGAGAGAAACTTGCTTGCTGCGTGAATCGAACGAACGCAAGGAGCTCGTAACCGCGGTTGTTGCTGAAAAATGAGCATTTCTACTAGACGCCAGTTGGTCTGTTCGTTTTACAACAGTTTCACCCGGTGCAGTCGTCATTTAGCAAAGTCTAGTGCACTTGGCACACAATCGAATTCGCGTGCTAGCTCACTTTCTTCTCTCCCGTGGCAAGCAAACAACCGATCCAGCGATAACTTCCCGATAACTCGCCGATAACTAACAATAAGCAGTGCACGTAGCTAATCGAATTCGAAGGTATTCGGTGGCGGCTTCCGTGGTGGCTTCCGTGCGCCCAGAGAGTTACTCTCGACCTGTATTCCAAGTATTTTGCAAACGTGATCGATACGCTTCTCGGGATAGGCGCGATATCGGAAGTTCCAACCTCATTCCACCCTTGGAAATTCGGAACCGTATGCGGCCAATGTTGGGGCGAATCAAAATGCATTGGACATCGCTACTTCAAAGTATAAAGGCTGCCTTGAGCAAAAGAATTCTGAGCTTGGTTTATTATCCATCCGAATAAAACAGAGTAGACGAGGCGGTAGTTAAGCCCGGTGAAATACTGCCTCCAACGATTTCGCCTGGCATGTGTCCCCAGTGCTAATCTCTCGCCACCAGAATGCGTGGCAATATTCTTAAATTCATGCAGGACCAAATATACAACCGTATATACATGTATGTACTGCCGTTTATGAGCGTATCGCTATGTCGGTTTAAACCAGCTGTAATTGCTAGTG
Organism: Trypoxylon attenuatum; assembly: GCA_963989405.1. Taxonomy (NCBI): domain Eukaryota; kingdom Metazoa; phylum Arthropoda; class Insecta; order Hymenoptera; family Crabronidae; genus Trypoxylon; species Trypoxylon attenuatum. The sequence continues at coordinate 26,105,020 of OZ022488.1, read as the reverse complement.
AGAATTTAATGTTCGCCAATGCAAATGTTCCCCAGGCGAATTACTCGCTACGCGAGTTTCTAGAACGTAAAGCCCAGTGAATCATTCCAGTTTTAGGAGCTCTCGCACTATTTTGCGAGCCGTGAAACCGCTCGCGTGTTTAACGTTGCGACGGGGACAAAAAAAGGAGGGGGAAAAAAGTTGATGAATCGCGTCTCTGATTTTCGCGACAGAGAACAGTTATGGAAATTATGGAATGTCTGTGTGGTCTACTGGTAGACATTATCGTTAAGTCGAGATTCCCTGGGGACTTTGGACGATACAGTCAGCATGCGATTATTAAATGCAAATTGGCTCCTCGCTCTCGACCTTCACCCTGAGGATCGTCTTATTTAGGGTTACAGGATAGTCTTAATCGGGCCGAAATGCTCAAGATAATTTGGCTCGATTCCCGCTGGCAGAACGAATTCCGCGTGCTCTCAAGAGCCAGAACAGTGTTCTCTAATTACGAGGCATTATTAATTCGCTCGATCCTCGTAAGTACTAACGAGACAGGATTATGCCAAGAAACGTAATTCTACCCTCCAAAGTACGCGATCCAATATACCAATTTTCTCTTACTCTTAAGAGTCTTAAGACAAAGGATAGGAATCCGTCTCGACCTGACAGCTGACAGGGACAAAGGAGGACTACACTACGATAGCGCGGACGTATCGTTGGGAGCATTAGGTATTCTTAACACGAGTACAGGAACTCGGATACCACGGGAATTTCGAAGACTGACGGCGCGGTGCGACACCGTCAGCTTAGAATAATCCATCGTCTTTTTTGGGCGTGGACCAGATATATAAGAAAGGGGGAGAGGCCTTAGGGGGTTGGTAAGGCAACGTAAAACGTGATCGGAAGGATAATTTTAAATTCCAAGCGGTCTGACGGATCATGATTTTATCCTATCACAATCTTTCGTGGACAAATAAATTAGTCATCTTGGTAATTGCAGTGATAACTGTTTTACCGGTATAATATATCTCGAGTCAATATTTGCATACTCTCGTTTTTGAGTACTTGACCAGAGAAACGCGAGAAGCGTTCGAGGTTCGCATTTCAATTATCCTCAAACAGCACAAACACACGTCGACGGATGTAGATAGATTGCAAACAGAGAGCAGAACAGGATTGTCCGGATCCGCAGTGATACGTCATTCGCATGCGAAGTTAGTGGCCCCTTCTGAAAATGAAATTTAATGCAAAGTCCGGTGTACTAAGCCTCGAGCATACTTACGCTGCGACTACACAGCCAACCGAGGATTAGCAGGAGATCGCAGGATGCGAGAGGTCAACGCTGACTTGGACTCACTCCCCGCTCTCTCTCTCTCTCAGTCTTTCTTGCGTACAATAGACCACAAGATTAATCAGAGCAGCGCGAACTTTAGCCGAGGTAGTCATAGAAGCATTGCAAGCTCTGAAAATCCAACGTTGCCCCGAAGAAAACGTGCGCCCAACGTGTCCGCGCGCGGGCAATTTATATCGGACTACGGAATGGCGAGTTCGATAAAAATGAGCTATTACTTCCACATCGTGGAAATGGCCTGCCAGAGATTGATCGTTGCTGAGCGAAGCGAGTTTCGCAAGATTTATCCAGTCGATTTTGTCGGGCAATAAATTTTCATTCGTTGGCCAGGATTCCGATACTGTGGCAATTCTATCAGCCGTGTGGCCCCGTCAAAGAGCAATTCCCAGATTCGATGGTAAAAGATCAAAGGGCCGCGCTCGGCGAAATTAAAAACCGTGGGACCCGACATTTGAGTGAGGCCACGCGTCGACGAGCGCGTCGACGAGCGTGGTTCGTTGGACTTTAATCGAATAAATAAATCCGCGAGAGAAGCCATTCGGATACGCCGCGGTTAATTGCCGTTTACGCTAACATCGCGGATATTTACATATTACACGAACCAGCTGCAGCGGACCCGATGACAAAAATGGCATCGTGCCGCTCGGCGGACGCACAAAGATCAGGGCCAACTTGGCGGTGGAGAACGGGTGAAAAGAACGCACGCGATGCAGAGTCTTTGAAACTCACTGGAAAACGTGCCGCAGATATAACATTGGATAAAGCGTATGACAAGCGCAAAACACGACCGCGCTCGCGTGTATCATATTCTGACGAAACGCTTTCTTGCCAATTAGCAAAGACCTTTGTCCGACGAGTGGAAATTCGAACCGCGTCACTGGATAAGAAAGCAAAGAGTAGACGCATAGACGCATAGACAATCTGTCGTCTTACCGACGAAGCGGGCTTCTCACCGTGGATTTGGCGGAGAGTAGAAACGTAACAAGTGTACTAGGAACTTACGAGTTACCAAGGAACTCTCTGCACTTTGCGTGCCTCGCATTTGAATAGTCGACGTACCTCGTACTTACCGGAGGTTTCTCTTTTGGTTCCAGGCGACATCGAGGACTGTCTGGTGGCTCCAGTGTCCCAAGGGCAATTTACGCCGCTGCCGGAAGCCCTGTGCTGGGCGATTCTCGAGTTGACCTCGCAGAGGCAAGCCGCGACCCTCGACACCCTCAGGTCAGCCCTGAAAAATGCGTTTCCGGCAATGCAGAGGCCGAGTCGCGAATTGGTCTACGATGCCTTGGCAAAGCTTATGCAAGAGCGTAAGATCTACCACACGTCGCAAGGCTACTTTGTCGTGACGCCGGAGACGAGGCGGCTGAGGCGCGACTCCAGTAGCTCGAGAAGGTGTTCGAGGGACGTAAGCGGCACGAGGGGTCAGGGTAGCATGCTGATGAGCAACGATGAGGCGATGGCCCTGGTGCACGGCGAGATGCTCACACTGAGGGACGGAGACGTCACACACCAAGCCGTGCAGACCAACCTCGCAGACGTCATTTGCGGAGGTGATTTTTCATTTTCTTTTTTCCTTTATTCGATACTTCCTGTTTCATTTAAATCCGCGAACTCTGTCATCAATAGCTCACTCGCAAGAGGCGAATAGTTCGTTCCGCTAGTTCGAGCAACGCGCTCACCTCATCGCGAACGTAACGCTGGAAAAACTCGTGGAAATATTCATGAAGTAATCAGTTAGCTCATTCGCTTCGTTACGCCGCACCGGCGCGTTTGCTTGGCTCGGGAGAAAAAAGCAGGCGACTAACAACCGACAAATATGCAGGAGCATGGCGAGTCTCGAGTTCAGCTCGCTTTCGTCGCGTTTCATAAAAGGATGCACAGGAAACGAAGCCCTCATAAACTCGAGGAACTCGCCCCGGCAGACCGGTCGATCCGGGCAAACCCGTTCGGCACGTGTTCGGGAATCGTTCTGACTCTGTGTCCAAGAGGGGCCTGACTGTGCTTCGCTCAGTCTAGCTGCACTCCAAGAGTGCGAGCGCGCGAAAGAGAAAGAGAGAGACCGACCCTTTTTCCCCCGACTCGATCGACGGGTCCAGCGCGTTTATGTTGTTGTCGTCCTTGGCAGCCATGCAGACTCACCCGAAAGATCGGCGATCGATGCTTTTCGCAAAGAATCCTGAAAAATCGCCATCTTCCATGGGTTTGTTGCCTCGCGATGCTGCAGCGCGATATTTCCTGATGGTTCGATCGATACTCGCGAAAGTAGTACGTGGCAGTCATTTATGGCCTGCTGCGGATGATTGCAAGATTGGACACTCGAGCTTTAATAATGCACGCGCTTGCATGCGATGCGTGCCCAGGCTTTCCCATCTTGCGAAACCAAGTATGTAGATGAGCCCATTCGATCAAAGTAATAGGCACCTCGGCTATTTCTACGGAAATTCTTCGAAACATCATCAAATACATGGAATTTTTAAGAGCACGAACCTCATTCGACACGCGTTACACGGGTGGCACAATTGTCAAGTGGAACACCCTCCGATCGAATAACGCGTTCCCATCAAACGACGCCAAAAGGTTGCATGCAATGACCGTGGATCGTTACCACGCCGCTTTGCGATGCTCGGGTAGCGTGCATCGTTCATCGTTCATCGACACGCGGTGCACGGTGGTTGATCATTCTCGCGTCGTTGGCCAAAGTTTTCGGAGCGTTGGAACTGGAATTTTCTGGTTTATTCGCGTGTGTACAGAGGTGAGACGATCGTGGCACTCGGAGGTTGCCAGGAAAGCGTTTAGCGCACAACCAATATATTAGCTATTGGTCACGACATTGTCTACCGTTACACCCGCCGTCAGGATCTCACGTGGGGGGCCACGTATATAATCTTCCTACTTTTCTCTTACTCGTTTCGTTTCTCGAGTGATTCTCACGCTGGTAACCCACACTCGTTCGCTCGCCACCGCCTCCAACTCTTGACTCCTGCGCTGACTCTCTTGGCATGCCACGATGAAAATCAGGAACAAGGGTGTTCCACTTTTTGAGAACGGAACGCGCGTGTTTACGGTGTCGGTTGGCTCGTCCAACCGAATAAGCCTCTCTTGTTCTGCTTCTTCTCTCTTCACCTCGTGCAATTAAGAGCCTGTTCAGATTTTTGGGATAAGACAAATTTCGCATTTTCTCCGATGCCCCGCCGTAATGATGGGTTTGCGTGAGCGTCGTGAATGACGAGGCCATCGATTAGTCGCGGTCTTTACACTCTTGTTCATCCTCATAAGATTCATCCGATGCATCCTTACAATATAATATGTACAATGCTGTCCTTGAAATCCTGATTGATTAACGAAGAGTCAAAAAAACATTGCGCGAAGAATAGGGAGAGTATATGGAGTGTATATGCAGTGTATATGCAGACTGACCCAGATCAGAAAGTGACTTGGCAGGAATCACGCGGGTTTTCTAGGTTGTCAAATCCATGTTTGCTTTGTAGGTAACCCGAACGACAAGGTCCTGTTCGCCAGGTGTCGATCGATGCCCGGTCGCTTGGAGAGGCGGCACTCGTTACGGCTCTGGGGATCGGCAAGGAGGCTGCACAGAAGCGGAAGTTCTCGATCCTTGCCACGAAGACCGGACAGGAGCGACACATCGTCGAGCGCGGAATATGCGAGCACCGACAGCGCGCCTCATAGCCCAACCAGTGAGTCCAGTCGGGGAAGGGATTGTTTTGGTGATGGGTGATCGCTTAATCGGGACGCGATAGCTCTCCTTTTACGGCCCAACCTTCAAAGAATGTGGACCATGGATCTGCGCGTACCCGTGAGAGCGTCTTATCTCGCGGAAAGCCCGCTTTCATCTTTTGCAAGCAGCAGCGCCAGCTCGAGCAGCTCGAGACACCCCGCCACGAGAGTTATGGTACTTGGAGAGGGAACTTTGACAATCTTTCATTATTTCTGATGGTCTCAAAAACCAGTTGTTTCTCGATTTGGAAAAAAGTTCCTTCGCTGTACCTTGATTCGCGTTGCTTCGAATACTCAATTCTGGCTGTGCGCTTCCAAGTGCATCTGCGCAGCTTCGTAGTCACCCTTAGCTGGCAAGCCCTTCCTCGATCCCCGATCTTTCATAACGCAATCCAACCCCGAATTCGCTCCCTTCTCAAGGTTTCTCCGGGATCTTTTCAGAGAAAATAGGTCTGCTGTCGAGGTTGTTCCGACGCAGCACGCGAAGAAAGGGTGCACCGCTAATGGGCACGTTCAGCGCCCAGTATCCTCCCACCGAGTGGTTCAATCCGCGCGTCGTGCATCTACACAGCGTCGCTACGCAGACCAGAGCCGCCAGCCCTTCGGTAAGTAGACTGTAATCAAATTGTCATTTGCCCAATGAGTTTACCACCTCGGTACCGGCCTCGGTAACTGTGGCGGTGCAGAGGCGGCAACCTTGGAAAAACGCCGAGAGCCATTGCAGCATCGGCAAGCTCGTTCCACCGGATGCTTAGTCACGAGAGGAATGTGCTTCCAGATGATGGAGGGTTTGGATCAATCACAGGCCAGTTTCCAAGTCTGGGACGACTCGAGTTCCGTGAGGTCGGCAACGTTACCCAGGCGACATCGGCGGCAAGCTAGCGGAGATTCCTCGAGTTTGTTGGCGAATTCCACCCCTCGAAGCTCCAGGCGACATCGTTCGCCTTGCTCGACTCTGCCCCGGTCAAAGTGCTCGAGCCTCAGTAGATGTACGTCCAGGGCCTCGGTGCTACCACCCACAAATCATCAAGAGCCCTATCAAGGACGCGTCCAGACGCAGAACGGAAAGAATTCGGCGAATTCGTCGCCGAGCAGGAGTGGTGGCAGCTCGGGTTCGGTCCGCACGACAAACGCCAGTCCTGCCAAGACCGCGACTCTTGGCAGATCGTGTACGAGGCAATCGAGCTCGAGAAGGCCCAGTCATGATTCCACTGGCAGTGGTATCAAGTCGGCCAATGGATCGCCACAGCACAAGGTTAGTGTAATTGACCAACTTTTCTATTTCTTCCCTTGAGTACGAGAATAAGTTTTAAAAGAGGCAAATACTTTTTTCCAGATGCTGCAGAAAACTTCGTCTGGTCACTCGTCCCACTCGAGTGGGAAATCAATTGCGAGCAGTAAGCTTTCGTCGCCGCTAAAGTCTTCGACGCTGCCGGCTAAATCGTCCCCACTCAAAGTAGTGCAGCAGGGCTCGCTAACGCCACTGCAGGAGGCGCAGAACTCGATAACTCTGCAAGTATCGACGAACCTCACCCCAGTCAGCCCGAGCCAGGAGCAACGAACGATTCAGAATAGCGTGACATTGGCTTCCAACGCCAGCAGCACCACGACAATTTCCGGCTCGCCCGGCACCAAGATCTACGTCCAGCAGAGTAACTCGCCAATGAGGTCGGTAATCACCTTCGAGAACGGTACCCTCAAGACCAAGTTGGACAAGGAGACCGTCGATTCAAAGCAGGAGAAGCACGAAAAGCAGGAAAAGCAGGAGCGCGAGCTAGTCGGGGAAAAAGTCTACAAGAGCAAGATCGACGAAGAAAAGCTCTTCAAGGCGAAACTCGACGAAGAGAAACTGAATAAATCGAGCAAACTCGAGCGACCGTCCTCGCTCTATTCGTCCAAAGAATCAAAACCAAGCATCCTCTCCGAATCCGACAAGGAGAATAAACCGAAGCTCGAGGAGGAATTACCGAATAAGCTCAAACTTACCAATCGACTGAATAACAGCCAAGCGCATTTGATCGACGGTTCCACGAATAACATCGATAAGAACTCTCTGGTGAATGAGCATCCGCCAGGCAATTTAACCAGCATGAAAAACACGAACGATGCGATGAATAACTCGCGAAAGTTGAGCTTGTCTCTGTCAAAGGACGCTCTGGCGTATCGGAATCTTCTGCGACCAGGCTCGAAGAACAACATTTCGTCGAACCCTCCCTCGCCCACGAAATCCTTTGACGGATTCGGTGGATCGTTCAATAACGTTTACATCGAGAATCTCGAGACGAGCAAACAGCAGCGTGCTCCTCAGGGTTCGGAACCGAATCTCGAGAAGACCGCGAGTAGAGCCGATCTTTACCCTTATCCGAGCTTGAGCGACATGCAGGTGCAATTCACGTCGCTTGCCGCACAGAAAATTTTAAAGGGCTGTCCCATCAATAGCGTCGACACCCTTGTCGAGGTGAACATGGCCGCGGCTGAAAAGCCAAATAACTGTGACGTGACTGTACACACAGACTTTGGGCTCGTGTAACTTAACCTCGGGTGCCTCGACGTAGCCCCTCTAAATACGGGGTATTTCGCATTGGTCTCTTTTGCTTCGCACGGCGAGAGATCGTGATGAAATAACGAGCTTGTTCGAATTAAAGCGAGCGATCATGCAGGTGTCGCGTGTTCCTTGCGTCGAGACTGACGATGGAGAGGTCGATGAGTGCTAGAGACGAGTGGTAGACGAATACTGGACTGCGTAAGCATCTAAGGAATATTTTCATAGTTACCAATGACTAGATTTCGCTCGTCACTTTAATATAGTCATATAGCAGGTGTACTTTACTGGTCCCCTCGTCTTCGTCGTTCGTCTTCGTCTTCGTCCTCGTCTTCGCGATCCGACGATCCCGGTCGCGCGTATTGGTGACTATAGTTCTTTCATCCGCGCACGTACGGTGAATCGACTATTCGTTCAATATCTCCTCTGTATGCTCACGCAGTTTAACGTTCGATAGTAATGTATTAATAAAGACAGCCATTCCACGGAAAGTATTTTTTAGCTCATTTCTAGTTGCCTGTAATATACATACGTATATCTAGTAACTCGGTATAACACCGTCGAAAAGAAGCCCCCACTTTGTTAATATGCATACCATTTATACCAAGTTTCGAACGAGTAGCGTTCAGTCGGTGCACGCGTTCCTCCGACGTACATTCGTCATTTGCGTAGATCAGGATAAATTGGAATGGATCGGGATATAACGCGATTTCATCCCACGGGTATTCTATTTCACCTGGTAAAAGGATCAGTATGCGTGTGCCCGAATGTATACGAGCAACCAGCGAAAACTACTGACAAGAGAATACCCTCCACTCTGATTCCTGACTCCTGCCTCATCGTTTTTAATAGATCCCTGGTATACGTAATATCGATTAGACGAGTACAACAGCGTCGTAACGTTATCCGTTTTGCGTCGCTTTATCGCGGTAAAGCGATTCGCTAAAGCAATACTCCACGTACGACAGCCTAACGATTGTTGCCTTACTCGAAGACGAGAGAAACGAGATGCCTATTTTCTCGAAAATCCCGAAATACTGCCAACTTTTGTAGTGCCCAGTTTTAGGATAGAACGCAACGTAGAGGAACCTAATCGAAGCATCACCGTTCGAAAAAGAGCCCTTCGGATTCCCACCAATCTCTCTCCGTATTTTCTTATTTCGTGGGTACTAAAGTCGAGTTTCGTCAGTAACGAGTCCTATCCGATTGCAATTGTGCCTAAAACGTAACGTAGGTGCCCATATTCGTGGAACTCATTTGATAGACGGTAAAATCATCCCAGATTCCCGAACGTTCCAATACCTCTTTCAAAGCAATATCTTACGGCGCAAATACTGTCGAGATCGCGTTACTCCCTCCGGGTGGATCCGCGAGATACGTAACACACGGAAAATACTAGACACCCGAGATTCGCAGTAGCTCAGAAACGATGAGACCGGAATGCGGAAAGAGACAAGGACTCTGAACGCTCACCTCTAGAATTTCTCACGATAGAATCGTTACTACCAAAATACTCCCACTTCCCGCCAGTGCCGCGACACAGTGACGTATTGTCGTTTGCTCGCACTACGTTAACGCGAGGTAGGTCGCGTTCTGTTACCTCTTCCGGCGTGAGTTACTTTGGCAGCTACCAAGATACGTAATACCCGAGGACACAAAAGGCCTATCTAATTACACATTTTAGCAGTCCCCGCACCGGTAAAGTCGAGTCACGGAGCGTGACCCTTGCACTCGATGCACCGACCCAGAAACCGTGTTCGCCCCTGCGTCCGACTTGAGAGTGACTCGAGTGCGACTCGAGCGCGACTCTAAAATGGGTAGAGGGGTACATTTTCTCTCGAAGCAGCCGGCGGTACTCCCCCCAGTTATTCTTGTTAGTGCAATCGTAAATCTAAGTGCCAAAACCGTATAGTACTTAAAACGCCTTAAAGACCGCTTGCGGTGCGAGCACGAGGATCGTCTGACGGCGTGGAACGTCGCTCCGCGAGCGGATCCTCCGTTTATCGTGGGAAACAATATTAACTGTAATCGTAAAGATCCTAGCCCTAAGACCTAAGACCTAAGACCTAAGAGCTAATATGGTAGGTAAACACGCCTTGTACATTACGTATCGATTACGTACCGATCACGTACCGATTACGTACCGATTACATACGTACTACCGACGATACAGGTAACTCCGCACACCCCCTCTTCGTCTTCCAGAGTGGACGAAAACGGCAGGATACGCAAGAACGCAAGCCTTTATCAGCCCTTATTTCTTATCAAAACTAACTTGTAGAATACCATTGTGTAATCTTACTCTATTCATAAATATAACATCGAAGGCATACGATAATAAAAGAAAAGGAAAATATCCCACTGGTACCACCTGTTCATTCACCTGCTCTACCTCCCCGACTTAACCAAGATTATTATTCTACATCGTGGGATTCTCTAAACAAGCCGTAATGGGTTTGCGGCTTGAAATAATAAGAGAAAGGATTTTCAAAAGGGAACATTGTTTCGCGTAGTTTTAGACGAGTTTGCTTTCGACTCGAGGACCTCGAGGCTCTCGAGGCTCTCGAGCCGGCCGACCACGAACGACGTATATTCTACTTCGTTTCACGGAAGGCTCCCTGACTTCGTTTTATGGTCTCCTTGGCCTGTAGGTGTGTGTGCGCGTGCTCGTACACCGTCGTGCGCGCGGGGGCGAGAAACCTCGCGCTACACTTGCCACATTCAACTCAGAATGTACGATGGAAAATTACATTTGCTTTAATCCCGACATTTTTCATTCCCGAGTGCGCGTACCAACACGGACCAAATCCGGGGCTTTGCATTAAAATCCGAATGGGCGGCTTAGACGAGTGAAACGCAAAATGAAAAATGACGTTACTTATCCAATTTACGCTTATATCTCGCGTATAAAATTCCCATAAAATAAATGTCCGCGAAGCAAGGTGACCGACAGTCGCATCGCCACGATGGTAAGTCACCGTCGTACAGTAAAACCAGCGCCGAAGCCGTGCCTCCCTCGCGACCTGTTGAAGAAAGCCCACCGGACCTGCTCCACGTCGATAAGACTGCTGCTCGTTTCAGGAAACTCTATCCCTCGCATAAACGTTACCAACCGGCTTCAATTTTTCCACCCCTTCGAGACCATGTAACTTTACGACTCGCTGTTTTATGCGTTCGGAGGGAACGAAATTGTAAAGACTCGAATCTTCCGGTACGTACTCTACCCGCACGTTGCATCTCGGAATTAAACTGCAGACTCCGTATGTTCAACTTCAGCCGCGTTGGATTTTGCCACCTTTTTACTCACCCCATCTCGGAGCAGTTGTTTCATCGACAATATTTTTGTTGCAGACCCAACACGCGATCGGCATTCAGCGGCGAACGTGCACCTTCGGAAAACAGAAAAGTTCGAAGAACGTGGACGGGGGTGAAGCATGCGCCTCAATAGAAATTCAACTCTCGTGCCGAGGTGAAAAGTTGCGGCGATCTGTGAAAACGATTGGAGCCGGGTCAGAGAGTGGTGCGTAAAGCTTCTTGGATTAGGAAGGCGAAGGAGAAAACCAAAGATCAGGGGGAAAGGTTTGCTCCAAGGAGTGGATGAAGGACTGGCCCTCCCGATAGGAAAGGGCTATCGGTGAGAAATCGTGGAATCGAATGCATCGACTTAATCCCATTTCCGACTTCCTTCCTAATTGCTGGGATCACCGGAAAAGTTTGAATGAACCTGGAAGCGGCGCAAGCGCGGTGGGTGGCGCGCGGTGCGCCACGGCCACCCGCTTAGGTAAAGCTAGAACCGAGGCTATCCCGCTTTCCAACCCTCTCTTCATGCTCAGTACACCCCAAGCCATCACTGCGGTCGGTAGGTCCCACGCATACCGTCGCCAACCACGGTTGCACGCGCGCGATCTGATTGCTCCGCTATTTTTCTCTTGTCCTTCGTTCTCCCTCGCAATCGCTTTCGCACCCCATCTCTTTTCGCTGGCGATTTCTCCACCGGCTAGCCTAGTCGTCTCCGCTTAAATATCTTCCGTCAAGGACGAATTCGGTAACGTTGGAATAAAAAACTCTCCGTCTAGCCGAATCGGGATCAGAGATTGTGCATTTCGCGAAAAACACAGTAGAAAAGCAGAGAGTGGAAACACTGGCGATTCGCTCATTGGCATCTTTGGCCACGCTTGCAAATTGTCAATACTAACGTAAACACGTAGCTTGGCTTGGGTACGCGCGATAGAGAAAGAGAGAATATGCGGTGCCAGTGAACGGAAGGGGTAGAAAGTGGTGGCGTGACATTTGTGGTGATAGTGACCCTGACGATCCTGTTATTGCGAGGCGAACTTCGAGGGACCAGTATCATATAGGGTGAGTAACCGATGATTCACGCACTTTCTTACGAGAAGACGCCAGGAATCTTTTCATTCGACCGAGTCACTCGCCGACTCGCAGGATTTCCTCCTGAAATATCTCTCGTATGAAACTCGTCTTTATTTTGAATTCTGCTACTCGTATTTACCGTGCTGTCGGAGATGCCTCGCTCTCGAGAGTCATGAGTGCTCGCGTGGCTGGAAAACCCCCCTTAAAAGCCACCTAAAACGCTGACAATGAGAAGAAAAAGGAACGAGGCCCACGCGAGGCAACAACGAGAGGCATCCGACGAGCTAGCTGAGATAAACATACACGGTCCAAGCAGCGTGTCGAGGCTAATGCAGGAGCATGCTCCCACTAACAAATCCAATTACCAGCTAATTTCATTTCCGTGGTTGATGGGAATACGCTCGCCAGGTTCGAGCGAGCCTGAGATCACGAGGTGCCCTGTAATTTAACTATTTACGTATGCGCGCCCGAGGATGGCGAACCACCGCCGGCCAATGTTCAATATTTGCCATTGATCGCCGGTATCCGCGACGGACCGACGGAATCGACACAATGCCGCTGCTCCGCAATTATTCGAAGGCCCGAGTAGACTTTCGGTGGTAGTGCACTGAAACGGTGCACGCGAGCACTCGGAGCAGCGCGTCCGACGAGACGACGACGCGACGGTGACGCGACAGGGTGGGTGGCTGGAGGAGGGCAACGGGTGGCAGGCAGCAGGCGGCTTGGAATGCAAGAATTCCGCGACCGTATCCGAAGGTGGATAACGCGCGTGGGATGAATACGCAGGCAGCAGAGTGGAGCCGCATATCCGCGGTGGTTGCGCGTCCGTGTGGCTTCGGGTTTCGCTTCGGGGCTTGCTGCTAGGGGTGGGAGAAACCATTTGGGCAGCAGGTACCCCATCGCGCAAGCGCCTCCACCTGTAGATACTAGCCTCTACGCGAGGGTAAACGCTAGATTTATCCCTCGCCGGAACGGTGCGCCACCGGGGTATGCTCCGATCAATAGAATTACTTTTTCCACGCTGAGACACGCAGCTTTCGCGTCCGGATCGCGTCGGATCGCAGCTCGCGGTTAAACGATGCACCGCCTGCTCGTTCTCTTGTTGGTTCCCTCGCTACCTCGTTCATTCCAGTTGTATGTACCGGAGATCGATAGAATTGCATTCTGGCGGAAGCACGCTTTCCTGCAGGAACAGCGCGCTTTTTTTTTCTTTTTGCTCAAGGAACGAGAGACACGCTACTCGCCGGGAGAAGCCCGTGCCACGACAATTGCACCCGGGAAGATAGACCGAGAGCACCGTTGAGGGTCTCTCCTATCTTCTCGCAGCAAACCTCTTCCTGCCCGACTGAATTTCTTTACGAGCTCTTCGCATTCCTCCGTTATCCTGTACGTATGCGAGTATCCGACGCCGAATCCGATGCCCAAACATTCGTACCACGTATTCGTATGTGTCCTCTGTATCACGAAAAGTTACTCTCGACCTTTGGGCTTACGTTTTGGCTCGAGTTTTTTGCCAAGAAACTCATTGTGCCAGGGAAGACACCGCGGCAAAGGAAATAAGCTTGCGAAACAGAGTACGGAAGCACGATATACCTTATGTAGCATTTACTCGAATAAGGCTTCCCAGTTTCTACGTCCAATACAGTTTTCCTATCGAAGAAGCAACTTCCTCGGTAAATCCATTTCAGCCGTGCAATGCTGTCCTTTGGATAAATAAACCCATCCCCGAAATAAACTCGAGACAAAACATCAATTCATTTGTCGTTAGTCTATGTTTCGAATAGCACGCCGATTCTCGCGTTCAAACCGACAGACTATTGGGAGTTGGACAGCGGCGAATGCCGTAAATCGTGCGTCTCGGTTATAAGAGCCAGAATCGGGAGTGCACACGCATGATTAATAACGGATTAGTGCTTGGCTCTACGAGATTAACGGCCCGATGATCCTCGATTTATGCAATCAGTCGATTGAATTGAACCTTGCGTACCAGCCGTTTGCATCGACCTACCGATCAAAGCGCACCGATCTAACCGGGTGCCATGTACATTTTGCCCTCTGCACAACCCGTTCCCCCCGGTACACGGTACTATTCCGCTCGTTAACTGCAGAACCATTTCGATTACTCTAATTGTCACTGCTATTATGTTCGCGGCCGAGCGGCGTTTCAACCGTGCTCACCCGAGCTTACTAGCTTACCGTTACTAGCGACAGCCTCAATGAAAACGAAAGCAACATTAGCATTTTTACGATTATCAGATTGGACATTGGCATCATTTTTCTTTTCTCGCTTGCTCGATCTCATGCGCGTCACCCCCGTGGTGGCGACGAGGGTAACATTAGCAAGGCGAAGGTGGATGAAGGTGGTGGACGGTAGCGGACGAACGATGCGCCCTTATGAATTGCATTACCTTTTCAAAACAGGCCGCTCGCACCGGGCAGCATCGATGGTACGGTACGCGAAACCTTAATGTTGCATGTGCGTGTCTGCATGATTCACATGACGTGGATAGGTAAAACACAAAAGAAACAGTGGACGATGTGTACAATCCGCTGGGTCAAAAGTTCAAAAGTTTTGTCATGTAGGGACTCATATGTACCTGTGACCAGTGGAGGGGGCCCGTATTGATCTCACGAGCGGGGCGAACAAAGTTCTTGGAGATTTAACGAGAGGCTCTTGGCGATGAGCCGCTTTCCAAACAATACGCTATGCACCACCAGCAGTGGCACTAGCAGTGGCTAGCACCGCGTCGATTCACACATCGTCGCACGCTGGTTTGCACGAGCCAGCCCAGCGATCCAGGGGACTCGAGCAGTTCAGCAAACCAGCTATCCAGTCAGCCATACGGTCAACCATCCAAGCCTCTTTTTCTCTCCTTGCCAGCCTGCCTGACCCCCGAACCCAACCCCTAGACCGTAACGTTTCCCTCTTGGGTTTACCGCTCGACTTTCGGCTGCACTCCAACGCTTGATCCAGCCTCTCGCCATTCGAGCCGCGAACGCCTCCACCTCGTTCTCTCTCTCTCTCTCTCTTTGCCCTCGGTCCAAATTACACGGAAATGTCGCTGGCACCGTTTACCCGCTCGGATTCCGACTCTGCTCGATTACCTCTTTTAATGATCTTCGATCGGTGCCGATTGGTGACGATTGGCGACGATTGTCTCGGTACGGACTTCTAACGGTTGCTCGATCCGCTCGGATCCGCTCATGCCACTGGGACGTAAATTGCGGAGATTAGTCGCGATTTCGGTGCGGGCTGTTTTCAATCGGAGTCTGGAGCGGTGCCGCCTCGCCGCGAAAGCGCATTAGCAAGTGAAATTAAGGCCAGTCGACGGTGATAGGGAGAACCTCCCTGATATATAGATTACAGAGATTTGCAAGTAAACCCGCCCGGCGGTTTTGAACAATGGATACACGCAATTCGGTCGTGCTGCGAACCCGCACCCGCACCCCTACCCGCGCCAGTACCCGCACCAGTACCAGGACCCGAGCTCGCCTAAGTTCGCTGCCAGTTTAAAGCCGGCTCTAGTAATGCATTTATGCATATCTTGACACACACGCTAATGCCCAATAAGTACTCGTGATATGTATCGTCACGGTATGTATGTACTAGGAAATACAGAGCACCACGAACTCGCCCTCCTCCACCCTCCTTCGGTTTCTTCGATCGAACAACAACCAAATCCATAAATTCTCAAATTGCGATTCTCGGGTGTACGGCTGAGCCAGTCAGAAGTAAGTTTCGACGGGAGCATCGCTCGACAATTTAATTCCTCTGCAGTGGGAGCTAGTCGAGCTGCGAAGGAAACGCAGAGGGGAGCAGAGGGGAATTAATTAAGGCGTCGCTCAGAGCTCCGTCAAAGTCGCGATTCTAATCAGCCGGAAAGATAGCGACGCGAAAAAAGGACGTCAGGGTGATATTGAGCTGTAAGAAAGAGGGGGCGGAGAACACAAGAGCGAAGACCTAGGACAAAGTCCGGCGCAAAGGGTGTTGCATCGCGTGCGCGCAAATTCAAATTCAACGTTGGCGACGGTGACAACGGTGACAACGACGAAGGCAAGGCGAAAAGGCGCGTCGCGGGAGCGGAAAACGAGGGAAAGGTTAGAAAAGGAGGAAACCCAAAGACAGAGGGAGAAAGTGTATAGAGCAGACCACCGCTCGGAGAATGCGGCCCCATCGATCCGCGCTATTGCGATGCTCGTAATAAATTCATGGAAGAAAGCAGAAGCAGCGAGTGTCGGGAATGGCAAGGATTCGTCGCTTTATGCCACGACGCACGCGCATTTCCGATTACCATTTATCGCGAGCGTGCACTAGGAGAATTAGCCCTTGAGACGTCAGGCCAACCTTACCAGCATTAACAGTCTGCTCCTCGAAGAATGCACCCGCGGATAATGGAATAGCACAATCGTTATTTTTTACGGTGCCCCAGTTCCATTGGCCCCTGAAAAATCAACCCACCCAACTCGGTCTGCAAGGTAAACGGTCGCAAAAAGATTCCGAGTATAATTAAATACTGAGTTGACCCAGCTAAAGCAAGAGGCCAACGAAGATGGACTCTTGCGAAGAATGTATGGAGCTTTCAGCTGTAATTGGATTAGTAAATCGCGTCGTGCAATACCGTCCGAGAACCTTATTGCGCTCTATGTATTGTGTCTCGGAAGAATTTAAAGCGCCCTTAACGAACTAGCGCTCGGTGCTGCTACCGTCGAGTCTAAATCCTTAAACGGTACTACAGTACCATAGAGCCATGCCACCGTGCAAGCTAAAAATACCAAGAGCTTGAATATTTACATCGCAACAAGCGGCCTCTTTCTCGATACCGAAAGAAAAATAGCGTACTGCACTATGAAAGCTTGTATTCCATAGCTTTCTGTATAGAGGGATAGCACAAACAATAATACCACTGTCGCTGTATTCCGGTATGTTGCTTTGCAGCCATCCAACCATCCGCAATGCGAACGGTGGTTGCCCTCTAAAAATAGTCCTCAGCCTATAGCCTCCTATGGTCAGCTATAGCCAGTGGAATGTAGGCGCAGAACGGACTATACTGCCACACTAGGTGTGGGAGGACAGACAGCGCAGCGAGGGGTAGTTTCCGCGAAGAGGCCAATCTATGCGGGAATCTCAATCGCGTGAATTCGCGACGCGAACCACGCTAAACTTAGCAAGTGTTAAGAGCTGCCAACATACATATGTATGCAGCCGTATATAGTACGTGTCTTTGACAGTCGCACCCTGCGACGAGTCAAGTTACATCGTTAAAAGGTTTCGGTGCCATTGTAGCCTCGGACTATTTTTCCCTCATTAGAGGCTGGAGACAGGAGACGGGAGACGGGAGATGCCCGTGCCTGCGAAACAATGAGGCCAGAGGACAGCCAGCTTTAGTCTAGGACCCTCACTCAATCCTCTGCGAAACGCGTGTGAGTTAAACTAAGCACTCCTTCCCTCTCCCATTCCCGCGCATTGGCAAGGACGTTAGCAAACAACCGGTGGAAAATTTACCTCCCTAAAATTCTCCAAAAGCATCCGCTCCGTCAAGCATTCGCGCGAATCACGCGAATCGCGAGAGTTTTTCCATTTACGGAGACTTGGGCATGGGGGGGGGGTGCAATTGGAAGGAAAGGCAAAGAAGTCTGACGCACCCAACTTCCAGTAAATATTGGTCGATCAATATCGAATCCAACAGTGGTCACAGTTTGCTAGAGTTAGAGCAACGATGCCAATAAAAAGTTTGGATACTATACAAGGCACATCAGGGGGTCTAGTCATTACGTACTGTACTTATGCGCCTTAGTCTATGAGTATTAAGACGTTGGAGGTATATCGTAGGGCTTTGTATGCCAATTCTTGCAGTCAATAATGTTCATTAGCGTAATTTCGCTATATACACTCGGCAACGAACAACCTCTCGGCGGCTTTGCTCCCAATGTAACCCCTTTCAGAGTTGAACGTCAGCAAAATACGGACGCTTTGGCCGGCCCTTCTCACCAGCACGCGCACACTATCATGCAACGCCGTCTTCTTGAATTAATGAATAGCTCAGCACGTCGCGAAGCGGTTCTATAGATACCGATTCAAAGATAGTCAGGAACCCTATCGATCGTCACTGATATCTCCAAGTGCGCTTGGCGATTTCTTAAATTACCCGTTAGCTTCCGTCGCGCCGGCTATCTCCCGAGAGCAAGGTGGCAGACACATAGAATTTCTTGCAAGTCTGCCCCGAATAATAAATCAAGTGCCACCGGCGCGGCATCTGATAATTACTGAACAAAAATCCCGAATCTTCGAAACTTCCGAATACGCGATCATTTTCCCCTAAAATATCCCTTGTCACGGACGAGAGCACGGCTCGTGACCCATGACCGCGTCATAAGTAGATACACAGATATTAGGTGGGTGACAAAGACGAATCGAGGCCTCGCGTCGTCAGGGTCGCAAACGACCACTATGTCCATTATCGCCGTCATTCTCTTTGAAGACGGTCTTCCCGATGACCCGTGGCTGAGGTACCTTCGGATCGTACGTTAAACCCACTGGCGCCATTAACCGAACAAAACTGGCAGGAAGATTGAGACCATAAAATCCCAATTCTGCAGTCTTCTAATCCCACGAGAGGGTGCGATGATAATTGTACCAGTCTTTGCAGCGACGAGAGCTCCGATTACGCGATCCCGCGAGATTCTCGATGGGTCAGGTATTACGAAAAAAGAGACGGAATAGGAAATTTATCGTTCATTACCACGAGTCGCCCGTTCCAACTCGCACGTCGAAATTGAAAGAGGGAAGGTAATTTCGGCCAACGGTCGGCGGATTAAATAACAATTCACCGTTGTGATTTATTCGCGTTGGGTGGTGCAGTTCCCCCAAATGTGGAGCTCGCGAATGCCATAAAACGTACCGATTGATTGCCCACGACGAATGCACTCGCCGAAGAGATGCGCGAAACTGTTCGCGTGGGAGGTGGAAGGTGGCATTGAGCGATACGACGCGAACGTAACTAACGAGCATCGTTGGAAACTACACTGACCCTACATCGACATGATCGGAACAAAGCACATAAGAATCATAATAAATGAATGGAGCTTGCAACACGATTACAAGGACGATGATTACCAATTTGCGTAGGAAAATGGATTGACAAGGGAATTCCGATAACGTAGCGTTAGCCATCGGAAAACCTTATTACGGGATCCGCCCTGAAATCAGTCATATCGATCCCGCTGCCATACTTCGCGATGGAGAGATGCCTTCACGGCGTGAGTCAGCCAACGAACGAAAAGAAAAATTCCCAAGAAAGAGACCGTCTATAGTGACCATCCATGGTGGTCATTAATGGTGGGTTCCGTGATCCCGCACCCTTGTCCAGAGGGGTGTCTGAGAAGAGATAGCGCGACTGGATGGCAGGATTTCGTTGTAATTTAAGAGGTGCTTTGGCAAATAAACCGCGACCGCGACTCGAACTACATTATCCATAGTAGAGCTAGAAACACCCTTAGTAGAAGCTTGGTCGAGTAACTTTTGCGCGCCCACAATCGAATAGCCCCTGCCGTTATGCCCAATCCACTCGGCCCAACGTACAACCGTACAAGTAGTCTCTAACAAAGGAGATTCCGAGGCAAAGTCCTCGATCCCTTATGGATTCTTCCTTGAATCCTCGATAAGTTTGCTTTTGCTGGATCATGCCAAAGATACCCAAAATGGTAGCAATCATCAATTTTTTTATTCATCCGATGATTTTTTCAAAAATCAATCAGATGTTTGTATTCGCATCAATCGTTCTTCTAATTGGGAAACAAAACAAGTAGACGGGAATAATCGTGGGTAGTAGTTATCGTGCAAGTTGGACTGGTCAGAGAAAATATAATAGTTGGATAGGTAGCGAAGCTTGACGGTGGTAGATTTCAAAGCTGACCACAGCTGTCGCGTGTATTAGAAGGAACCCGATCACGTTTCGCCAAATTATCGGCTGGTTGGCTGGTGCGAGCTAGATCGAAGGTGGCATATCCGACCCGCTAACCTTCTCATCGTTTCTCGTACTTTTCGTAGCTCTTCCTCTCTTCGTATCGAGTTATCCTCCAAGTGTACATTTTTCCCCCGGGCTGACTAATGGCTCGGAAAGGCTGCTTTTATCCGAACGGTCCGGATCGAGCCAGCTACAATTTAATCTAGCGTTTAACCAAAATGTGCTGCTGGAAAATGTAGCGCGCATAGTGCCACGGTAGATATGTACCTGGCTACCCGCGGAATATCTCAATGCGAGATGTCAGCGGAGGCCGAATGAAAGGCCGATGACGCAGGGTCCCAGAGGAGCGAGCATTTGCTCGACCTGTAAAAACCAATCCGACGCACACGTTCGTGCGCACATTCGAGCACACTTTCGAACACAGGTTCGAGAACACACGTATGTACGAATCGCAACTGCAATCACGGACCTGGCAAAGTTGGTCGTCCCGTATTTGTCACTTAACTTTCTTGTCCAAGCGAAACGCATGATGAGCCCCGCGAGGCCAATCGCCGGCAGTTCCGCTTTTGCCAAGTCGTTTATACTATAAACTTGCCACGCGCAGTAGCGCACACAAGTTCTCGTTCGATAAAGTATTTACTTCTCTCGAGGAGAAAATTAAATTCACCGGCATCGACAAAGATTGGCCCGGTGGCGATAATTACACCGTCGAACGGATAATATGAGATGAAGAAGGAATTAGCGATCACACGGTTCATAAGGCATCCTCCAGTGGAACGAGTCTTTCGAGTTCCGCCTTTCCACCCTCATCTGGGTTACGTGCTCCAGCTTACCGTGCTCGATAAACTTAATCCTTTGATCGCGGCTTGTTTCCTCGAACGACTCGGTGAGGCAAACCGCATTCCCAATCGAAGAAAGTGCAAGTTCAGAAACGACCCAGCTCCGAGTCCAGGTCCGGGTCCAGGTCCGGGTCCAGGTCCGGGTCCAGGTCCGGGTCCAAACAGCGCGACTCGCGACGGCTCCCCGTGTAACTCGTGTTGCCCGAGCGGTCAGAGCTAGCAACGATCGATACGCGAGCGGATCTACCGGATTATTGCTTTTAAGTAAATTATCGCTCGCTGCGTAATCCCATATACTTCGCGTTGTATTTTTACCCGTGGTGAACTGGCGGCATATCGCGTTAAGATAAAATTGTGCAGCGAATACCCGGGCGAATTTGGGCCGAGCATCCGTCTAATTGGTGACGATATATAACCGAGAGAGCCACGTAATGAAGCAAATATTGCTTGGACACGTGATCGAACAAACTGCGCATTTCCGCTTTTTTGCTGTTCCGCATAATCCGGTCAGCCTGCGTCCTGACCGCCGCTATCGAACATCCGCAATTCCACAAATGGCCTGGAACAATCTTGCATGTCGTTGATAATTATACGTTATTGCATCTGGGCGTAGAATTGTCGGGGACGACTACTACGAGAGTTGCATTTAATCCCGGTGTCCTGGGTCGTGATCTTTACTGGCAGCATCCTACCTGGTCGGTTTTTCTGCGACTCGACAATTGCACGAGAATCGTACCACGCCAGGGAGGAAAAATTGGCTACTGCCTCCTACCTTCGTATCGGAAGCCGCTTTTCTAATCGACGACCATCCCCTATCGTATTCCTCGTATCGCCGCGAATAAAAAGTCGATCGACTACATTCTGCTTGTCGCTTTCCTTCGATTCTCCAATTCTCCAATTCTCTTCGACGCAACGCTATTGTCCGCCTCGATGTACCCTGAGGATTAATTGTTGCTTGTTTTTCTCGCAATTCCTCGCCATTTCTCGCAAGTACTCGCAGCTTTCCTTTTCTCTGTTTCTTCGCAACATTATACGTGTATACGAGCCGCCAGGTATGTTTTATAAGCGGTACGCGGTGAACGAGCTCTCGCCAATCTCTCTCTTACTCTCATTCCATATACATACATGGTACATAGGGTATACATATAGTTATCTTTTTCTCCCTCGCGAAATCAACTCTTTCGCTGCGCCACCAATTTCCTTTCCCACGTAAGCCCATGAAAAAATTTGTGCTCGAGGTCCGGCTCGTTCGCCGAAGAGGGTGCAACGGGCACTCTCTCCCTCCCTCTCTGTTGAGCGTGCAACCACGAAAGGTCCATTTCTCCCCTTTCCCTATACATATGTATGTATACAGGGAAATATACCGAGGTAGGTATATTGCAAAGCGAACGATTCGCGCGACGCAATTCTCGCTCTCCTCACACCACTTTCCAGCCTGATTGCTCGGGACCTTTTGACGCGCGTGGCTCGCCGATACCCGGCGACAAGTTTACCCCTCAATTTGGCGCGTTACGTAAGCCTTTTTCGATACGCCTCCGTTGGTCGTAACGCGAGAGAATTACCCTGATGGGCGAGGTGCACGCTACTTTTAAATCCCCATTTTTTCCTCCCACCCTCGTCAGCGAACATCCCTCTAACTGTATCGTCGTTCGTTACGCCACGACACGGGCACGGCTGCATCTCCCTAAATAACGATCTCAACCTTCCGTTTCTCGCGCGACAAAAGACGCAAATATTGTCAAGTCGACGAAGAACCTCTCGATACCGCGAGGGAGACGCCACCCTCTCTTTGATCAACGGCGCGACTTTTGTCAAGAGCATCGAGAACGTCGAGTTGCAGCGCACGAATAGTCGAGGAATAATGATAATCGATAATCCGATAAAGGTGGCCCGGTTATCCGGAAGAGAGGAGGAGGAGGAGGAGAGAGAGAGCTCTAAGAACCGACGGAATGAAAATTCGGCAGTTTATGCCTGCTTAGAAAATGCATCGACTGCCTTAGCATTATACGATACCATCGAGAATCGAGAGAGAAAGAGGGCCAAGCAAGGCCAGACCAGGCAAGGCAGCTAGGCCAAGTGAGGGGCCACGGTAAGGGGGATAGAACAGGGGTAGGAAGAGGTGGGCGAAATCCCCGAACAAGTGCCACCACCTTTGTTCCTCGAAGGTATTACGCTGCATCACGTTCGCGAAAGTCGATTTTCTCGGGACGCCGCTCCCGATAAACCACAGGCATCGTAGTTGGATATAGCGTCACGTTGTCAGGATTGTGTGAATTCTATTAACCCGTTAGCTCGCTCGGAGTTTTTCCAATAGAAGGTACGTTTGGCGCGCGCGGTCGACGATGAGGACACCGAGGCCAAATGAGATAAACTGCAATTTACCCGACTATTTCGTTTCTCCGTAGTCTCGTTCAATGAATTTCACCAATTACTAAACTTGATTATCGAAACGCTCCGACTTAAAGTCATTTGTAAAAGAGGATTATTAGAATCTCCAGACGAATCGCCTGGTTTCCGGAGAATGCAGAAATTATTACCGTAGAACTGAGGGGAATCGAGTAGAATCGTCTTAACGAGAAAGAAAGAGATAGAAGAAATTGCGACTACTTTTATCCATAAACCGCATTTATATTATCCGGAAAGCCAGCGACAGGTTCAATAATCCGAGAGAACATCGGTCATTGCCAGTAGTGTACTTATACCTAGACCGCCCCGTGAACCACTGGTATTGGGAAAATCGAGGCGCCATAAGAACAGGAAGAACTTTCCGTGTAAGAAATATTGGTTTAAGGAGTGAGCGAAAAAGAACCTAGGTACATCGATGTCGGATTATCCGCGGAAGATCGTTCGAAATCCATTTTCCACGAGACGAAAAGTTTCGATGACGCTCGAAGACGAGTCCGCGTGAGACGCAATGGACAGGAACCAATCGATCTATGCGGAGACGTGAGCGAAATCAATCAGAGGAATTGGATATCTCCGGAGCCACGATTGCATCCCAACAATCCGCTTCGAATAGTTGCTCTCGCCGCGTGTATCGACAGGTCGTGGGACTCTTGGAGAAACTTTCGGCAGGTTTTGCCAGAGAAGTTTAATAATGTCTTTTGAAATACATATCCTCGCGACGACATAGAGTAACGAGTTGACGTAACGCAAAGGGCGTCAGTTGCGAGAGAAAGAGAGGCAGAGAAAAAAAGAAATTGACCCTTGGCAAACAAATGAAAAATGCCTTTTTTCCTCGTAAGAACAAAGGCTCGTAAAGATCCAGTTCAGTATTAAAACGGGTAAGAGAGGTTTCCACGGGCTTGCACGAAGAGCGAGCAAGCGTTTGAATTTAAAATCCGCACTTCGTTAAAACCGTTACTACGACAATTAGCGTGAAAAAGTTGGCTCGACTCGTCAATGGGTGGCGCAAGGAGTTTCGCATCGCAAAGAAAGTTGGAAAATAATCCTGCGCGACGTACAAAGAACGCGATCGAGCAAGATCGACGAGGGAAGCGCGATCGTTAATTAAAAACATTATCCCTATCCGCGGAGAAGTTCGTCCTTCACGCAATAATTAACTTTGCCGCGGAGATGGGAAAAATAAAAACAAAGTTTATTAACTGGCGAGAGGCTTTTGAGAGGGCAGAGAAACTAAAGTTCGTTAGCGTCCTGAAACACGAACCTAATTACATTTAACTAACATTATTGTTATAACTCCGCGAGAGAAAAGGGAGGTCGGCCGAAGAAAGTAAAGACAGAATAAGTAACGTGCCAGGAGAAAAAATAGCCGTCCATTAAAAAACCTACCTTACTCGTAGCATCATGCGGGATTCTAAACCCAAGGAAACCATCCGCATCCGAGAAAGAAATTCGCGTCGAGTCGGGAGAGTGTTGAGGCTTTCGTGACATTGCGTTTGACATTGTGAGCATGAGACAAAGGAATCCAAAGGGCGAAGCGTAAGGGGTATTGCTGTGGTCGACGAATACAACCCTCGGATCTGAATGCTTCCGCCAAGATTATTCATCTTTCGAGAGTCCTTTTATCCTCTCGCTGACTCGAACGACGACGACGGCGACGACGGCAAGCGCAAGGAAGACAGCAATCGCGCGAGTCGCTTGTCGATAAATTTAATTAAACAGACCGAGGGCATTGTCGAAGCTCTGTGCTTGCCCCTGACTGATCGATTAATTGAGAAATTTTCATTTTGTTCGTACGCCATGCACCGAAACAATCGAGAGTTGGAGATTTTTCTCGATTCTGTCGAGCACTCTTCGGACGAATGAAATCCGAATCGAATTTACGAGAGTGAAGAGCAGTTGCCGCGAGTGTTTGCATCCAAAATAAATTCTACGATTATCCACCAATAACGGCAAAACAAGTGCACGTTACTCTCGTAACGCTACTTTCCGTTTCGTCGTGTATCGGTCCCATCGCGTAGCCACATATGCTGTCGTGCCCCTCTCGTGCCCTGTTGCGGTACGCTAAACTTTACTATAGTCCATTTAATTACGCGATCGCTTTTGCCAGTCGGATAATTAGATTCCGGCACGCACGAATTCCGTAGAGAATTATTCCGAATTACTCTCTCGTCCCTCCCGGTTTTTTCCCCGCAAATGGATGCAAATAACAATTTATCGAGGAGTCAAGGATCGAAAACTGGGTGGCTGGCACGATTGGCACAATATCTCGAGTGCAATATCGTTTGTCAAACAGCTGCAATTAGGGTTGTATCAGCCGATCCTCTCCAGTCGAAGCACTACGCCGACTATTAGCCATCGCTAATGATTGCCTGTGTATAGTATAATTCGATACTTGCAATCGTGCCATCGACGTATCTGAAAGCCCATCGATTAAAGTCAATTGCTTATACCGTTCTGGTTCGCGATAACGATGCTACCCTTCCATACCGTAGAGTCCACATCCGCGAACCTGCCACTGGAAAAACTCTCGCGATCGGGATTCACCGTTTCCAAATATTTATTCACCGGCGATCGATCAAATTTTACTGCTCGCCAGCAAACTGCCAATTTCCGCCAGTTTCCTCGTAATTCAATAACCAATAATGAAAAAAACAAAAAAAAAAAATAACCTGGCGGTCAAGTTCGCGTGCGGCTGTCGGAATAGCAAAGTAAATAGTGGGCTACACGCAAAGCGCAAGCACACGGCCAGAAGAGCGGAAAATAAACTGGAGAATTATCTGATATCCTGGTGGGTTGTACTCACCGCTGGAAAGCAGCGGCAGCGGATAGAACGCAGGAAACCACGGACCGGACCAAAAACCGTGAAAGCGGGAGCTTGTTACCGTTCACCGAACGATCACCGGTAGCGGATCAGAACGAGAGCGTTTCGTGGCGTTTCGCGAATCCGACCCATTTGTAAGGTTTCTGCTAATCTAGGCAGCGTAGGCACGGTGGATATTGTGTTTCGAGCGTATAAAGTCTGAATCGAGAGAGGCAGGACCCATTTGTTTGTAAAGTGCCGTTGGTGATGGACGCACGAGGAAGTCTCCTTTCCCTTCCTTTTTTTCCTCCCTGCGTTCGAGCAATTTCGCATTTTTCCCTTCTGCCATCGCGATACTGTATTCGGGGATTTCCGACTATATTCGGTTGTACCGAATTCTCCAAAATTCGGTGCATACACCGAGAGCAATTGTACGAATGGAGAGTCCGCGTAAATAATACTGAAAATCGTTTTATAAATTGGATATCGATGAGAAATGACTGTTTTGCTTCCACTTAACAAACCGGACGTTCGAGGATTCCTAATACGTACTCGAATAACAGTACAACGATGTCCCCATCCCTCGGAGTATCAATTATCCATACTTGCTCATTATCGGAAAACGGTCTCGAGGATTATTCGATTATTCCAACGCACAAAATTCGTTTGCGTTTAATGCGCTAGACTGGTAGTTTCGAGTGTGTTAATTAGAGATTACTCGGATCACGCTGTCGCTTGTACGGAAGGGAGTAATCGGGATTCTGCTGATCCGGTTAACCGGTACATTCTTCCGTTCTAACTGGTGGATTTCCGTAGATGTGCATCCAGGTTGCATTCAGGGTGCAGATGTACTCTTATCGCGAAAGTGTATTGTGTCGAGAACTGGAGAAATCCATTGGCCCCGCATGCCCATGGGGAGGGTCTTTAGTTTTTCAGTCCGTTTAAACTCTCACGGGAGGTCGCTTAGGGCCTTGCTTCCAGTCAGCTGTTCCCATTAATGCGGCAACGCCAAACCTTAATCGAGTTGTGCGCTTAGCTCCTCCTTTTGCGGCTCCTTTGCTAACTGCTTACGAAATATGCGGCAAGTTTGCCAGGGAAATATTGCTCCTTGAGTTAAAAGAGCGAACTTACCTACACGGATTTCAGTGAGCGAAGCTTCTGCTAATACGCTGGGTTCGCCGTCACTCCCATATCGAGGACTCTTCACCGAGCAGCCCCTGTAATTTTATTGAGTTTACCCTGTTCCCTGATATCCGCGTGCAAATTTGCACGACTGCGAAAACAGTCGCGCGTTTTCGATCGACTCGCCCCTAGTCTCTGATAGTTGGCAGAGTGCAGTTAATAGTTAAAGCAGCCCGGTGAACGGACGAACAGGGAACAGAGACGTGTTTGCCCTACCATTTTCCCCGGTTCGGACCGAAATGGTTCAACGAGTCGCTTCTTACTCCGATCTTGACAACGAGACTCGCTCGAAAGCCGATCATCCTCATCGCTTATTGACTCTAGATCGGACGGGACGAAGAAGCGGATGGAGAGACAGATAGAGAAGCGCGTTCGTATTTCAAAAATACTTGCGAATCGAGGCTACCAAGTCTCAAGAATACTATTCTCCTTAATTATAGCCAGGTGATTGCAGCGTTTAGGTAATCGACTTGACCCAGTATACGTGTCAGTGGATGATGAAAAACGATAGAAGACGATCGGCACGGTAGCAACACCTGACTTGCGTATTCTTAATCCTACACGAACCACAACCATCCATCAGCAGAGCCCTCGCAGAGAAAATTCGTAATTGGTATGGACAGGGTGCTCGAGGCGACCCAAGAGCCTCGTGAGAACAGGCTCTGGTCAAAGTTTGCCACGAGGACCATTAATTTCGCGACTGCGATACAAAAGGGAGGGGGTCTAGCGACACGATCAAGAGACCGAAACGACGAACTAAGAACAACGCTAACGACAAAGCCAGAGAATTCTCTGTGCAATTTGCAGTTCTGCACGAGTCGATCGCCAACAGCGAACGGGAACCAAAACGAGAGTGACTCGGATAATAAATCATCCTCGGAATGATCGTCGACGTTGACGCAAAACCGATGGCACACCTTGAATAGTGGAGCGATGAAAAAAAATTATTCCATTAGCCAATGTTTCATGGACTGGTTTAATGTGTCCTTCGCGTGTAATATAGTGCGCAAATTGCTCACCAGACCAACTTTTTTTGCAACTTTACAAGGGGAGGAAACTGCGCGTTGTGCGCGACTCGCTAGCACATTCGCGAACAGCTTCGATCCAAGCTACGATGAGTTAGGCGGATTTTTTTCCGCGAAACTTCTCAACGACTCGCGCGAGTGACCACAGTAGGCCGCGGGAGAAATTTTTACGAAACCCTCGAGTGGCTTCTGCTACAGGAATAGTGGAGCAGCGAGCAAAGAGCGAAACTTTGCTCGCGGAACAAAAGAATTCGCACTGATGGGGGCTTCGTTCTGCCACAAAACTTACTTACGGTGCATTTCTCTTTGCGATTCCTTTGCCCCACTGTCTTTGCTTATTCGAATGTAGTTTATCAAAAATATTTTCGTAGCATCCTGGAGGCGAGCAAAAGCTAAAAGGAAAATGGCCAGGATCCTTTTTGATCTTATTGTATATCAAGCTGTGGATCTTACGGCACGACGGTCCCTTTTGTAACGGTACGTCCGAGAAGATATCCTCCAAGATTTTTCCGACAGCCAACCACGAGTACGGTCGATTGCACCGCAAAACAAGTTAAGGTGCAGTTGGCCGAAAAACGGATGTCGTCCATTGGCAAACGCAAAATTACCGACAAGCGAACCAGAGAAAATCAAACCCAACCGAAACCACCAGTTAACCCGATGGATAACTCGTCCACACGGGTTTGATTTCGCCTCTTTATTCTATCGGAGCGTGTATCACGATTCTCCAGGCTTGTACTGCTGGTACACCACTGTGTCTAGCATCCTCTTAAGGGAAATAAAACATGTGTACCGCGAAGCGCGAGATCCTCATGCTCGACGTGCTTTATCAAGCGTTTCGCACAATAAGTTCGTAGAAAGCATAGTTGTACCACGTTCTTTGGATCACATAACGCTAACCGCAAGAAGGCTGCACCGGATAAAAGTCTCTTTGATCGTGGACTCGCAACGACGAAAAATGCTCGCCTATACATTCCCTGGTAACAACTAAATGTGCATCGCACAGATACCCAGGATCCAGTAAGCACTGTAGAGTATCCATCTACGTAGGAGTGTTCCGCTCCAATAATTACAGCGCCATTAATGTCGAGCGGTCCAAAAGCGGATGCTCGGGTGCGACATCGTCGTTGCACTTCGCTCGAAGGGCTCGCTCAGCCGTATTAACGTTTTTTCCTACCATAAAGACAAGTCCCTAGTCGAGTCGTTCGACTATTCGAGGATTATCAAAACTCAATAACTATTTTCCAAGACTAGATTCTATGGGATCGAGTGCTGGGTAACGTCGAACCTCCGACTAAAGCGCACTAATTCCTCGAGAAATTCCCCCGTCCACGCTAAATCAATAATACGACGGTGAGGAGCATTGATCCAGTCAAACTTGTATTTTGGGCAAGTTCCAAAGTTCCCGGTAATGCCGCCGTAAACGGAGTAGTGGCCGAGCGTCTAGGTTCTCGGATCTCGAGTCTCGAGTCCCGACGTTGCACGGTGGCATCTCGAAAAGCTCGCTCGCATAATTTATACTGTTATTGCCGGGATGTAGTTAGTCTAGCCGAGAGGAAGTTGCAGCCAGCGGTGATTGCAAATGCGCTCAGTTAAGGGCGAGAGGATCTCAGTCTGACGTCTAGTGCAAAAGTTCGCTGGGCATCTTGTCAAGGTAGCAATAAGGAGGAGGACTCCAAGTGCGTTAAACGACGCCGAGGATCGCGAACAGTGACACTAGCTGCTTCTACGAGGATATACTCGAACCAAAGGGGACTTGCGAAACTCCGTTTACCTCTCTGCCAAAGAGATTTGGCAATTTCAAAATCCATGATTTTCTCTCTTTCTCTCTTCCACTCAACCGATGTGCACATCTTTGCTCGGATTTGATTGGCCCTCGGCAAAAAGTATCCCTCGTGATCTTTATAAATGACTCGACGAATGCGCAAGACGCGTGCTTGGAATACACGGTGGTGGCGAGGCAACCGCGGGGACTATTCGCTCGGTTCGCTCGAGAATGGACCGTCGAGCCGGAAAACATGAAAGCAATCGATTTCGAGTTCGAACTGAAGCTCGCGCCCGCCCCACAAAAAGAATACCAAGTACTCCCTTACTTACTCGGGGCGAAAGAATTCGGATTCGGGTGAAGGAGAAGGAGAGAAAGAGAGGGAGGAAGAGGGTGAGGAAGGTTGCCGTGAAAATTAAATAAGTCGGGGGATGTAGGTGGGTCGGTACACCGCAAGGCGGAAGAAAGAAGCGTTCCTCGCGTCTTTCCTCGCGTCTTTCCTCGCGTCTTTCCTCGCGAGTCTCCGATCGACTTCGAAGGGGTATTGGCATAAAAGGTGCGGGGCATAAAGGAAACGACTGTTTTATTCTCGTACAAGCTTCTTCGATTTGTACCTCTACGATTCCGGACGCCTGGCCACTTAAGAATCAAAGCCTGTACTTCCCGCGAGTCTTCGTACAATTTTCTCTCGCTGGCCTCGGTGGCCAAAGTGAAATGGCGTTCAATTGAAAAATCCAAGGTATTACCCTGTAAGGCGCGGCCGAGGGTGGCTGTAATGAAAATGCAAAATTCTCGCATCCAGTTGCATGGAATATCGAGGGATTCAAGGCGAAGTGGATATCGAATTTTATCAGCTGCAGACCGAGCGGTGGCGATTCACCTGTGCTGGCAAAGTGGGATTTTTTCAGAGGAGTACAGAAACACCGGGAAGCGCCAGGATAAATAATTTATTATTCACTCGAGGAGTCCTTGAACAGGGTGATGAAGATCACCGCCGCTACCACCGCAGACTGCGACCAAGACTACGAGGACAAGACGATGCGAGCGATAAGGAAATCTCTTTCAATAGCGCTAGCTGTGCGCTCCTTCTACCCCTACTGCCAGCCGGTAGAGCTAATTTATTTTGAAGCGCTTCCTTTGCATTTTAATTTACTAATTTGGCCGCACTCGCGCGAAAAATTTCCACTTCTGTAAGATTGGCCCCCGGCGCTTTAGCGAATTATCCAATGACGAAGGGCGAATTCCGGGACACCACGGTGGAGTACGTCGCTCTTCCGGAACGAGAACGGTATATTCACGAAGAGGGAGATAAAGGACGTAGGGTAACGTCGAGCGGGATCTGTTAGGGAGGTAGGGGTGTAATCCTAGATTCTTCGAGCTCCTTAATTCATTCGACTCGTACAAGTTCGCGCTCGCACGGGAGCCCGACACGTAATTAAGCAGGGCGTCGGCCGACAGCACGCGCCCAACGAAGCGCACGGATCGAAGCACGGTGGCAAATATCGGCAAGGAGCCGGACAGGGCAAAACAGCGCGTTGGGTTGAGAGTTTCTTTGGCTTCTCCGTTATTCCAGTGATTCCAGCCGAACCACCCCTCTCTTGTCGGAATGCCTTCAACAGAGCTAAGAGCTCTTGCACTCTCGAAAATGCCTCGTCGAATTTACGCTTTTCCATTTCTTCTCTCTCCATAGATAGTCTGAGTAGCTCGTTTCGCTTATCCCGTTCACTATCCCGTTCACTATCCCGTTCACTATCCCCCTCTTGATCACCATCTTCACCCTTACTACCAGCCACGAGGGCCGCTCTAGCCGCCTCGGCAACGAGACGTCGTTGCATCTCTTCCAATAACCCTCTCGCTTCCTCTTTGGCTTCGGTGCAGCGGCAAGTCAAAGAACGAGCGTTGTACGGACAAAGAATGGTCTTGCTGCCCCAACTACCTTCCAGGTCTTCCCGATCCAGTTCGCGAAATTGATAGAGGTATCGGCTGTCGGTCTCCTCTCGCCCGTAAAAAGCCCTCCGTATGCTGTACGGCGAGTGGATCTCCGTTATGACGCACTTCCCAAGGTAGCTGATCCGTATGTAAAGCTCGATCGTAGCCTCACCCTCTCGCAGTTCTTCGTCCATCAACGGATAAACCCCGCACGTCGACCTGAATAATTCGTGCGGGCATACACTTACTCGCGAATCCTTCGACCGGCCGTTAAATATTGATAGCCTCTGAAAATCGCTGACGGTTTTTCACCCCAAAAAACCCCTCACGGCCTTACCTACCCGTCGACCCTGTAAACTCCGGGGTAAACCCGGTAGACCCGGTAAACCCGCTTTTTCTGAGGCTCGAGGAGTGCGCGTATCGCTACGTACCGTCGCGTCGAGCGAAAACTGTTAGCGCTGACTAATCCGTTTTAAATAGGCATTTGCATAAGCGGCGGGAATGGCAGGATGCGAAGCGCGCACCACTGCTCGGACACGTTTCTACGTACTTACGTAAGTACCTAGGGTGTCTGTGTGTACGTACCTCGATATAGGTTGCCGTTCCAGACAGGCCGTCATGTACTCCTGCAACTCCTCGCGCTCGCGCAAGTCCTTGATTATGCCGTTGAATAGCTCGTCGACTGGTACAAGGGCGATACCGAAATTTCGGCGAGTGGGTGCTTCGAAATACTTGGCAACTTCCTTCGAGACATGCAACTGCACCTCGACGCCTGAGACTTTTTCCTCGAAGGTCGCAACAGGAACTGAAAAGAGGACCGATCTACCGCCATGAAAGTTCTCATTTTCGCAATTAGAGCCACGGTAGGGACGGCAATCTCGCCGGTTCGGCGATAACGATATCCATTCGTTGTCGAGCATTCGAAAAAGTATCATCGTTTTCTTCATAAGTGCCTGATCGAGAGGATCCTGCCACGGCATAAATAGCTACACGGCACAACGCAAACGTGCTCGAATTAGGGTCGAACGATCCTTCGCAGTGCACGAACGGAAACTCATAGCCACTTACGTTTCGCACGGCCACTTCCAGCAGCACAAGCCGAAAATCCGCCGATATTATCAACGACGACATGCTCGCACCGTTACGACTGTGTTTGGGGTTGGCGAGGGGTGTGAAGCTCGGGCATGTCGCGCTTCGTAGCTCGTTGCGGCTCGCTAATCTTTCCCTTAGCGCGCGCGTTGGCACCGCTTGCAATTGCGTTGAAACGCGGCAGCGACAGTTTCGTTAATTTATGTTCCTTATTAATTACAACTGGGGAAGAGCGTGGTGGACAAATCTGGTGGTTAGGTTGGAGCGTGTCGCTCCCATGAGCGAACCGGGCCACGCTAACCCTAGCGCTTCCCACTCTCGGCATTCTCCCATTCGCGCTCGCTTATTGTCTTTTACGCTAGTTACGCCGCCACGGTCGTACCAGTCGCACCTCCACCAACTTCATTCCCTTTCTTACTCGGTCCCACGGTCCCACTGACGGGCTAATTAGGATCATTCATTTATAACGTCAGCTCGCAAAATGTCTCGGGTTGGAGTACCAGGAGAGAGAAACCAGGACCACAAGTTTGGGAAGAGCCAGTCGTTCTGTCGCTGAAATTCGAGGGAATGGGAGCGATCTCGCTGATCGGTAACTCTTCGAAGGGAGAAAGAAGTTTGCGCTAAGCTCGTCTTCCTTCGACTCGCACCTTTGGAAGAGTACGTAACGATCGCATGGAGGATCCTGGGGTATATTCGAGGATCGTGACGTCCTTCGGATGGAAACGCCATTAAAAATATGTACTCTCAACGGCAGAGCGGCATGGCCAGTGGCGTGGGCACTGGTGCGAGCACTGGCGTGGACACTGACGCGGGCACTGGCGCGGGCACTGGCGCGGCAGGGTGTGGTCGCGGGAAATGAAAAGCGATACAGGACCGGCGAAATCACATTAAAGCGGCCCGTGAAGCGCGAGCAAGAGCGGTAGCAAAAGCGGGAGTAGGAACGAGAGTTGAACGGCAACGGCAGCAGTAATAGCAGCGGATCCAGGGGGAAAAAAAGTAGAATTAAGCGATTGTGATCCTTTAATAAGTTCCGCTACGCTCGCTCGAAAGTTCTTTAAGCTAGTTGAAAGTAGTTTTCGGGTGGAAGCAATAGTCGTTACACTTAATATTAGGGTCTAATTCTCTAGTTGTTTCTGCCCTCGAAGGAGAGCCGCTGCTCGTCCGGGTCTCTCTTCTTCCGACCATTCCCTCGTGAAATCCTCATTATTAAATGTACCAGAAATTACGGTTTCGTGATTTCATTCCTAGCCACGTTATTTACGCCAAACGCACGAATATCGGCTCCCAGGATAATTATTCGCATAATGATGGCAAGGGAAATAACGATACATGCCGTGAACGAGTAGATTTATTGATAACATTCGAACTGATTTAACGTGAGGCAGAGCCGAAATTAAGTCCAGTGCTATTTGCGGTGATCGTGTCAAAATAGCTCTCGTAAATCGGTGCATAAATCCGACGAGGGAGGACGGATGTCAACGGTGTCAGTAGTATCCACGATACTAAATTAATCGTCGGTCGAGTATTCAAATTGGCTCTGATAAAATATTTTTCCGTGAAGCGAAAACCTCTTCGGTTTCTCATTACGCGTGCAAATGAACACGGGTATGTACATCAGGATGGGCGAGGTACACGGGGTCAAAAACGATTCACGACTCTGACCTTCCAATCAACACCGATTTCCGAACCTACCCATTTCTCAGCGTTATGTACATGTGTATATCGTTGTGCATACGTAGTAGTATGTAGTATGTAGAATTTGGAGCGTTCCTCTACGATGACTCAAACGATTTGGCGACGGGCCGGCGCGGTTGTGTTGGCAGCGATGAGAGCGGTGGCAGATAAAAAATCACGGGCCATTTCGCGCGAACCGCGTAAAACCAAGTAAAACTACGTAAAACCGCAAAGAATCACGGCAAACACTCGTTAACGAGAGATTGCAAAACGGCGACGTCATAAAACCTGCATCAGCGGGATCTCGCAGAAGAAGGGAAAGGGTACGTCGCAAGCGACGTCATCGAGGCCACCCTCCTTCATGAATGCACCACAATTTTGCCTACCACCGCCGTTATCGGGCTGCCCACCCCACCTGTCACTCCACCCGGTGTATCCTGTTTTCGCGAGTGAATCGCCAAGCACGGTGACCCAGTCACCCTCCGCGTACAAGTCGTGGATCCCGAGGAGCGCCTCGTCCGGATACGGTGCTCCCTTGACCGGACCCGACCGATTGAACATGTCCATTAGTATCTGGAAAAAGAAAAGGAGAGCGCTCGAGTCTCTGCCTCTGTTTATCCAGAGTTGCCCCACAGTACCAGTGTGCTAATTCCAAATAGAAGGCAAGTTTACAATACGAAGAAGAAGAAGAAGAAGAACAAAGCAACCACCAATGTGGCGTGCGACTCGAAATTCTGTGGGGCAGGTCCGGGTGCATCACGGGCATACTAACTAGCCGAGGTTCGGAACTAAATACTCGGAAGCTCGATCTAATTTCTCGATAGTTGACAATGATACCCGAAGCCTTTGTACCGCTGTCCTGGAGAGTAATTAATTGTCAAGCTATAGTGCCAGCGCGTGCAGAGTGGCTGGTTGATGGATATATGGAGGTGGTTATATAGTTGCCATGCGATTAGGAGACTGATGAGAGACCGCGAGATACGTCAAGTCCTCCACCGCATAGAAGAGGGTTCGCAAGGGTTCGGTAGGGTTTGCTAAGGTTTGCTACGGTTTGCTACGGTGGTGAAGAGGGACTAATTACTCGAAGACTCACGTGTGCCTCGGCGATGGAATTGACGATAGCCAAGTGTCCACCCTCTTCGTTGCAGAGCTTCCGAGCTGCATTCCAGACAGTCGCACGGGTGTGCAGCTTGTGAGAACCAATCCCAGGCGTGTAACGATAATCATCGCGCGCCGCAATCGCGCGTAGACCGATATTGCAGTTACACATCATCCCATGAACGAGGACATTGCGGACGTGCGACTGATCTGGTTGATAATCCCGTACCGGCACCCTTGGCGTCGTAGTATTTCGCGAGCACGGGCACCCTTCGTTAGGGGTCTCGGTGGCCATGCCGACAGTCGTCGCCATGCTCGTTCCGTTACTATCGCTCGTAGGCCATGCCGAGTTTCTCCCGAAGAAGAAACCGAGCAAGACGCAATTAACGATCACTCCGTAATGCCTCATACCGATCTCAAACGATACTGCACTACTATCTCGGTCAGTTCAGAGTAATTTTGCGAGCACCTTTTCCGCGCAGTCCAGCGACATTTAACAAAGAGCGTATTTACTTAGCCGTGATTGAGCAGGAACTGAGGGTCTGGGCGGTGTGCGGCGAGTGATGAGCGAAGAGCGTCGAACGGCTGAGCCCTGAAAGCCGACGAGAGGAGCCCGCTTTTCGAGGATCCCCGATCCGAACGAACGACCGAAGGGACCCGAGGTCCGAGCTATGAAAGCCGATGCTCAGGCCAAAAGGTTCCTCTGCTCGGAGCCTCGGAGGGCCGATGCCAGTGGTTGGTCGAATCGAAGGTCGCCTCTTTCAAAGCACTCTCCAGCTTCGGATCTCTCCGAATTCCCCTTCACCGTACCATCCCAGACTATTACTCTACCACTGTACTACTACTGTACTGTGCACTTCCCGGACGGGAAAGGGAGCAATCGCAGTTCTTGCCATTGCCCTTGTGTTCCTTTCGCTCCTCGGTTCGGTGTGATTATACTAATTACGCAGCCGATGGACCTTCCGTTGCTTTTTTGACCCTGGAGTCGTTTAAACTATTATGCTTCGCGTGCCCGATTCCAAATTCTTCACTTTCTTGTGCCCGCATTGTTGGTAGAGTGCATTAAGAGCTCTTGGCTCGTTCTCGCCCTTGGCAAGGGTGGTCGAGACTTTTTTTCTTCGAACGGAGATACCGTACAGCTGAATCTCCGATAACGCGGAATTATAGAGACTACGGGGAATGTGCTTAGTCCACCGGTTCAGGGACCAATTTCCTTCAATTATAAAAACTTGGAAGATCGACTTTCTTAAGAATTGAAGTCAATTGAATAGAAGCCCCCGTGGAAGCCCCATCGGTAGCTCCACCGGTAGCCCTACTACCGGTAGCCTCAATTTTATTCCGTTCCTGGGAATAATAATTGCGTGCCCGCGATGCTGCTCTTATTTTCCTCGGCGGCAGAGAATCCCAGAGGAATTGTCCGCCCGCGGCCAGTGGTTGCATCCTCGATGAGTACAAGTTATAGGGTGATTATCGGAGATTCCAGCGAGGATAAAATCCGCTTGATACGTAACAATTTTAATAAACCGTCAGCGCACCGTCGACAAATTTCGTTCGCTTAATTACTGCAATTAGCTTCGAAAAATGGATCGTGGTTAACGGATGACGGGTGGGCTCGTAACACGAGAAAAATAGTTTCTTTGCGCCCGCTCGAAAATACCTTCGGTGCAATTAATAGCGAATTCCTGCCCCCCGGAGAGGAATCGTGTAAAAGTGCACCTGGTGCAAAAACGAAATTTATTCTGGTACGCCGAGGGGGTGGGCT
Organism: Trypoxylon attenuatum; assembly: GCA_963989405.1. Lineage (NCBI taxonomy): Eukaryota > Metazoa > Arthropoda > Insecta > Hymenoptera > Crabronidae > Trypoxylon > Trypoxylon attenuatum. The sequence goes on along the minus strand of OZ022488.1, from coordinate 26,067,509 downwards.
GCCCCGTTGTATATTCAAATAACACCTAACTGCTCGTTAAGCTTTAGGCGGGCCATGAAACAAAAACTAAACCGCCAGGCCGCTCCACGCCGCTCCACGCCGCTCCAACCCGCTCCTCGGCAAGTGGTACGTACATCAACAGTGGCGGCCACGAAATTGCTCCGTACCTACAGACTACCGTGATTCGCTCAACCGAGGAGATGAAGTCGGAATCACTCGGAATCACTCGGCGCATAAGTACCGAGAGCCCGAGAGATAAGCTGCGAGACAACTAATGCCGGTACAAGCTACAATAGCGAGACGATTCTCTGAGCGGAAACGCAAGACGAACCCGCATCCTCCCATTATCCCAACGCGCAATAAACCATTTTCTTCACCCCCCTTGTCCCATCGAATTCGTCTCCCGAGGACTGGATGGTTAGACAGCCACATTCTCTCCTCTTCCCTGGCTACGTTGCCGAAAAAATATCTGATCTCCGAACGACAACCCGAAATCAAGTTCCGCCAGGAGAGCTTTTCCGGCTAAATCATCGTCGTTGTCGGGAATATGCCGCGCAGGGGTTGATTCGAGCGAAGAATGCGACCAAGTGGCGGCGGAGCACCGGAAGTGACAGCCGCTTCAAAGTGGATAGACCGACGGAAAGAGGAAGGGTGGAGAGCGAAAGAGGAAAAGGGGGAAAAAGGAAACGTTGATCACGATCCGAGAAATAGAGCAAGCGGTACCGCACTCGGCTATACTTCACCAACACACTTAGCGGTTATATACGGGCGAAAGTTACGACATATTTTAGAAGGCCGTATTTCAATTTCCCCGGATGGAGCTGTAAAAGCCACCACTACCGCTACCACGCGCCCCAAAACTCCCCGGAAATCAAAATGTTAAATGGTTCGGGAACGCTCGGATTAAGTGGCTGGGACTGCTAGTCGAACTTTTCTTCTTGGAGGGTGGCCTCAATGGAGAGAAGGAACAAGAGCGACGCTTCTCGCAGATGTCTAACTCCAAACTCGCATCAAACCTGCCGGGGAAATCGAAGAAAAAGACGAGAGCCCCGCGTGTGTACCTAAGAAGGCTCGACAAAGCCCGAGGAGCATCGATCGTGCACTGTTCTTCTTGTTTAAAATGGCTTCTTCTCGTACTAGGGGAGGCTAGAGCTAACAAGAATCTCACTGGAGGACCGAGAACAAGATTTAAGGTGAAGCAGCATTGCTCAGCGTTGCCCTCCGGTATAATCGTCTTCCGGATATAACGGAAAAAGAGCCAGTCCGATCCATAACGATATCCTCCAGGGTCCTTTCCCCTCCACACTCCCATTTCTCGTCCTTCGCCTCTCCTCTCCACTCCTCTACAGTTTCGTTATTATCGCGATTTGTCTTGCGATTGAAAAGTCGAATGAATTCGAAAAAGGCGGGACTAATGCCTCCGAAGGAAGCGGCCACCAACTCCGTTCTCGGTAGAAAATCCGAATTTACGGGAGAAAACATCGATCGATTTATCGCGAGGTTTTATACACTGAATACTGATCGCAAAGCGAGAGCTCCCATGCGATAAGTCGCGTTCGGCTCCTCGAGGAAAAAAGATGCCGCACCGGAAGGGGCTAGTCTTATCCCTCTTATCGAGACGACTAGCACCAGCGGCGGATTTTCCCGCGAGTAAAAATTAATCGCCCACGGATAAATTTCTCGAAGGAACCCCATCGTTTTCTCTCCCTTCGATTCGGTATATTTTATAGCGGAAAGATCGCCCTTTGCGAAAATCCTCGAGGAAAGTCGTTCGAATTAAATTGTATTCTGTTGTAGTCGAGAAGCATGATTCGAGCATACTTTACGATTTATCCTGATAACGGAAGGTAATCCGTTATCGGACGGTCTGAGCAGATTACCAAAGGGCCGTACGTGCGAGGTTCCGCTCTACGTAGATATGTATAGGTATTCATGTATGCCTAACTGATAAGGTGCAACTGGTGCGAGAAGTGGCAGAACGCGCTCTCTATTCACGACGCGTAAGATTTCCCGTACCGAAATAGGTCGCGTGGGTAAAACTTTTTGCGAGCGGCATCCGCGTGTCCGCGCACTAAGACGATTAAAGATAAGACTCATATCCGGATCATGCACCGCGGAAGAGAACAAGGGAGGGAATGGCGGAAACGAACGACAATCGGTGACCATCTCCGAGTGCAGTGTAAGAATTGCACGCGGCAGCTTAAGATACGCTATCGCAATTCTTTATTCAAGAGCTCTGCCAAGAACTCTGCCAAGAGCTCTGCCAAGCACACTGCCACCTGTCCGCTAGCCGGAGACACGGAGAAGGATTAGAAAGTGGACTTTAGCCTTGCAAATGCAGTTCCAGCCGGGTAAAAAGCTCGTGCGCAGATGCGACCAAAGTAAATCATCCGGCGGCAGTTTAATTGGTCGAGCGCCTTAACGAGGTTTACGAGAAAGGAACTTGCTGGATAAAAAGTTTGCCGCGAATAAATAAGTATTTATTTGTAGTGCTGTGCGAGCCGCGCATCAAACAAATTAAACGCTGCACTTTTTGCCCTTACCGACGCGTGTCTATTAGCGCGCCTAAATTGGCTGACAGCAGCAGCAGCAGCGTCAGCAGCACCGGCAGCACCCGCACCAGCTTCCTGGAATTTCCGTAATGTTTCCTGCCCGGTTTTGCGACATTAAGCTTGAAGCGCCCCACGGAACGGTATTAGCTCGCAAAATATGAAAGCGAGTCTCTCTAAACGTGGGCTCCTCTCGGGCAAACGCAGAGGGAGGACGAAACGTTCGCGAAAAACGGATGCTTCCGCGAGCGCAACCCTCGTGCGCTTGCACGCCGCGGGGACGCGAGCTAAAAAAAAAATTCGCGCGCCGCGGCCGTATTCGAAAAACCGCGGGATAATGGCGGCAACATGAATAATTCATAGCCTGAGGGTATGCACGAGAATATTTCATCCAGCGAGACATTTTGCGATATTTGTTTCAGATGCGACGAAAGTTCTGCCTGGTGCGCCTTTACTTGCTGCTGCTTTCGATCGGTGCGACCTACATCCTTCCAGCCGACAGCTACAAGGTGAGTACCTGAGCCGGAGCGTCTATTTTTTCGATTAATTCTATACCGGAGGTCGACAGGAGTGCGAGGCAGCAAAACGTGTCAACCACTCGCTCCTGGTTCGCGAAGAAACAGAAGCCCTTGGAACGAAACTTGTGCCGTAAAACTAGTCGAGTTCCCCCAACTCCTCGGTAACCCACTCTTCTACCTGACCTGCCTACCTGCGATTCGCCCATTCGTCCCTCGAAAACGCGCAATCTTTCTGTAGGCAGATTTATGGGTCAACTCGCTCCCAAGCCAACACAGCTCATCCTGCTCCCTCTTCCTCTCTGCCTCTTTCCACCACAGTCTGGCCCGATCCGACTCGGCCCGGCCCAGCTCAGCTCAAGCGCGGTCCGTTCGTCCCCTACCACCCCGCGTTCTCCACGAACAGAGCTGCAATCCTAGCAAATTCGAAATACGAAAGCACGCAGAAACACCAAGGGAAACGTTACCATTACTACCACCCCCGAAGAGGGTGAAAGAGGGGTGAGAGAAGAATCGCAGAAAACCGGGTAGAATCCGAACCGATCAAGTACTGAGGCATGAAAGAACGATCGAGAAGAAAGGAAAAAGCAAGGAACTGCAAAAAAGGAGCGTGACTCACGCTACGGAAGAGAGGGGAGAAGATTGTTTCAAGGAGATCCAGAAGGAACCGAGCTAGACCCCGAGAGTACACTCACCTCGGATTGCTCCAGTAAACAAGATCGTCCGCTACGCACTTTTTTATTGCGATGCGACTCCCGTCGCGAGTCCTCTCCGAGTCGCGTATACTGCATCTGCCAGACGAAGGGATGCATTTAAGGGTGCACGGGAGCATCGCAACGCTACCGGAAACGCTGTCGCTCAAGTGGCCAGTCGTAAAATCGTTGGGAAATTTGCGTTCCCCCGGTGCTAAAGCCTGATGCATTGTCGGCCCTGTTCGGCAGTGTTTGTCATTGTCGATGCCGGTGAACAATGTACGCAATGGGAATGCTACACGCGGACAAGTATAAAGCAGCGCCAGTGGAATTATGTCAATGCGCGCACAGACAGACAGACAGACAGACAGACGGAGAAAGAGATAGAGAAAGGAAGGGAGGGTGAGACAGGGGTAGAGAAGTTCTGCCACCCTCTCTGACTCTGACTCTGACTCACACTCTGATTCTGATTCTGATTCTGTCTCTGTTTCCATGGAAGCGCTCGGTCTATGGGTCTATGCTCTGGCAGAGGCTCTCTGTTCCGCTCGTCTCGCGCGTTAACCCGGATGCGCCAGAGACACTTCAATTCGAGCTCGCGCGAGAGAACAGGAGCTCCCAATAATTTTGTTGTTCGACGTAGCATCGAGTAATCCCCCGACAAGACACACCCCCCGGCGCACAAAGCGTTAAAAATACGCGCGGCGCTGAGGCCACATCAGCCGTACAATGGGAATGTAACAAAGGAAGAAGAGGACGAGGTCGTGGCGGTGGTACACGGTGCCAGAACACCCTTCTCTTCCAATAGCCCGGGATGTGCGCAACCCTGCGGCCTGTTCTCCTATATTCTCCACTCGTCCTCCTGCTCCTGTCCCATACCCTCTTCTCGCTGTTGGCTCCCATCTCCCTTTCTCCCTTGGCTTCGGTATAAACCGGTTTTTTTTCTAGGATACGTTCCGCAACAGCATGCGGGCCAATGATAGTAATCGGCGAGAGAGCCACGTATGTAACTACGTTCCAACGAAAAATCGAGGATTTCGTGCATGCCACATGAAAATGGCACGTCTGCTCGAATGCGGCTCGAATGCGGCTTGAATGCGACCCGGATCCTCGCATGCGGATAACCCGCGAAGAGTGACTCGAAAAGACGCGATTGTATCGCGATGCCGGATGATTGGAATTTCGGGCCCAGAGTCGAGAAATAATAGAAAATACAGGATGATCGATACGAGGACTTTTCAAGAGTCGACGCTTATCATATCTGGAAGGTAGAGAGAGCGGTAGGAGAATATTTGTACAACCACCGTACTGGCGGATACTAGCTGGAATGCCCGATGCCAGTCAATAGTATATATTGATCCAGCTAGGATCAACCGCTCGGACTGGCTGTTTTGAGATATGTGTCGAATTAGTGTACCGGAAACCAATGCCGTCGATAAATATGGTCATGTTACGCGGATGAGCCTTGACAAACCGCTTAGAGCGGTACTGCGAAATAATTTTCCCACGGACTGCATCGGTTGAGTGTTTAACAAATAAACAGGAGGTCGAAGGTTTCCTGTGGGCAAATTTGTCCACGTTTGGTCAGATAAAATTTCGTGCTCCCATAAACTGATAGTAACGGACAGTAACTGACAATCATCGACAGTAACGCATTGTATACGCCCCAATGAAGCGTGCACAGCCGCGCCTCTGGATTAATAGGGATAATTGAAATTTGTCAGCGGCATTTCGCGGGCAACTTTCGCCAAATTTCTCCATCCGCTTGTGTCATTACGGACCCCGTCGACCCAAGGCGACGACGCTTCGTTGAAGTCTACACCGATAATCGCCAGCAAAGAGGAGCTCCTCCTCGTCCAGGCGGCCGAGGAGGAGCAGCTTACAACCCGAGAGCCAAGAGGATCCAATTCCGCGATCGCAGAGGCCTTTTGCCGCTCGACAAAAACTTAACCCGATTGAAGGCTCCTCATCGAGCCTCGATGACTCTGCGTTCTAATTACTGTCGGTCGGTGGTGGCGATGATAGTGATGGTAGTGGTATTGGGGTGAGCTTTTCTCAGGAGCCCTCGATCACCGAACGAGCGTTCTCCATTCTCTCAATGCGCTTTGGCCAGGTCAGGCATTCTTTTTGTCTACGGGATCTGCACGTTTCTGCCAACGTGATCGAAAAGCGGTGATTCGGTATGTGGCTTATGCGACGCCCATTTGCTGAGGGTAGCGTCACCAAGGATCAACGTACATGTATGTATAGGCGGATAACGAGAGGGTTGTCCGATTGTCGGGTTGCCCAGTTGCCCGGTTGCGTGGAGAATGTCGCCGCCACGGCAATGTTGACCAACGGCATTTGTTCCGATCCATGCCTGGCCCCGGGACCCTGGGGACCGGACGCGGCAACATACCACCAGACAGCAATGATTCTGCGAGCCTGATGGCATAATTGACGGGCGACGTAAGTGATGGAATTCGAGCCTATTTAACCAAGTGCATCCACGTCGATCCACGTAGAATCGAGATGGTCGGCCGACGGCGTCGACCGGTAAATTTCGCCTGGAGGATGCCATTGACGAATGCAAACGCAAACAACGACTGACGAGAGAGAAACCACCACTACCAGCAGCGTTCGCCACCGGATTCGCACGGATTCCCGGGGCGCTGCCGCTTCGCTTCCCTTCAGCAAGTAGACGCTCGTGATTCCATGGGAATTTGAGCCACCGGTATAATTGGGATAAATGGAAAGTAGTATTTTTAAGAGTATGGATTTTCCGTGGAATTCCACTTTCCGCCAGCTGGATTAAATGGGATGAAAAAGCCGCTGGTGAATTTTGAAGGGGCGGACTGGTAGAAGACCCGCCACTAAAGCCACTCAAAGCGGTCTGCATTGGTCTTTGTTGCACAAAGGATCAAGAAATCCACTACGTACTTAGCTCACCGCCACGAATGCCACGAGAGATCAAGTTTGGATTCTCTTCGGCGGTACACTGAAACTTTTCCGGCGTCTACCACGGTGGTCCGCGCGGCTCGAGCACATCGTTATAAAGTTACTCTAACTCTGTCCAAGCGGCAAGCGGTAAAAGGGAATCGGTTCCACTACTGCCAGTAGTAGGGTAACACGGAATAACACGCGTTTAATATACCGACGCGAGGAACCAACGAAATCGCCCTTCGTAATTGGATCGGACGTGGCTTTCGATACATTGTGGAAACGCTGCGCAATCCACGCCCGCAACCCGCTGCCAACCAGCTCGACCAACTACCCAACCACCACCCAACAAACTCCCAACCAACATACAGTCTTAAATGGAATCACGATTTTGGCAGAAGCCACCAAATTTCTATGGAAATACTAACGCACTGTGATAAATGCACTACACAATCCCTGGACAACGTCAAATATGTTAATAAGCATCGATCAAACACGTGTTCAGCAGGGTGAACGAGGACCGCCAAAAATATGGACTTTGGAAAAAGATTGCTCAAGTGCCCATCGACTACTATGATGATACGTGACCCTCCCATAAACGAAATAAAATGCGATATTTTTCCGAGTAGTCGTATACATACGTTAGCTTACTGTAGGATAAAATAATAAAATAATCAACGTGCCACGGGGCATGCGAGCGATTATTCCGTTCGGTAGTATTTCTCATTTTCAATTTGCATGTGTGTACCTTCGGTGCAGAAAATTCCGTCCGCCACTCGCCGTTTTAAAAATCCATCAGTCGTCGAGCGTCCATAACAAAAAATAACTGAAAGCAGCCGTCGAGAAAAAAGTGACCCAAAATCAATTTTTATACCAAATCGATTCGGAGGTACTATTTTCCAGGTAAACGTACTTTGGGAAATGGCCGACTTCGTGTATCCAACAGTGAGAGGTAAAAGCACAGAAATCGAGCAGCTTTAATTCAATGTCTTTCGAGATGTGCTTACGTTTCCCGACGACGGCACTTTGTTATCCTTTGTCTGGAGGACAATTTCATGTGGGGCAGTTATCGGTAGTGCCGAAGGAGGATTATTGCACATTTTTCTTCCTGGTTCGACGATCGTGACGCAGTCGCCAGAATAAACGACAGAACGACGAAAACGATAGGGTTTCGTGAAAGGACGTAGATTGGAACCACCACCGCGTGCGTAGGTTGCGCCAGTGAGGGAACGAGAACCATAAAGAATCAATAGCAAAACGAGCTGTTCCATCATAAATCCCGATTAGATCATCGATAAATATTCTCGCGCATGACTCGAAGACAACAATGCGAGTTTATTTATGCCGTTTCGTTGATTTCGACAGTTTCGCCGGCATTGTCCTGGACGGTATATGCACTGTATGAGCTGTATGAGGTACATGCATTGCGCGTTGGGTACGTGTCCACGGCAATTCAACGGCAGGATAATGGCCTGCCAATAGGCGCGAGAACTTCTTCAAAACCCGCACGCAAATTCGCGTATTGTTCCGTCAACAGTGGGTACGGTAGAAATTTTAATTAACAATGCACTCAGTTCTCTTTTCTCTTTCCCTTTTTGTTTCCCTTCTCCCTACCCCTTTTTTCTCTCGCCCTCTCATTTCCTCCTTAACCGGATCGTGCTTAATCTGAATAGTCGATCGTGACCCACATATTGATTTTCCGGCTGCTCGTTTGCGAGATTCTTTCTTGACCCTCTTTTCGCGCAATTCGTCCTCACGGCTCCTATTCTGAAGGAACGTGCATTTTTCTCTCTGGTTCCAGCATTCGAGGAGGCACCGAGACTTTACGGCTGCCGAGAGCTATGGCGCATCAGCCTCCGAGTCGAAAGCTTTTCCGATGACCGTAACACAGTCGGGCGATAAGGACACACCAGAGGAGGTAGGACAGGAGGTAGCTGAGGAAGCAGCGGAGGAGGCAGCAGGGGCCCTGCTTTTGCCGGAGGAATCATTCTTCCCTGAAAGTGAGTATCATCAAAGAACTTCCATTCGAGAGGAGCGATCCGCTCCAACGAGCGTTCGCTGCCAACCGTACCGCCAGGGTACTTCATTTTTCGGCTTACTTCATCGGAATCTCGTTAGGGCATCCAGCGTGAAAGCTTATCCGTCGAGGGAAAACAGATCTCCGCGCAAACCTATGTACGCGCGGAGCTATCAAATATAACGAGGATCCCGTTCGCTTTTCCTCTATCATTCTCTGTTTCTCTCTATCCTCTTTCCTTTTTCTCTTTTTCTCCCTTTTACCTCTTTGCCCGCGAATGCGGCCAGGACGGATCGTGCGCCCGCGCGCGCGCGCTCACACTGTTTCCTGCCGTTTAACGGGCGCACTTTAGGAAAGCCCGAAGAGCCAGTAAAAGAGTCAGCATCTCGAAAAAAATTAATGAAAGCCTTTGCGCGGTTATACATCTGGCACAGCGTGCCAAAAGGTTGCCACGCTTCTCGGTGACTATCTAAAGCGTCACACGAAATTAAAGGGTGAACCACCCACCGTTTTCCACCCTCTACCTTGAACCAAGCTTCCTCCTCGACATTTTAACAGTTTTAGTCGACTTTATTCTTTCCCGCGAATTCCACATGAATACGAGTTCGTCTATCCCAAATCTCTCTGTCTCTTCCCTCGTTAAGGCAGATTCGAGGCGACACCTTAAATCAGCCGCTCTTTCATTCTCGATTACCGTTTAATAGGAATATCTACCTCGTGCGCGACCAGTTGCCGCAGAAAAAATCAATTTCTTCGGGAGTCGATGATTTCGCAGAAACACAGCAACGCGAATTTGTCGAATCGCTCGAGATGTGCACGCTCTGCCGCGTAATGATTCGGTTCGTCGACTCGCTCAGACCCGTGGGCTCCGCTCAATTTCAGCGTAAATACAAGGTACTCGCAATGGCAAAGGATCTTGCCAGTACGCGTCTTCGGGAGAAGGCGGATTCACGATCAGACTCGCGATAATTAATGCACCAAGAGTTTGTACGCCCACGGAGACCACTTCCCAGTGCTGACTCTTCCTCTGCGATTCTTCCTCCCGCGACGCTTGATTTACTTCGCCGAAGACCCTGACTCTGGCCCAACCCCCTTCAGAGCAAACGGTACGCGTTCAGAATTCCGTAGAGCAATGCCACCAAAATCACGAGAATTACGATTACGTAAATGATCGCGCACATCTCGCGCTGAGAGATAGATGGACAGGATGACAAGGCAGAAAAAAATGTCTGCTTGGTTATGCCAACGTCAACTGTCAACACTGTCAGTCGCTTGACTGGACGAAGCGGCTGCCATTAGAATAATTAAATTACTTCGTGCTGGTTGTTTCTCGCGAAAGCAAATGCCACGAATGCAATCAGATCGCGCCACACACGATATGAGTATGTACTCACTCTCTTGGATGCCGCGATAAAACTGATGTCCCGTTAACCGACGAATATACATACGAATGTACATACATACATGTACCGCGGTTGACTCCAATTAAAATACTGCCTCTCAATGAGAATGACTCATTCAAATATTTCAAGGGTCACCGAGGTAGCCCTTGCGAGCCGCGTTGTTGTCCGTAATGTATATCGCCGGGTAGAAATTGATGCAGACGGTCGTCGGAGATTCACAGCTGCATGCATTGATCGCACTTGAGGAGTGGAACATCTCCAACCTCCCCTTTTGACATAATTGCATATAGCACGCGCACGCGGCCAACTTTAAATTGAAATGTCGCGCAACTTGTGCCCTCGCATACGATTTGCGGATATACCGAACAGCCACCGTCGCCGGCCGTCGCGTCGTTGCTGGCAAGAAATTAAAGAGGAACGCATCTTTGCGTCTCGTAGGGATTTTTAATGAATTACATCTCTCGACTACCGACTCCTCCGAAGAGTCACAATCCAAGAAGCATCGGTCTGATTGGACTGCTTTCTCCGATCCATTTTGTTCAGGCTCGAGCTACGAGAATGCTTGCGACAAGAAGTACTGTGGTCCTGGAAGAGAGTGCGAGCTCTCGAGAAATCGCACGATTGCTCTGTGCGTCTGCACTCGCAAGTGTCCCAGAAGACATCGGCCGGTCTGCGCGAACAATGGCAAGATCTATGCCAATCACTGCGAACTACACCGAGCCGCCTGCAAATCCGGCTCTCCATTGACCAGGAGCAGGCTAATGAGATGTTTGCACCGTGGTAAGGGTATCTTTCTACTCCGTAGTTGCTTCGTCTTCCCAGTTAAGACCCACGCGACTAGCCCCGGGGAATACGTTCGTTATTCGTTTCTTATTCCGCTTATTCCTCTGGATTGCCGAGTTTGCCGAAGGCAAGAAGACAAAAGTCGGATCGCGGAGGAAGCGAAAGCCGTAGCTTACAAACTTCTGTTTCTTCCGATTCCCGCAGGCTCCCAAATCGCTCACATACGAAAGAGTCTCCACATTGACCGTCCCTCTCCGAAAACTGGGAAGATGATCTCATATCCGCGATCGAGGAATCGGAAGAAGGGTGGCTTGGAGGAAAACAGAATTGAGGAGGACGACGAGCCCACGATGGCCGAGGAGTCCGGAGAGTCCGAAGAGCCCGACGAGCCTGAGGAGCCTGGAGAATCCAGAGAGCCCGAGGAGCCGAAAGAGACCGATGCCTCGAAAGTGTGCTCGAATCAAGAATACGAAATAATGAAGGTAGTTTGTCCTAGGAATCTCCCTTTTGTATCCTCCCCCCCACTCTCCACTATTCGTATAACTTCCTCGGATATTCCACAACAAAGCACGACAGTCTCGCCACAGCATCCCCAACATCCCTGACATCCCTGACATCCCAAACATAATTATTGACTGTTGCACAGGATAATTTATTACTGTACAACCACGCGAGATTAATGGCCCAAGAGAACCACAGCAAAGAGTACCTCGTCAGTATAATGTTTTCCCACTACGACCGTAACAATAATGGGAATTTGGAGCGCGAAGAACTAGACGAGGTAATGAGACCCTTCGAGGTTGTACCCTCGTGACTTATAGTAGTATCGCAAGCGGCTGATTTCTCCCTCGAAATTCTGCTTGCCTTACAGGTCGCGGCGAACGAGGATCTCGGTGAGCTCTGTCGTGGCTGCACCCTTAGCCACATGATCACTTACGACGACGCCGACCGCGACGGCAAGCTGAACGTAAATGAATTCTACATGGCATTCAGCAAACTTTACAGTGAGTGTGTTCGCATACATTGAACTATCCGTCTAATTGAATGAGCGTGCGTGAATAAAAGTGCTCATTTGTAGTATCTGCTCCAGGTGTCTCGGTCGTTTCTCTCGATAAATCTCTTGAAATTAACCATATCTCTGCAAGAGTAGGCGATAACGTTGAAATTAAGTGCGACGTCACCGGCACCCCGCCACCGCTACTCGTCTGGCAGCGTAACGAAGCTGATTTGGAAACTCTGAACGAACAGGAGGTAATGAGACGCCCGAAAACAAACGCTCGCCCTTCTGGCGCCAAGATTTATCTCCCCCTTTCGTCTTTCCCTTTGCCTTCGCCTTCGCCATCCCCATCCCAATTAGAGGGTGCACTCTACTTTAGTCACGGTAAACGCTTGCTACCCTGAGGAGCAGCCTTTTTCTGACCACCCTTAATACCGCCTTCGCAGGTTCGCGTCTTCAATGACGGCAGTCTTTACTTGACGAAGGTGCAGTTGGTGCATGCTGGAAATTACACGTGTCACGCACTCAGAAACAAGGATGTCGTGCAGACTCACGTACTCACTATACACAGTAAGTGATGGCGAGAGGATTATGAAAGAGAGAGAGAGAGAGAAACAGAGAGAGGGTGCGTAACAATTTCCTCCTCCGTGTTCTCCAGCTACTCCAAAAGTGAGGGTCACCCCGAAGTTGCAGTTAAAGCGACCGAAAGAAGAGGCGAGCATAAGATGCCACGTAGCCGGGGAACCGCTACCCCAAGTACAATGGCTGAAAAATGACGAGCTCCTGAACCAGGATCAGCTGAACAAGTATGATCTCGTCGGGAACGGCACTAGGCTCATCGTGAAAAGCGTCGATTACGCCGATACCGGAGCATATATGTGTCAAGCTAGCAGTATCGGAGGCCTTACTAGAAATATAAGTAGTCTCGTTGTCGAGGAACAATCAACCCCAAGTAAGCGATTCGCGATACGTTCGCTTTCTTTCTTTTGTGTACCACGAGCCCAATCCCAATCCCCTCATCGAATTCTCTCGCTTCAGACGCGGAGAGCGAAGAACGTCGATTCTTCTCGTTTCACAAATGGGGCATTTCGATTTACGAACCAGCCGCGTGCCGCACGAGGCACGAGATTCTCTCGACGGACGTGATCCCCGGTACTCAGGTGAGAAATTATGCGCTTTCACGCGCGATAGAATTAACTCTATCGACTTATCCGACGTTAGTTGCCACCCTTTGCTCAAACATATCGCTACTCTCTTCCTATTCTCGTTATAATTCATTTATAGTGCCATGTGTAAGTACCTATATGTACAGGAACGCGTATGCGGAGTGCAAGGCGATCCGTGCTCCTGGGGACGCGCGATCAACGTTGCGAACAGATACGTGTACATCACTCAGCCGGACAAAGATCGGATCCTAGTCATTAGCGAGATACAAATGGTTATCGTCGACGTGAGTGAACATCCCAGCTGGCCTTTTATCTATGCTTCACTTTTATTTGTGTCTTTGCGCTTCCACTGGCGCAGCACATTCACGACTCTTTCTACGCGTTCCCATTGGCCTTTGATCTACTAATGGACTTTTACCGACTTTCGCGTAGAATTCAGCAAACTCGAGCCCGAACGAAGAGAGTGACTGAAGCTTTTAGCGACATTTTTCTTCTTTGTACTTAACTCGTCGCGCCATCGACTAAATTCTTGTTACGCCATAGGTGGTTACCACTGACAAGAATCCCGTACAACTATGGTACGTCGCACATCTCGATCAAGTCTGGGTATTGAATTGGCGTAGCGAGCAAGATATCGGCGTGAAAACGGTCCAGGTGATCAAGGCTGCGTCCCAGAAAAAGAAGCACCAGGCGGTTCGACCCGAGCCGATCGATGCCCAATTTGATATTGTCAAGAGTATTTTCATCGCTGAACCACAGGTACGCGCGAGTGGCTTCGATCGCCAAAAAATCGAAAATCAGACAAAGCGTAGATCGATTAGAAAAAAAAATACTTTACCTATTCGCAGGATGTCGAGCACACGTTCAAGTACGGCTATGTGAGTCATCCGAACCAGAGGAGCATGTACAAGTTGGACCTTGCGAACATGAGATATACGCGCAGTGCCGATCTCAGTGCCTACAATTGCGTTCCAGTGCACGTCCAATTTTCATCCCTCTGTAATTGGCCCTTCATTGACCGCCTCACTCCTTTTCTCCCGAGGTACCGTACGCTCAAGCGATATTTATGAGCTGTTTTCCGATTTTCAGATGGCTTCGTGATAATCGAATGCGAGGAACCCGTTACCAGACGACCGATGGGCCAACTGTTGCTCGATTACCTGACCGATACGGTTCTGGTGCACAAGCCGAATCTGTTAGGCAGACCTACCATCTCTCCAGATTCGAGACACTTGGTCACCCTCGACAAACAGGACTCGGGTGTAACGCTCGTCGTCCAAGAGATATTACGTAATATTACCCCGTTGTCCGCTTAAATCCTTGTCAGCAAAATTGACTCTCTCGCGCATCACGACCTTCTTTTTCTTTCAGCAATGGGTTTAAAGTTCTCATTCGACGTCAAGACTACCCTCAACATTAGCGACATTGCGTTTTATCCATCGCAAACGACCCACGGTTACGACATCTACGCTTCGTCGATCGACAAGGAAGATATATTGTTTTTAGACTTGGTCACTGGTACGACTCTTCAATTAGGTACACGGTGGATCGATAGAACTAACAATGACCTTGCTCTTTTTTTCTGCGACATACATAGGTAAGGTAGAGATGATCACCGGAGTCGGGAAGGCCACGTCGCCGAATCTGACCAGATGGGGCAACCCAAATCGACCGATCGTGCAGAGTGGAATATTCGGAAAGTACATGGTCAGTCCATCGAGCGATGCGCTTTTCGTTCTCAATGGGGAAACGCGAACGGTCAACTGTGAGATTGGCGGCCTAGTGCATCCCGGTGCAGTCGTGTGGTTCACCGACTCCCTACGTTAAAGCAATACGAATCCCGACAACGATATTTATAGTGCTACGTTTAGATAATCGAACCTACTCGGTCAATCTCGTGGCGATGGCCATCGACAGCGAGTAGTAGAAAAATTGAGTATAGCCGAGAATGCATGAGAACGAGTGAGAGATTGAGAGAGAAAAAAAAAAGAAAGAAAGAGTACACACGCTAGACGCACGCAAAAAATGAGCAAGAACCACGGAGTAAATCGGAAATAACTTTTTTATTAAAAAAAGAACGAAACGGTTAAAGGGTGAGTTTTCGGATAGTATCATCGCCGTCATACCTTAAACATTGATACCATTCGCCGCAGCTAGAGACAAAGAGACCTAAATGAACATTTCGGAAATTTCTACGTCGAATCGCGCTTTCTTCATAAGGTGTATTTTTGGCACTATACGAGCAAAGACAAGCGTTCCGATCGTCAAGATGCGATACACCTTTATCACGATCGTTATCGAGTAAGGTTTTTAATGTACATAATGGAAGATCATCTTTTACATACACTTGATACATTCGTTAGCCTATCGGTGGCCTTAGTTCTCCTCCTGTGAATTAAAGCATATCTTTTTCCAATGTTACACTGCCCGTCGATCCGAATAGCCACCCCCGTACGTAGGCCCTAAGGCCCAATAAGGTCCCCTTAGCTCGTGCAGTCACACAAAGCTCCGGCGGCCCCATACGGTAATTGACATAAAAGAGTTTACACATCGTTTTCTTATACAGTGGTTTAGAGGGTCAAATCTATGTCAATCGTTACTGAACACGAATATGTGTGTAATTGAGAGTTTAATCCAGTGATATATTATTATTGTAATCCCGTACGTCGATTTTCGAAACCCTTTGTGTAACGGCACACGCATCTTTTCTATAATGAAAAACGACACAAGGTCAATATTACAGCTAGAAACGAAATTATTGGTCCATAAATCTTCCGTGTTAGCTGACTACCAAATAAAAGTGGCTTCAAAAGACTAGGCACCTCGATAACACAGTTGAGAACCTAACGTAGCGTTGTAACATAAACAAAAGACTTTAGTCAGTCCGCAGTCAGTCGCGAAACAGCGGAAAAATTGCGACCATCAATGAACTAAAACACTTGACTCGATTTGTGTCAGATATTTCTTACGCTAAGCGGAAAACGGAACCCGCAAGATAAAGTTCGCATCACTCAACTCGTATTTCCAAGTCGTACAGTAGACATTGTTACAAGTAGCACATGACCAGTGGGCATGATATCGAAGATGTGTCTTTTATTTCGCGCGCGCGCGAACGCGACAATGTGTGTATGTGTGTGTGTTTCTGTTTATTGGTGGGATGTGGCCAAACGTGAGCCGCGTATGTGTCGGAGGTGTGTGTGTGTAGGGGGATGCCTGCTCTTGCGAACCTAACGCAAAACAGTAAGACCTTGTAATAAAATTACAACAAAACTAATTTAATAAATAATCTGCGAATACAATGATCTTTTGTTATACGTGCATGCAGACTCGAAATATCATAGCAGTCTTGTATCCTGTCGGAAAACAAACGAAAGAATCAAGAGACACGGTGTGTGGTGGGGGACGACACTGCCGACATAGCTTTAGATGCCACCTAATTATAATGTTCACCTTTATTCGCTAATAAATTGGGTTCTCTTCAGCGTTCAAGTTTAATGGTAGCTCAAGTTAACCACCTACTGTACAAAGTTGCCGTTCACACGCAACGTAGTACGCTTGCTTTTGATCATCACACCCGATTGCCAGTTGTACCGAGCAAACTAGCCAGAAAAGTTTCAACCCTCGCCGAGTCGTACTCTGCATTACTAAATAATAACGACTTCTTTTTTTTTTATACATGTACATTAACACAGTTCGTCGCGGTATTTCGATCGCGGAGTACTGGCGAATACTTGGGAAATATAGAAGGCAGAGGTAATTCGGTAAGCAGGGCAAATGAGAACGGTATCGCGGGAAAGGTAATTGGGAACCGTTGTCGACAAAGGTAAAGGATAACTTTCGTCAGGACAGATTTCCATTGAAAATACTGCAGTTTATCCAACACGTTAACGCAACACTGTGTCAGAATTCGTCTTAGATCCGTGTACTTTTTCGCTTCACTCACACTTTTTGTTCCACTGGCACTGTTACTTGGCCAGCTTCTCAAATACAGCACTGGTTATATATTGCACGGTTTCAAATTGGTCCCTTGCCGACTGTAAAAAAGAATGTACGCATTGCTAAAGTCTTCGTCCTGGGGCTTCTGTCTACTCGTCACTTCGTCGTTATAATAGTACCAGACGTCAGTGCGAGGATTCTTCGCGTACGCCGTATAATGTCCAGCTGAGACTCCTGCAACACGATACCGACACCATAATGCAATAAAGATCGATCAATGATGGATTTCGTTTGAATTATCGAGCAAAAAGATAATCGAGGCCACTCTTACGTACCTCCAAAATGACAGACGCAAGCATACAAATCGTAGAGATGCCGTCCAACGCTCAATCCAACCAAAGGGAATGTGACTTTGTCATCCAACTTCATACTAGCACACTCGTAAAACACAAACCTGAGAGAGAGAGAAAGACAAAGATGAGACGTGGCGAAAACGACCTTTGCCGAATTAACACGTTTCAGGTACGTACCGTTTGAGGTAAACTATAAGGAACTTGGGATATCTGTGAACAGTGAGCGTCTTAGTAGCGCACTGATTACGTTCACACTTTGGACAAAACCAAGGATTATGTTCGTCTAATGTTTCACTGGAATGCAAAAAAAGATGCGGAAATATTGATAGCTGATACCGGTGGAATTTAGATTTAAATGCAGTGGGACGCAGTAGAAATACCTCTGACTAAATGCTTGAAGGCAGTCGTATAACGATAATGGATGGTGTGGCCTTTGCTTACTAATGCTGACGTGATCAACCGGTTGTACGATTTTAGGAACGTGCTCCGTATAACGTACAGCTAATGTATCACCATTTTGTAAGGCAACCATGCCACTTTCGGCGACACTGCAACCCGTACAATGGGCAGTATACATGCACCGAGAACAATGATGACCCTGTGGATAAAATAATAGTTTTTTCGGTGACAAAAAAAAGATTATCTTTTGCAAGACGAGATTGAATAATCGTGAAGATCGATATTTTGGGGAACTTGTCTCACCTGACCATCGACAAAGTGAAGCGTATAACTTCCCTCCTGCGGCACGTTTCTTCCAACGATATCGTACAAGTCTCTCGCATTGACTCTCGAAGGTAATCGTATCAAGTGTGGAAAACCAAAGAGTTTCGTTCCTTTGCGATTGTTGGTAGTTTCGTTGGTAGTGTCGTGCCGTAAAACTAAAGGTACATTTAATATCCGTACTGCCGGTCGGGGCCGACCAGTTTGATCTATTTTGGTAAAAGACGATTCTGTAATGTACGTCGAGCAGACCGGACACATCTGCGGTTCCGTTTGATTTTTGAAGTAATTCTGCAAACGATGCGACGAAATACATTGCTTCGAAATGGCGATACACTAGGACTTTCATATGGCATAGACGAATAAAATGGAATATAAATAGTGAAAAGGAAAACGAATCGCAAACGAAAGATTTCGAGTGCAGAAAAGGGATCCCCTCAGTACACGGCAGTCTCAGATTAGTCTGAATTGAGTTCCAGAACAGAGATTCTCTGGCTTGCGGATTGTACTCAAATAGCGAATTATACGGGTTTCCATCTTTCCATTTCCAACAACCTCCACTTTTTACAAAGTGTCCTGGGTACAATAGAAATGGAAAGCTATTTCTGGTTCCCGTACGCACCCTTACGGTACCGTCCGTCTAGAACGTTCGAGAATTTATTCTCAGACCTTCCCGGGGTAAAATTCGTGATAACTACGTATCTCGCTCGTATACCCCACCCGCTAGATTGAAACTGCCGTTCTCATCATCGGGGTTAATCAATCGGGACAATATCGAATTAAACGTATAGAAATTAAACGGGACGATAACAACGACGAGGGTAAAAACAAAATCTGATATTCTTTTAAACTCACCTCGATACAGGGATCGCACATAATGAAATTACAATTGTTCCCGCTATGCCTCTTTAGATCGCCGTCCAGCTCTTCGAGGCATATTATACAGGGAACTTCTTCGCCCGTGACCGTACACTTCTGACAAGCGTCAAACTCTACACGGTCGCCACCATTATCGGACACCGAAGTATATGCATCCGGCGGTTCCGTCAGCTCAAAGGCGTATATAGATCGATTGGTGTCATTGACGTGTCTCAAGAGGGTATTGTCGTCCTTAAATTGAAAATCTTGATATACAACCCAACAGACTGACGTTTCCGTCTAGTGCGATAAGCTACAGCAAGCAAGGTATATTCTCGATACCTACGGCGCAAGGGTAAAATAATGTAGTTGAGGAGTAACGGCCCCGCGGTGGGGCCTCAAATATGCGGAGGAATGTAGAAAATCGGCAATAGAATATTAGAATGTACATAAAGAGGGAAAATGAAGCTAATATGCAGAGCTATTAGAGTATCAATATATTGTACGATGAAATGTAGCCTCGTAGCGGGATCTCGGCGCAACGAAACTGTTCTTTCATCGATTTGCTTTCGGAGGACAGTATCGGCAGTTATCGAAACTAGACGATCGCCCGCCTTCTTAATCCTCCTGTATTTCCCCTCACATTTCAATACGATAACTCAATTTCCACCCCCGCACCGCTTTCAAAAAGGGATTGGCATTTTTACGAGATTGTGAGCAAAGTAACACCAAAATCTTGTAACGAAAACAATGAGAAAGAATGAAAATCACGGGGGTCTTTCGGAATGTGTACATGCTGCAGTCGAGTAAGAAAATGACATTATAGAACGGGAGACCGTGCTGTATGCGTTTAATGCTTACCAGAATCTTTGCTATATGGTTCTCGAGAACCTCGGCAAGGGCAATGTTGCCTACCGAAACATTTTCCTTCCCAAGGGTCTTTAACAGTTCTTCCTTCAACTTTCCAATGCGCGACTGTTTGTTCAAGGAAACAACGCACCTTACGGGTTGGTCGCCATTCGCGGAAACGTAAGTCACGTTCAACTGCCTCTCCATGGCATGTGGCAACGGAACCGACAAATACATGAACGGTTCGTACGTGACGGAAACGTGTTTACAGACGGAACAAACAACCTGTACGGATAGATAAAATAGAGAAATCAAAGAGTGATATATTCGTCAGACTAAACTCACAATGATCAAGCTGCGATTTGTAACAGTAGAATGAGACTTGCATCACACGCTCTCCGAAGCAAGAAGGTTTCACTACTGTACATTGCTTTAGGAGACTTTTTACGGTAAAGCCCTAATACAGCCATTACCCCAACGTACAGTCTCCATAGACATAGGTAAAGGTTTAAGCCTTACCTTACTTTTAAACTGTCCCTGGAAAGTATCCACAATAATGCTTCGATTAGATCTCAAGTGTTTCGCCCAATGTTTGTCAGCCTCCATTTCATCTTCGGTCGCTACAGCCCCATTTCCACAGTTCTGAGGTAATCGCGAACACTGACTACTAACACCGCCAAGACCATCGCGTTTATGATTCTTCTCTTGATCCTCGAGTCTCATTCGCTTAACGTTACACTTTTCAAGACCACTGTCGTACTCTAGATCGGAACTGCTCGATGCGTAATCGACTCCGCAATTGACTTTTTCAACGTTCACCTCCTTTATTCGTTTGATACTGACAGTCTTGTTGTCGAAATCGTGATTCTCCATTAAATTTGAATTGTCTAAGGGCATCCTGCGAAGGTTCTCCTTCGGATACTTTTGCGAATCGTAACAGATATCGTTGTTGCAGTCCTCTTGCGCGACGAGGAAATTCGCATTACTAGTTTTTGCTTCTTTGTGAATGTCATAGAGACCACGGTACTGTGGAACATTTTTCGAAAGTTCTATTAGCGTGTCCAGTCGTAAGGAGGGCTGAGTTGCCCCGGTAATTTCACTGTTCTCCTTCTCATCGACTTTATTATGAATGAAAGTATTCGATCTAGTCTCCGCGGTTTCGTCCGAATCGAGGGTCTCTTCGTCCTCCTCACCTTCGTTCAATGGCGAACCACGCGGTGAATTTGCAGTACTATCTAACTCGCCAAGAGGAGACAAATCTGAAACAGGTATCGAGAACATCGGATCGAGAACGTTGGATCGAGAATGTCAATCTCGATGATCTTGCTAGGGAAAAATGCTATCGGGTAGTTTACCTCTTGGCGAACCAACCATCGTCACATTTGGACTATTTGGACATTCGGGTGATGGTAGACAGTCGTACATCTCTAATAAGTCGGAATTACAATTGGGACCAGTGGCAGTAGCACTGATAGGAGAAAGTGCTTTCCCGCTTGAGTTTTCCATTAGATCAATGGAATTGGCAGTAGTTGTAGACGGTGGATCTTGACAACTTTTTCCGTTCTTAGCAGTATTCATTTGTTCGTGCAGGGAATCTAACAGGAGAGCAAGGAATTCTTGGCAATCATGCTGCAGACAATTAGATTTCTCGTTATTCAAAATCTAACCCACTAGAATAAAATTTGGTATAAAGCGAATCAGCATACTTGTCTATAATCCTTAAATTGTGAATGGTAGGCACCTAAAGTTTGCTTAAATTCTGTAGGCCTGAGAACGCTATATCTTCCCGACCACATTTTTCCCAAGAGCATACTAAAGTGTGCCATTAGCGATCCTGGAGGAGGTAGTTTCTCCCCCCTTTGTTGCAAATCCAAAAAGTGCCGTAAAACCGGAGGTGTCGCGGTTAAACATTGCAAACCAGCCGCCATAAAACAGGTGTTGCCAAGATTACGAAGTCCGCATACTCCTGCATGTAAAACCAATGTTTAACGAACACCTATTTCGAAAAATTACGTTGCTCGACCATCCAAAATTGAATCCGATTGATCCTTACCCATCGGAGCATCGTCCTGTGAATCTCCAGTTTCCGAGAAGAGATTATTCAAAGCTGGAGTTCCAGGTGGCAAAAATGGCCCATGTTCTATACCTGGCCCAGCATCGCCGATAGGATCCGCTCCAACATCGGCAAAATCGTTCAAGCCAGGCGGCGGAGGAAGTGGAATGGCATAATCTGATGTGGAACTATTAGCTTCAGTCCTATGATAAAAATGAAAATAACAGTGGAAAGGTCAGAGAGAAAATGAAGCTAGGTACCAAATATCGATTAACTATAACTATGGATAAATGCGTACCATGTGTCTTCTATACCCATATTAATTTCCGATGGAATTGACTTATCTTCTTGTAGCGTGAGGGTATGATCCAAAGAAGAAGTCAATGGACTGAGACCAGTAGATTCCAACACCTCCGATATCTCTGGGACCTCGGGTAGGTGGAAAATTCCAGGAGATTCGATCATTGAAATATTTTCGACTTCCGAGACATCCACCTTATTGTCCATTCAGATGGCAATGTATTGGCAACGTATTGGACCGAGTCTAAAACCATTGTTTCAACAATCACACAGGGAACAAAAACGCCAATTGGGTCATACCGTTAACACCATTGCTGTTCTTAAGTATTATTGAAAACCGAAAATCTAATGACAAAGATACTTCCGAAACTCTAACACGGCGGAGAAATGCATACGAAATTATAATTCCTCGTTTCCCTCCTTTCCACAGCACCACAGCTTCATTATGGTAGATTCTTTGAAATATCACGATTGCCAAAGAAGCAGAACAATTCGCGTGTTTATAACAAAGAGTCGAAAGAGTTGACGCTATTGGCGAAGAAATGTTGAAAAAACTCGGACTAAATAGTCAAACAATAGTTAATCCAGCCTAACCTCAGATTCATGGGCATTACAAGTGGGAATCGTCAGATACTTAATTCCTTATTATAACGAGAACCTTCAAATAATAACTGACGTAAAGTACTCTATTTTTTCCTCCGCACGAGAACGGATTATTGTACAATACTTAACGAACTGATCAATATGGGAGAAGACGAACTCGAAAATCCAGAAAAGTACGCGCAGACTTTGCCTTTCCGCATCAGAGTATATCAGAGTATATCCCGTTATGTGATTTTACCGCTAATTTGTTGGACCAGTGGGAGTCGATGCTACTAGCTATCGAGCAAAGAGAAATATTGGAAAAAAAGTAAAAGTGAAATATCAACTTACTTTAAACAAAATCCACTTTCTTCTTTCTAAAATATCTATACCGCCATTGCAGTAAACGGCATGGTCAATGGATGCGCTAGAAAAGGCAGATTCGCTTACGGCGCTCCAGGAAGTGGACATATTCGACGGCTCTTGTCGTATATGTCGTATTTCCTGTTACCTTGGCAAATTATCTTCCCGCCACTGAACCGCATACAAGGACTTTCTTGCCAATCAATTTTCGATCTTTATAAAACCCATTATGTTGATGCAATTTTTAGCTCATTCGGTTAGTTTACCGTTAATCTAGCGAGTTATATTTAAGAACCACGCATAATTTTTCCTTTGCTTACTTTTCAAGCTACAGGCTGTAATTTTCAGTTACATTGTATAGTAATGGCGATAAAAGAGGAAATGTACCATCAATAAATGCGATTGCTAGCTGATTGACCATTTATCAAGCATAAGACTGGCGTTATATAATTAATTGTATGGTTATCTGTACAAGAGTTTCATGCACAACCAAGTATTGAATAGAAATGAAACAATAGAATTGCTATTTAGAAGCCAGTTCCTAGTCAACAAAAGAAATGCACAAAACTGAGTTTTGCAATATAATAATAATTAAGTACAGAAATCGCGGAATTTTTATTAGTTCCCGCGCTTAGTAGCATGACTACCACAGGTGTCGTACTACCTCCTCAAAGGTTATGAGTTTCTGTTGCCAAAGCTCATTTTTGAGAAAATTTGCTCAACGCAAAATTTTACTCCAAACTGTAGCTATCATAACAGGACAATGTCACCCACGGGGAGGTGACACGATAGCCCGGAAGTGACGTTTAAAGCACTAAAGATTCAAACATTTCAGAGAGAATTTTGGTTATATTAGCATTATTTCCTATTTGATCCTCGATGTATATTGACTGTTGCGACTAAACCACGAAGTTTTTGGCACTATAAGAAAAAACATAAGAGTAAAACTATTTATGTTTAATATTTCGTATCCTGCATTTTAATTTATCTACGTACTAATGCGTTAAATAGGTTACAAAATGAACAATTGGCAATTTTTAATTGCAAAGCGCCATCTGTAGTTCTATCACAACTACTACTATATTCGGTCTCAACTATACGCCGAGGTTCAATGGTTGAATGATTTAACCTTCCTACTGGTGTAGGAAAAATAATAATGTAGCGTCTATAGTAAGGAATGAATTTACAATAGTATATCGTGATGCAATTTCTTCTATTGTACGATCCTTCAGTGCGATGGTTCCTAGTAAATTGGAAAGACTGGGTGTGTCATCGAGATATACATCTGTCCGAAACCATAGTTTTCCATCGCGCAATTTAATTACATCGCACCCCAGAGAGCTGGAAGAGCAAAAGTCGCCTAACTTTCTCAGTGGGATACGTGAGATGAATCTTGCGTAAAAAGCAGACAACTCGGAACGTTACACAGAGAGGGTATGGGATAATAAATTATAGTTATATCAAAAGTTATACATTATGCCTTTGCCTGCCTCTGTCGTACACGTATTGTATATGTATAGACGCATGCACCATGCACACACGTATTCCGTTTGATTCCGTGTGATTCCGTGTACGCCACCCCCAGGCTGTATGAGTAATACCCCAGTAAAACACAGTGAACAGACACTGAAACACACAGAAATACACACCGAGAGGACTAGGGAACGAGCCCAATGGTGTAAAACCTGTTTTCGAAATGTATCATAATAAAACAATGTAGTCGATTTAAAGGTGCACGATCGTCATAACACGTCATAACAAATAGGTATTTCGAGGAAAGCAAGGTAATTACGATCTTAAAGTTGAAACTCTAATCGATCGTGTAAAATTGAATTATCCACTAAACGCGCTTCCGAGCATGTTCGAACTTCCTCTTGTATTTTATTTAAAATAGTAAATTACTCAATTGGCAGAATGAAACAAGCCAATAGGAGGAGTAATTGGATAATTTCGGAATACTCGTAAATCGTTATTTACGAGTTTTACCGAATATTGCAATAAGTAAAGTAGTTTTTCAACTAGTGTAGCTTACCGTTCTATAGACTAGGCGTAGTATCGTAAACAGTTATGGAATTGACAGAACAACCATGACTATTATAGAGATTCGTTGTCGGTATTCGAAGGAGCATGCGATACGTTAAACACAACAGCAACAATGTCAGTACCAGAATCTTTGGTGATAGTTCAATCGAAGTTTGTGTCAGGGGAGACTGTAATAATAGTATCCTTTGATATGCGAAAGAATATAATTATTTATATCAAGCGATGCATGCTCATTTGGAAGTCGAATAAGAAAGTATCGACCTTAATTATATAAAAGGCAATCGAAGTCTCCTTGGTCCAAGGGAACGTAATCAATCCATCGAGGATTTTAGCCCTCGTTAACAAGGGCTCCACTTATGCCTTGGTAATCGTGCTTACTTCGGTATCTCCGCCCCAGTTTTATAGCGATCTGACCATTGAAAAAGTCTTACCTATCGATCAGGATTTCACGTGCAAAATAGGTACCAAACACCCCTTAATAGTTGAAGCAATACTCGGTTACAGTACCCTTATCGTTTTTATTATGTAGTTGACACGGCGCAAAGTACAGTATCAAACGTTTGTCGATGTTTGTTAAAGATATGGGTGATAAGCGACAATGTGACTTACCCGTCTACTTGAATGTGACTTCAAGAAAGTTACGCTTGGTGTTTTACACGAAACTTACAGTAACGACTGGTCACATGGTATCTGAAATATTTCGTGCTATCGAAGGTGAAGATAAGGCATCGCTCTTGCATAGCATACCGTACTGACCGACCCAAAGACTGAGGCTGTATGTAAATACATTTAATATTATGTTCTCTGTTTCATTTCAGTATATCAAAAGACAAAGAATCCAGCATCGGACTTCCAGTGGATTCAAAAGTTGACTGGAAACATAAAGAATATGAACACTACCATTGAAGATGCACAAGAAACGGCGGATCCTGTAAGTGAATAATTCTATTTTGTGGTACGATACCACCCGTAAGCCACGAGTTTCGACTGACCAATACCATTTGCCTCAGCTGGTCGAACTGGAGGGTCCGGATTTACTCGTCTCCAGGCGCAATATTGCGTCTGGCAAGTCACCCTTGGCTGCCAGGGAGTCCGTGGTACGATACCAAATGGCATGTAAAGAAGATGACTATACCTACACAAAAACATTTCGGTTTGTTACCTTCTCTCTAAGTAGCAGATAATTATAGTGTGCACCAGTATTTTACATACCGTTTTCTCTTTAGTATTTTCACTGGAACCTGGAACGTCAATGGGCAACCGCCTAATGGGGTCAAGCTGGAAGACTGGTTAACTGCTGACGAAACCCCACCTGATATATATGCCATTGGCTTTCAAGAACTAGACTTGAGCAAAGAAGCATTCCTTTTTCTTGACACACCAAAGCAAGAAGCCTGGAGGTAACTAATTGAATATAATACAATTCTCTTCTACCAGTCAACAGCGATACATATAATAACGTATATCTATAACATCATTTTTTAGACAAATTGTCGCGAAATCTCTTCACCCAGGAGGTACCTACGAACAAATAGTAATCGTAAGACTAGTGGGAATGATGCTTCTAGTTTACGCATTAGAAGCCCACGTACCTTATATACAATACGTGTCAGTAGACACGGTAGGAACTGGAATTATGGGAAAAATGGTAAGCTATTCCAAGCAAGCTCATGAAAAATGAAGAAAGACTTTCAGTTATAAAAAAAAGTGGAATGGTATTCGCAGGGAAATAAAGGTGGTGTTGGAGCGAGCTTTCGCCTTCACAATACGTCTATATGCTTCGTGAATGCACACTTGGCAGCACACTGCGAGGAATACGAAAGACGGAATCAAGATTATGCCGACATATGCACCCGTCTATCTTTCTCGAAATGCGTACCACCAAAGGGCTTTAAGGATCACGAGTACGTACTCCTCGTGTATTTTCTTCCTCGAATGAATCACTGTACTTGGAGCAATACTCGTGGAATAATATTGATTTGAAACAGTCACATATATTGGCTGGGCGATCTCAATTATCGAATTACGGAGATGGACGTTGGAGTCGCGAAAGACTACATCGAAATGGAAAATTACGTGCCAGTTTTGGCATTGGACCAGCTTGGACAACAGAGGCGATTGGGTCGTGTACTTCAAGGTTTCCACGAAGCAGAAATCAAATTCAAACCAACATACAAATACGATCCTGGCACGGATAATTGGGACTCTAGGTACGAAGAAAAGATTTCCAGAAATATATATATATATATATATATATATATAATCGAAAATGAACATTCGTTGCAGCGAAAAATCGAGAGCACCAGCCTGGTGTGATCGCGTGCTATGGAAGGGCCACGGTATTAAATCGATCGCGTACAGAAGTCACCCGGAATTAAAGCTCTCGGATCACAAGCCAGTCAGCGCAATTTTCGATTCGCAAGTAAATACAACTATAACAATAAGTTTTCACGATCATACACTTCCGATACATAATTACATCACTTTTCTTCCTTGCGACAGATTCGAATTATAGACATGGTAAAATACAGAAAGATCCAAGAAGAAGTGATGAAGAAGCTGGACAAATTAGAAAATGAATTCCTACCGCAAGTAATGGTTGACACGACAGAAATTATTTTTGATACCCTGAGATTCCTTGAACCTAGTAGCAAAGAGCTTATTGTTGCTAATACTGGCCAGGTAATTTATCTTTGAGATATTTTTAACACAGTTTATTGCGAATAAAATATATTCTGCCTCTATCTCTCTCTTTCAGGTACCTGTACAGTTTGAATTTATAAAAAAATTAGACGATGTAAGTTACTGCAAAGATTGGCTACACATTGAGCCCTATACAGGTTTTATAAAACCAGGTAGGTATCGATTCTATTAGGCAATCGATCTGTTAGTCAAAACAAAAGAAAAATAAAGATTACGACATACGTTTTATACGCATTGCAGGAGAGAAATCCGATATAAAGCTTGAAATATACGTTGACAAAAAATCAGCATGTAAGCTAAACTCTGGAGAAGATAAGTTATACGACATTCTAGTCTTACATCTCGAAGGAGGGAAGGATATCTTTATTACGGTCACAGGTACAGTTCTCGGTTACCGGAGTTTTATTTTAGGACATGGATAACAATCTCTATAAGCGAGAAACCACACTTTCTACAGGTACTTACGAACGCAGTTGTTTCGGTTGCTCGATAGAAGCGCTAGTTCACATTCCAAAACCAATACGAGATATTCCAGTAGGTCGATTAATAGAATTGGTGAGTTATGCCGTACAAAAGAATTTACGCCGATAGAATCTCTTTTAAGAAAATTCTCCACTACACATCCTTCCACTGTTCAGGAAAATAATAAAAATCCCTCGCAAGATCCGTATCGCGTACCGAAGGAGATATGGTTTTTGGTGGATAGATTGTACCGGCATGGAATAAAGACAGCGGGTCTCTTCGAAACCCCCGGTCTACACAGTGAAATTATTGCCATAAGAGACTGGTTGGATAACTGGAGCTTAGATCCAATGCGTATCCTTTCGTTAATCCATCGAGCACCTCGATAGATTTTAGTCCTCGATTTCTCCACGACAAACGTTAAGGTGAAAATTCCTTAATTAATAATTACATAGCGGGAAGTATTCATTCGGTTGCAGAAGCGTTGCTTCTTCTACTAGAATCGACGGCCGAGCCGTTAATACCGTACAATTTACACAATGTATGCTTGTCGGTTGCTACGAGCTACTTACAAAGCAAACAGGTAAATCAAGTTAGATGTGAAAAAGATAAAAATCTAATTTGCATACTTTTTAACACGCAAACGACACATTATCGCAGATAGTGATGCAGTTGCCCGAGATCAGGAGGACAGTGTTCCTCTACATCACTTCGTTCCTTCAAGAATTGCTAAATCATACTCGCGACAATCAGTTGGATGCAAAGACTCTTGGTAAGGTGTTTGTAGTCGACGAGACGATTGTGTATGTGTGTGCACGCGTAAACACATGAAAAATGCATGTTAATATATATTTTGCAGCGTCGTTGTTTGGCTCCATTTTCCTAAGGGATCCGCCGAGAAGTCGAGACGACCGAAGCCAAAGAAGTCGCACGGTTCAAGCTACGTTCGATTTGAAAAAGGCTGCGTTCGTATACCATTTCTTAGTCACGGATCACAGTGATATTAGGCCTATGGTTTAATTAGTAACAGTAATGAACAAGTAGAACTGAGATCTAACGTACGCAAGTGTGTTAGTGTTGAGCGAAAACTTTTGATGGTACCTTTCAGATTTTCATGACATTAATTAGTATCTGCGTAGATGTCGAACTTGTTACGGCGAAAAGTAACATTCATACGTAACTTGCCAAATTTAATTCGCCTTTATCGCATAGTGACATTGCACCCCGCAGCGTTTTTACTAGTAAAGGTAATAAAATGTGATATATATTACGTGCAAGCTTGTAAAGTGTAAATCTAATGTCATAGTGATCATAGTTTATCACGTACTTAGTTAAAGAAATCCAAGTTTAATGCTTTAAACGAGATAATGTCTTAGATATCGATGGTAGACGCGAACAGCTATGAATAATAAAAAAATTAGCTTGTTCGTGTACACACGATAGATCGTGTTAATCGTAATCTAAATAGCGCCAGAAATCTTTACTACTAGATTAGCTGGCAAACTGAATACTCTTGTTTACCTATGGACGTTGTGTGAACAACGTGTCGTTCGATGTCTACTGTTTAAGACTATTACATTGTATGCTCTCGGAATTATTTCACGCATCCTACGTGGAATTAATTCCCGACCATTCTGCTATTGTACAAACGTAACGATTAAGTTTACCGTCAGATTACGACCTTTTCGTATTATTCTTAGTGATTTAATCCTCTTAATCATACATAACTTAAATTATTCTTTTGTCGTATCTTGTATATGTACGTGTACACAAGTTGTATTATATTGTCTGGTCTGGTTTTTACGATTTTGAAGAAAGCCACGCATCGAGTAACTTGAGTGTTGATTTCAAAATTTTATTAAAAATACATAGAAAATTCGATCAGCAGTGGATTATGTAATTCATCTTCAGCGAAATAAACGAATATATTGTGGCAAGCCCTACTTTACGGATATAAGTATCTAGCAAAGCGAAACAAATCGAAGACACGGTTACATTATTCAATCTATAGATTTCTCCTACAGGTATGTGTAACTACTTGAGAATAACGAAAAGATTTTCTCGACGGTCTGAAAATGAATCCTCCCAACATGACGCAGAATATGGTAATGAGTATGTTACTTTCTTAATCGAATAAAGCCACGCGTATATAACTTGAACGATATGCATGATCAGGAACATTTGAATCAATTCAACTCGATTATCAAAGAGTAGATGAATGGCAAAAACAAAGTTTCGAGTTCATCGAACTCAAGATCATCGAATGGTGCAAAACATATATACAAAATGATCTGAGAAACACTTGACAATTTTAAAGCATATACAAATGAAAAAGTACTTAAAAATTGAAACCTTGTTGTGGGCCTGCTTCGGTTGGCTTGAATTCCAACTGTCCGTCGACGGTGCTTGCGGTGATCGTGCTATCTTCTGCCTCCTAAAGAAAAAGAATCCGATTAATTCGTGTTTGTCAGACTCGAAAACTTGCAACTTGAATTAAGACTGCTCACCCCTTCGGAGAAGAATGTATCGATCATAGCGATAGCCTTCTGATAGACATGTTCCGACTCGTGATGCTGTAAAGCTTCCAGTTTATCCAGACCACCTACTTCCTCTATCATGATCGCAACCCGTTCAGTTTCTCGCATTTTAGCAGCAGCGTTCAAGATGTTCGTTAATCCGTCCAAAACTACGAGCAAAGTCTTTGTGTCTTTTGCTTCCAATAAATTACAAAACGGTCCTAGGACTCCTAATTCCACCAATTTGGCGAGTTGTATAATTGATCCACCAGACGTTAAGTTTGTAACTGACCAAGCAGCTTCCTTTTGAGACTTTAAGTCACCCTGTATAGAATACGAGCACAATAGTAATAATAGAGCGACTCGTACTCGAAATATAATACATACGATACTTACCGATTCCAGAACCTTAATCAAGAGTGGCAGTAAGCCAGCATTAATTACTTGCTGAATCTGTTCAACATTGCCAGCAGTAATGTTACTGATTGCCCATGAAGCTTCTTTCACGATATTTGCACGGCTGTGTGTTAATAGTGCACCGAGATGCTGCAAGCCACCAGCAGAGATAATAGCATCGGTTTGAGTGTCGTTACCGGTGACAATGTTCCCGACTGCTCGAAGGGCAGGAGTAAGAACGTTTACTACGGGCGAAGCCAATAATTCTACGAGCTTTGGAATAACGCCGCATTCAACTACGGCTTGTATCTTATCGTTTGATCCGTCAGTCATGTATGACAATGCCCAGCAAGCATCACCTAATACAACATATTAGGTGTGTTAATGTCAATTTCTCAAGGTTAGAAAGATGCAGGAACACGTTACGAAAGGGACGCGATCTTACTTAGAATATCTTGATCGGTGTGACTGAGTAAGCGATTCAGTACCGGGAGTGCAGTTCTTACAATTTCGAATGCAGGTGGTGGATTTTTGTTGCGGCATAAGTTCGAGAGGGTCCAGACAATGTTACGAGTGAATGTAACCTGTAAATAATAATTACAGGGATCATTCGAGACTGTAGAACTGTAGAGATAAATTAGATAAGAGGTTAAGTAAATAAAGTTAGTGTTTATTCTACGTACCGAAGTATCGGGTCTGATAAGTTCCAACAAGAGAGGCATAGCATCATAGCCAAGAACTAGATCACGTGCGTTCGGTCCGTCGCCAGCGATATTACCCAGAGCCCATACTGCTTGCTCCGCAACATTTGGAGACGCTGACTTTAAAAGTGCAACTAATTTTGGTATGGCACCATGTTTTACAACGACCAGAGTCTGCTGTGAATTTCCAGATGCCACATTGGTTAAGGCCCATGCAGCTTCGAATTGTAGCGCTGGGCTGTAAGCGATGAATTACAAGTTAATAGCAAGATACGATCAAAGTTTGATAATTTGTTCTTTCGACATACTTGTGGTTGCAGTCCAGGAAGTCGATGCAACGCGGTACGATACCACATTTAATCATATCGTCGATGGGTGGATTTTTGGCTCGGCTCAACAGTTTTCTGCACGCTTGGGTAGCTTGGAGCTGGATAGTTTCGTCCGAAGAATTCATGCCAGCGACAATCTCCTCCATAGACGTGGAAACCGGTGATTGGCTGGTTTCCGTTTCTGGACTCGGTTCCTTGCTAAGGCTCAGATTTCTTCTCTTTAAAAGCTGTTCATCTTTTCTGGCCTTTCGCAGTTCTATGGATACTTCGTTCCTCCTCCTGCGCGCTTCCTATAGGACAATGAAGCATTTGAGCACTCGACACTTTATATTCTATGAGGAACGTACAAAGGTAAAACAAGGATTCCGATGGAACTTACTTCATGCTTATAGTTGAATTTGAAGTTTGCCTTGCGATTGGCGATATCGTCTGGAGCAGGCATCTACAATTGGATTGAAATATAATTAAATTAATTATCAATCGAACGTTGAACAAAAGGATATAACCATGCCGTCAATGAATCGTTACCCATGTTGGCAATGATTATTTCGGGAAATTTCAGGAGGGGAATGATCATCGGAAAGTATCTAGCAGACTCAACGCATAAATTTTGTTTTATCAAAACGACGGCCCATGTCTCGGTAAAATGTCTACATTCGGAAAATGCTCGGCGCTTTGACTGGACTAAACTTTCATGATAGTTATTCAATTAAGCAGTATTTTGGAGAAGTTAACATAACTTTTTAATTGTTTATAATTGTCAAATGTTAAGGTTGTCATGGAAATGACAAGAACCTCGATTATTCGTTTGAATGAATTCATCCCATAACGGTTCGAGAGAGTTTGGTGCTGATCTATTCGGATGCACGCACAGTCGAGCATTCTCATTTTAAGATTGCGAAGGTAACCAACGCACATTATTTGGCCTAATTGGCAATAATATATAATACTCACCGTGAAGACGTCAATAAATAGCAAGAGAATACGTTCGAAAGAGTATAGATAACGAAAGACTTGTTCAACTGTTCGCGACCCGCGCGTCAAAAGTACAATGGCTATCGCGGACGAAATCCTCTTTGTACTGCTTTATACCTTCCAACTTCCGACAGTTCCGACCTGTTGCTGACCGTCAGCAACCGTCAGACTGGAGAAGAAAGACATAATCGTTTCTCCTCGTCCAATCAGATTCCTCGATATTTCAAATGGACGAGTCTCTGATGCATTCCGATTGGTGGCTGCATCTAAGAACCCTTGGGGTTGGACAATGTATTTCGTAACGTACAGATTTGAGTTAAAACCCTTCTCTACTCTTCTCGAAATTTCATCTGACGATAACTAATCGAGTTTCTTGGTTAATTTTCGATCATTTATGCAAATTATTAATTAATACTTGTTATTAATCAAGATACTGAGCATCCGAGATCTGAGACAATGATTCATCTCACCTCGATTCTGACAAAAACAAGTGGACTCACTTGACAAATATACAATTGCGAATTTACACAGGTTTACAACGTCAGGGACATCAGAAGTAAACTTTTTCATTGTTTATTGTAGAAAATTGTATAAGGCGTACAAGAGCAATAACAAAGTTGCGTACAATATTCAGAATGAAAATAACTTAACCACCACAATACTCGAAATTGCTACAGCAAAAATAGTATGTATAATTTACACTGTATATATTTATAAAAGTTTCAAGAGTCTTGTCTATTGTCATTGAGAGATATGTCTAAGTAGATTTTAAGTTATCTTACTGTGCTACGTAGCTTAGGGTTAACAATTAATTCTCCCAGGCGTATCTTACTATTACTTTCCTCTCAATGGAATAATGCATTTAGTTTAGACATCGTTAAATTAATTTGTAACATTTACAGTACAGAATGAGTTTTACAATATTTTTAACATTCGCTCGCGACAATGTCGGCTAACTATCCGGATTGTTCACGCGATACAAGATTCGACTGTTTTCCGTACAACGTCGCGTGCGTAAGGGATGTACGATAACGAATACCATGTCATTGCCAGGGATTGTATGATTATAAATAACAGTGCCAGTCCCGGATTCTCCAACTAAAAACACAAGGATATTATCGGCATACATGTTTCACTATGGAAAAATCTTAGTGGAATATATTTGACATACGCAAAGAGCTGCCACCAGAGTCAGGACGATGGTGCCAAACATTACTATAGTTGCAATTATCCTAGTAGCCGCAAACATTTTCTTCATTTGATTAAGAGGCCCCATTAAGAAACACGTGCTGAGGGACGAAAAGGATCAGTATCATTCTTATACACGTGTAAAACAGTGGCTAATTTGGCCAATAGTAGTCTAACGAGCTTGGGGGGCAACTTGCAGGCATAATAATAATAATAATAATAAAGATGGGGCAGAATCGGTACAAAATGGATTCAAGCAATGATTATACAAAATTGCTACTGCGTGCATACATCCTAGATGCATGTATTACTCGATAGTTTAAGGAATCCAAATATCTTTCCGCTAACTATATTTCTGTGAGTACAATCGTTTACCATGGTGAATATATACCATTTTGGTTTTATCGGCTTTTATTAGTGGTACGAAAGTAAATGGAAATTGACAATTTAACGCAAGACTTAGTCCTATCGACTAGCGGTGCTCGTTCTACCTTGTTAATGAGATGAGATTGCCAAGGGTATAAAATACAGCAAATACAGGCAGCCCCTTTTGCAAAAACAATGCAAACGATCCAAGAAATGAACAGAGAATACCGATAATAAAGCAGATAGCAAAACCTTTTATCCTGGTGGACCAACTGAGTGTCGATTGGTCCATAACCTATGGAGAAAAAAAGAAGAGTTTCTTATCTTTACGGATACGTGCCAAATTAATCCATCAGTTTCAACATGAGAATTTTAGGATCGATAAGTAATAGATTAATAAATGATTACACTTACTGCAAAATTCACGTCCGCCTTCCATTGTCGAAAGCGCACAATAAATTTACAACTTTGTGTATTAACAGTGAAATTTAAAGAAAAAAAATATGTTTCTTTCTCACTCTAAGTACATACAAGCATGTTCGCGAAAATTACCTGTGTAATAATATCGGTTTCTTCGTCGCACTGATCATTGCCGCTCAAAACTCTCTTTAACTTATCCATAGTTGTACGTATTTCGAAGATTATCCAATGTTTGATATTCTCGTAATAGTGGAGATTTTGCTATATCTTTGGAAGTCCGCCTCCTGCGGCCGTGTGACTCATTTCAACTTTCAGTCATCTTCCTAAAACAATTTATACATCCACTGACACGTAAACAAGGAAAAGCACCTGTAGAATGAAATTTCGAAAACGTGGATAACGTATGAAACATCGACTCTATCAATCTCAGTAATCGTAACGGGCTTTTTCTAAAATAAGCAGCTGTTTATCGTCATTACTTTTAAAACGTAGAAAAAATATCAAGTACGATGACATACGGCTAATTGAAACGATTAGAAAAACGTTTCTTAGGAATGGCACAGTTTCATGTAAAATGCGCTGTAAATATAATATTCCTTGGAAGTCTCGGATGTGCTTTTTTTATGATTTACTGCTTTCAATCACAATTGATATCTACACTAATGAGAAACCAGCTGAAACCAGCCCCAACCAGCACTCCAGCACTGAACGCTGTATCCAGCAGTATCCAGCTGCAGCAAATATGTACATGTACTTCGTCATGTGTGTGCATGCGTGTGTGCATGCATGTGTACCAGCTGCTCCCCGCTGTCCCAAGATCTACAGTACGAACGTCCGCTTTATCTCCCGCGTTATTCGAATTTAACAATCTCATTTATTATTTTAACTAATAGCAAAACATTTTCATTACTATACGTAAAGTATTTATTGTAAAGCGAATATACTATTTATACATTACTTATTTTGTAAACCGAAGCGTTTAGCAAAGCGTTTAGTAATCTCGTAACACGTATTGTAACACTATAATTTATGTAAAAAACAATGATAAATAAACGACAATTTAACGACAATTGTGTGCTTATTTCATGCCCTGCAAATTCCAAATACTCCCTTACAATTCAAAAAACTCGATAAGAGGAGTTTCGTAAAATTTGGAAAGAGATCAACACAAAGAAAAAGCGAAATATTCTGCCTCGATAATCTTTTCGAAAATTCAGACTTTGGTACCAGGAACACATAATCCAAGAGGAGGTGGCACGGAGCCCCTGGTATGACGTCATCGTGACGTCACAAGGCGCGGGAAATTTGAAATTTCGGAACCGAGAAATCTGCCAGACTTGGGCAATTTTCGGAATTTTTCGACTTTTGGTAACAGGAACACATAACCGATGAAGAGGTGGCACGGAGCTCCTGGTATGACGTCATCGTGACGTCACAAAACGCGGGAAATTTGAAATTTCAAAACCGAGAAATCTGCTAGACTTGGGCAATTTTCAGAGTTTTTCGACTTTTGGTAACAGGAACACATAACCCATGAAGAGGTGGCACGGAGCTCCTGATATGACGTCATCGTGACGTCACAAAACGCGGGAAATTTGAAATTTCAAAACCGAGAAATTTGCCATATTTGAACAATTTTTCGGAATTTTTCAACTTTTGCTAACAGGAACACATAACCCATGAAGAGGTGGCACGGAGCTCCTGGCATGACGTCATCGTGACGTCACAAAACGCGGGAAATTTGAAATTTATCCAGCTTTGAAACTTTATAAGATTTTCCAATTGCCATCTCCACACGCAACTTTCGCTGCTACTTTTCAATTTTTTAAAGTTTCCGCAAGTATTTGATAGGATTGCAAGGATAGGTAAGTGGGATTTGTTTATGAAGAATAAGATTGTTATTCCATTTGTACTTGATTCTTTATTGTGGAAAAAACTCTTTTACAAATATTTGTATAGCGAACTTGACGTAATCATTCATGTTAATGAAATCTAACGCGAGTCTTATATCTAGTGTACAATCAGTAATTGATACACGCACTCATTAATAACGCAGTAGTATAAATTAATTACAAATTCGCGAACAGTCTTACAATACGTATGTCCAGAGGACTCGAGTATAGCGAAAATGATCTAAATTCTAAATCTAACGCAACGAGTGGTTCAGGAATACATACACATACATATTTGTATACGAATCACAATCTGAGAAACGAACATTCGGCGAAAATATTTCCAAGCGTCGTGTTAAAGTTAAAATAGTCTAAAGACACGCCAAAAATGGAAGCTAAAAATAGGCAGAGTTTCGACTCTCTACGAGCACTATTCAATGACAGTACACTGCAGCACTAACAGAGAAACCAGAGTGAGCGTAGTAAGACAGAGATGGAGAAAGAATCACCGCAATCGTATATAGTGTTATATTAGTGTTTATATACGGAAAGTGAAGAGTTTGAATGCGATAGAACTGGAGCTGAAAGTGTTATGAACATTTTTCATGAGACATGATGCTGACAAGCTCAAAAGTAGACTAATATGTAAGTAACAGTCGTGAATACTATGTGTATTCCTATATTGAATTGCCATTGTACCAGGTCATTGCCAGTCAAGCTGATTAGTAGTGATACAACAACATAATAACAATTGTGTTGACAATTTATAGTGTTAAAGACAACATACCTTTGCTGTGTGAACAAGAGAAAAATCGTATGTTAAAAAATCTCAAACTTTTCAGCACTGAAGAAATTGTACAACATTGTACAAAATGACAACGGTGAAGGTACACGGTGGTATAGATATTCTAAGACTCCCGGTCAGCAGAGAGGAGCATAATTTTTCATCCTGGACGATCAAGTACACTAGGTCACATATACTCCACTCGAAATGTTCAAAAAACGAAATTAGATGCGAAGGTCCAGAAAGCCAAGCCTGCCAGTTTTGTGTGTAAGTAGCATTGACCAGATAAAATACAAAGGATTTCGTTAATGGTCCTTGCTCGTATAGTTTCAGCAAAACCTTAGATTTACCTCACATGCCAGACATGGTATTTCCAAACAATATATTAACACTGAGACACAAGAATGGAACGACTATGGAATTCAATGCCTTAGATGCTTTGAAGCATGTATCTAATGGAAAAGTCTCGGTGCAATTGGCATGTGCGGAGGCTTGGAAAGAATCCAGGTATTCACGGAACTATACCATAATCCCTCAAAATGTGTTCTTCATCGATTTTGATAACAAGAAATTATGATATTGCACCAAAATAGGGCAGAGAGCAGCGAATTCTTGGAAGAAAAGGTAAAACCATTCGATTGGACATTCACAACAAACTATACCGGTACAACTACCGGTTTAAAAGCAGAACCAACCAATGAACGAATCGATGTTGAAAAATTGAAGAGGAGGGACAACATCTTATTCTACCAAGATTTGACTCTATTCGAAGATGAACTGCACGATAATGGCATTGCAGTATGTTCTGTAAAAATTGTAAGTTAAACGATATATACGTATTGAGAATTTATTTAACGAAATGTTCGAACAAGGTTAATGCAATATATCACTATTTCTTTTCCTGCACAGAGAGTCATGCCGAATAGCTTCTTTATTTTATTACGATATTTTTTAAGAATCGATAATGTGATGATGCGAATAAATGATACTAGAATCTTCCATGAATTCGGTCAGAATTATTTACTTCGAGAGTACACATCAAGAGAAGCAAAAATACCGGACATACACGTAAGAAATCTTTTTATTCCTTTGCGTTGAAAATAATGGGCGAATGGTATTAAGAATGATTTATTCGCCAGGTCCCACCGCCGGTGTTGACAGAACCAAGCGAAGTGGCACCGCATGTACCTTTAGTTTTAAGTGAATATCATAAACTCATATGTATTACCGAGGAAGTCGAAGGCTCCAATAGTGAAAATCCTGCTAATAAAGCAGTCAATTCGGGAAACAGAGTTGCTTGAAGTTAAAATTGAACAAATTGCATTGTATTGCCAGTCTTATAATTGAAAGAACATTAAACGTTTCGTCGATCAAGTGTACAAACATAATGAAATTACTGACGGAATAATTAGCGAATTGATACTGAATTTATAGGAATGCTTATATCACTCAAGTTTAACGGTACGTTCACCAGTATTTTACCTTACAAAATTGATCGTTATATTTGTGGAAATTTTATATTTTTCTGGTAACAATCTAAATATCATCAAACGCGACACGCAGCTATAGCTATGGTGAACACGAAACCATGTTCAATTTTTACAAAATACAACTTTATTGAAGCATACGCCTATGTAGAACACTCTGGTCCTTACGATACCCTGTGAATACTGTCTGTGGACTTGTACCTTTTCTTACTCATTACTTTGTACCATTGTTGTATTCTTGCGTTATAATCCGCTTCCTCTATGCAATGTACTTTTGTAGCACAAAAGAATAGCTTGGACGTACAGAGATGCTCGAAGGTGATATCTGGCATAGGTTTCGCTCCAAATTGAAAATCAAGACCACAGTAACCAGTTGCAAAGACATAGTCAGAGGATCGTATTACCTTGCCTAGTAAACCACCGTTTGTTTTCACCCACCACTTGTGCTCTAAGACCTACCAGGGCAATTATTAAAGTTTAGCCATTTTTGCAGCTTTTATGTACTCAAAATATACATTGTATTCGTTTTATCAATTACGTACAGCACAACTTTGTGGAGAAGCATCGCTGGGATAGATCAGTTTTGGTCTTCTTTTGTGAAAAGTTTTTGGAACTGCTTTGTCATCCAGAATCTTTGTGTTCGTAATACTATTTGCTTTCTTTTGAAATTTCTCCAAAATCTGTTTGCGCTTCTTGTAGTCAGGATAAAACAGTTTTTTTTCATAATAGACTGGAAGAACCCCAGTTCCATCTTCCACTGAATGGAATCATGAAAAAATGGATTAATAACTCTGATTTGCAATAACTCAAGCAGATTTTATTTTTACAGCAA
Source organism: Trypoxylon attenuatum (assembly GCA_963989405.1). Lineage (NCBI taxonomy): Eukaryota > Metazoa > Arthropoda > Insecta > Hymenoptera > Crabronidae > Trypoxylon > Trypoxylon attenuatum. The sequence continues at coordinate 26,027,363 of OZ022488.1, read as the reverse complement.
TATATATTAAACGTACCTAAGTATTCATAGTAAGTTGAGTGTTCTTTTACCCCAATGACAGCGCCAACTATTTCAATTTTCCCGATTCTAACGTCAGGCATATTCAGTGGGTGAAATTTGGTGGAAGGCCCATCCATGAATGGAACCAGTCGAGTCAATTCCATTATAAGGAAAAAATCGCTGATCACAATAATCGCATTTGCATCTAAAATTTTTGCTAACGTTTCATATCGGAAATCTTAAGGTTAACGACTACGACAGAACTGGGAAGTGTAATCGTTACCTGATGTATGCTGAACTTCAAAATTGTCCCAATCTTTTTCAAACGAAAGATCGTCATTGCCGGGATTTGTGGAGTTTTCAGTGTTTTCGCCGTTTTCCTCGTTTTTGCATTCATCATCGCTCGTTATTACGATAACACTACTAGAATCGTCCATTTCAGGATAAATTTTCTTACGACAAGATCAGCATTTTTTATAAAAAAGGACAATAACAATCACGCGCATAACAATTAACTTGATACAGTTGAAACTGGATTGAAATCGGTTTTGAAACTTTTCAATTGTTACTTGTTGCAGCAAAGAGTGTGCATTAACTCTGCTGTGGACATCGCTAGATGGTGTCATAGGTCTAAAAACGAAAATATTACCGGCGCAGAGAAGCGCGATAGCACAGTTTTGAATCGAAGGAAAGAAAATTCTATGTTGTTACTTATATTTCATTTTCAACCTTCCATTTTCTAAATGAAAGAGACATCGTGTCGGCTCCCACGTTAATCAAGACACACATTAGAAATATACCCCGAAAATTGCAGATGACCACGGTCAATTCAAATTGACTCTCATAAGATTAAAATACTGCTAACCCTAATTTATCCCCAAAGACTAACGTATTTCACGGTACCCAGGGATCAAATTGATTTTACGTAGAGCTTGTAAAATTCGCCACAAGAATTGTGGAAAACCAAGGAAGACAGAGCCAAAGGGAGAGACATAATACTGATGGGATTGAACGCATTTAAACGGACGTGTACATCACCGACAAGAAACCTGTTCCACCCTTGTCTTCGGAGAGCAGTTGCTATACTGCACACAGTGGAATCTAATTCAGGCATCGATACGTATTTTCATAAATACATAATATGGTATATAGAAAGGTTCAATGGGATAGGGAGGCGCATACTAGCAGTGGAGAAAATCCGCGAGTGATGAGGATCGGTTCGATGCCATCGCTACTGGCTTCACAGGGGCTACCAGTATGCGTAGGTGTTTCCGGCCGGCTGAAGCACGGACATGGGCATGGGTACGGGCATGAGCATGGGCATAGGCATCTGTTGGTTCTCGGATCTCGAATAAGCAGCAAGAAGCGAGAAGAGGTGAACTAGCGTGCAAGGAAGTCATCGAGTAAAGTAAGAGAAAAATATGTAAAGTCTCGTTGTGTCTGCGATCGAGTGGGACGAAACACGCAGAGAGACGAGAGCATTGAAGAGCAAGTGGAGGCACGCTACCGATGGCTACGCCAGTGGAAAGGGGCAGCGGGAGACGGCCGGCAGATGAGATAGAAAGAGAGAAGATTCGGCCGGAAGCAGTTACTCGTGCGATGCAACGAAAATATCGGGCGTCCGTTTCGCAATCGGTCTACCCGCGCTCGTCGGGTTTAATATAGAACACTCGCACGCCCTGTCGCGAAAACATCACGCTAACGTCGCGTAGCGTCCCGTACCGTCGCGCGGCCTGCCATCGCATTTATCATCTGCACATCAAACTTGATCTTCTTCTTTACCTAGATGCACCGCTCGTCTATGATCACCCAAATTTCTTGTCGCCCCCTTGTAGAGAAATGGGTACATCTTTTGGACTTGTACAATTCAATACGGTTACCGTAGTCGATGTTATAATGTGATCTGCTTCAAGTTCAACAACCATTTGCCACATTTGGACAAATGTGAATAATGAATAATGTCTCTGCAAAATTGATCGAAAAATAGGAAAGATTTTGATCGATCGACGAAATGAATAGCGGGGAAATAATATATCATAGGTACATTTCTATTTTGTTTTGTGTTGTCTTCGCAGATATCTGCACCGTTCCTTGGTACAAGTTGGTTCGTGAGTTCTTCCAACAGTCTTGCTGCAGCGTTCAAATGCTCTCTGTTGTTAGTCGTCGGCGTCGCAAGATTACCCCTTCGGAGTGCAGAACACTTGCTCTCATTAAAGACTCCGTCGTCGTTTATCGGCTTTAATTGATGTACGATATCATTTATTCAGCGGCCAATACATATTCATGTGATGCGCGAGTAGCGATACTAGAAATATCGCTTGATTCTAGGAATACCAAGAACATTCCTCGAAACACCTCAACCGCATAGTGAATATTCTTTCGCGAATGAATTTACAACTGACAATGGTGTCTCGCGTCAACTAGAATCTCCCCACTCCTTCCTAAGGATCAACACTACAACTTTCCGATCAATTTTTCTTACCGTCAAGCTAACTCGAGAATTTTATCGCCGGCGAGTCTGCGTTTTATGGCTGTTATTCCGTTAACGATTATATTATCATTGGAACTGGTATGAAATTTATGCTCCAGTCGTGACTCCGGGAACACACTTCCAAAGGAAAACTTGATATCTTTCCACTCTTCCCGTTATTCCTTGCCTCACCCGGTTCGGCACCTTTCGTTTCATCCGATATTCCTTCGAATACTCTACATTCTAACTCGTTTGCAGCGTCTACAATTATCACCTAATGAGCCATCCATCATTTTTTCCCTGATCGGCGAGATGCGCGGTAAAGGAGAGAGCAGACGAATGTTGCAAGTTGGAATACAAGTGTATCTGGGTCTATCCGGTAATCGTTCTCGAGAAATGTGCAGCGACAAAGAGTCGGAGAGAATGACGTTCCGGACGTTCCGGTAAGCGGTAAGGCAATCTTCCCTCGTTGATGCGTTCGTTCGTCCATAGCAGAAGGGATAAGTAACCGAGGGGCGGGGGAGCCGAGGGAGGGAAGACCCTAGGTGTGTATATGTCTCGAGTCCCGCTCGTACACTCACGTACACACGAGAGAAAGAGCTGAAGAACGGGGGGAGGGCACTTCCGGTCACGTGACACCACTGGACCAGCCGGCCACTTTGCTCTCTTCTTATTTTCGGCTTGCCGTGTCCCCTCTGCTCCCAGCCCGAGCCTTCTCTTTCCTCTTTCCTCCTCCCCTTCCTCTGCTCTCTCGCGATTAAACGCAATGCCGTCACACAAATCGGTCACGAATAAGTGAAACAGATGGTTCGCCGTATTTTTTTTCCTACTGCTCTTGTTCTTGCTGCGCCTAGTCTTACCTCGACTTTCCTCGCACCGGCCACGTGGAATTTTTAATTTGACCGCGCGCGTCCGGGGGCCGATATTTCGTTGCCGACTAAACGAAGTTTGCAGCCCCGCGCTAACGTTCCCAAGCCGTAAATGCTGACGACTGTAGCCTCCTATTCTTTATTAACGCCCCTCCTCGCAGTGAGATTCCAGGCTATTTCGAGTATTCGCTGGAATTACGGGGAGCCCCTGCCCGGAACGAGCAACGGAAGAACGGGTCGCGCGCCCGCGTGGCATCCTACACCGTGACGACGACGTCGCGTCGCGACTCGCACGACTCTGGTAGCGGAAGTAACGTGAGACAGAAAGAGAAATTTGCTTACTAGCTTTATTAACAATTGCCGGTATAAACCTGAATCCACTAACAACTAGATAACAACATATGCGTCAACGCATTCCTGTCAGCGCGACCAAATTTCTCTTATTTCTTGTCCGTTTGCCTAATCTCACGACTCGTTCGGCGTATTGCATATAAATATAGGTATTTAGTTTCGATTTGTAAAGTCCTGACCCGACGAGGCTCTCTCTCACGCATCTACTCTTTTGCTTTCCGTTCTTCAACATCCTGTTGTCCCATCCTAGCTTATTCTATCTTCTCAGAATCTCAAACTATGCGGGTCTCGATAGGACCACGTGGCTCGGTCATTCGATGAATCCCTTCTGAAGCAACCCTGTCCCTCTCCTCGTTCAAGACTACACTGACGTCGAGAAGACTACCCACGAAAACCTTTACTGCTTTTTCCGTTGTCCGTTCCTGATTACTGTCTGACAATGAGTAAATGGAGCTATAGGTTGACAACAGTAAACGGAAGTAAACAAATGGGGACGAACGGAAGGTGGGAAAAATCGGTAGAACGGACGTAAACGGATGGCGGATCGTTGATGGTTGAACGTCGTCAGATCGTAGCTGCTGGTTGTTAACACCCTCATTCAATGGTATCGATATGTATCGCATCGACGATGCGTGCCCGGTAACGATCGGGGACACGTGGAAAGGAGCTGCGAATGTGTGTCCTGGGACTTCGAACTCAATTGGAGGATCGAATTCCAAGGATCCTTTTTCTCTTTACTCTTGGGGCGTTTGCTTCAAGTTTGTTAAACAAAAATGCATAAATATATACGTATGTGTATGTATATATATATATATATATATAATATATATATGTATGTATGTATATATTTACAAGACATATACAGAGTGTATAGATTTAATGTTAATAAAAACTTATTTTCTTTCGCTTGGCGAGACACACGTGCACGCATACGTACATTCAACGTACAGGATGGATATTGCATTCGCGCAATTTTTGCCCCCGCGGCGGTGAGCGTTGTGCGACACGGCTTCCCGGATCGCGATAAACATTCGGGGTCCTGTTTTATGCAGAGACAAATTTACATTTTCCATGCAGCTTGACAAGTTCGACGAATGATTGAAAGAGTCGTTAACGGGAACCGCATAAATGTTTGTTGGAAACGGCGCAACGGGGACTCGAGGGCTTTACGACACAACTTACTCGGTCAATACGCATGGTTCATCGTATGTATTCGTAATGTAAACTACCTGTTTCACTTCCGGAGAAGGATTTCGAGTAAGAATTGTCGGTTCAAGAAAAAGCAGCTTAGTGTATTGTTGAAGAGATACATTCGAACGTGGTTCTTATTCGGCGCAAGGTAAAATCGGTCGAGGAAAAGATTTCCGAAGAAGCATAAGACAGTTTCTCATTTGGCCGTGTCGCCCAATCATCCCGCAGCAATCATTTTGATCTCGAGGAGTGATCCTCTCGCGAGACCCGCCAAAATACAAGTTATAACGCGCGCTTCGCTGACATGACTGGATGGATCTCCGCACGAGCGCGCGCAACGGCGTCAACCCCAGAGGAACCGAAGGATAGCCTGCGTAATCGCTCCTCTACGAAAGCCAAGTACAACAAGAATCTTTTCTAGCTCTCTGCGATAAGGCGTGCGTGTATCTCGGTAAAAAAAACGAAACTATCGCGCGGGACACTCCGCGAACATGAAGGAATCATCAGGTGTGGTAGGTATCACGAATCCGTCAACCATCGGAAGCTCGGACCGTACAGGCTCTGCTCGGCGTCTTTATTACGTTCGTTTTGCTTCGGCAGAACAGCAGCAGAAGAAGCACATGTGCTCCCATGTGTGCTCCCTCTTCATTTCGAATTAGTTGTGATCCAGAGCAACGAGGGTTAATGGGTCAGTCGGAATCGTAACTAACGGAGAAGAAGCGATTACCCACCCTGTTCCAACGTAAACTCACGAGAGTCCGTTGGCGGACACACGCGCACACATATGCACAAACACGCAAACACTCACGCTCGCATACGTTCCTCTCACTCTTTTTTTTTCGTTCCATCAGACTCCCTCAACAGACGCACGCATATCGCTTGCCTCCTTTCTAGAGAACAATGTTAATAAAACTCGCAAGACTAGATAATACTGGAAAAGATTAACAAAATGGAAACGCTCGAACGTTACGAGACATATCGCGCGTACCTTCTATGCCTCCGTACAATAGTCCTTTTCCCACTGTAAGCCGCATTCTCCCCGTTCCTCATGCATACTCGCGCACAGATCCGCCTGAGCTCTCGCCTCGCCTCGCCTCGCCACGCCTCGCCTCGCCTCGCCTCGCCTCGTCTCGCCTCGTCTCGCCTCGCCTCGCCTCGCCCTGTTACTGCTCGCTCGCGACTGGTTGCAAAGTCGCGAGCAGTTGCCACCCGCGCGATACGAACCATGCGTAACGCACTGTGCTTACGCTGAAAGTAGGGTCGAAAATTTCCAACACCACCGCTACTCTCATTGGAACGCGTGCTTATTGTGCTTGTTTCGCGTACAAGAAGCTAGAAATTCTAACAGATACCTTCAATTTTCCAAGGCTCTGAACGAGCCGGAGATTTTTCGATTGCACGTGTTCCAATGAGAGTATGAGTCGTGCGGGACAATACCGTTCGCTAGTCGGTCGCGAGTCGCGACTGGCGCAAGTCCGCTGCGATGCGCTAGTCGAAAGATCTAACTTCGCCTTCTCCTATGTGTCCTACGTGAATTATATAGTTGGCGATACACCCACGAATAAATTAACCGTAGAAAAGTTTGTTCTTTATACAAACGTAATATACAATATACATTACTATGTTTATACATATATAGATGTACGCGAGCGCGTGCTACTCTCTTCGAATGCTGCTGTGGGCGCGCACATCTACATATATACACATATGTATATACACGTGCGTGCGTTAATATACTTTAGTTTTCTATTTACTTTTGCGCGTAAGCGCGTGTGCGCGTATTGCGCGCGCGCGCGCGTACTATTTATATGTTTCATTATGTATAGAGATATCTATACGTAAGTGGTATGTTTGCATAATACGCACGCTGCGTACCTTATCTTTCATACGATTCCCTCTCGTTCTCCCTCACTTCGGCACTCGTGCGCCCTTTCTCATTCATCCGCGTACATTCTGCTTCCCGTACGTCTCACGATTCACTCCTTCTCTTTCTCTCTTTTTTCCTCTCTCGAACATGTACGTACAAACTGCGTACATACACACACCTCGGTTCATTCAATCCTCTTCTACAGAGTTTTCACGCAGTTCTCCAATCGATGCATTCGGTCGCACATGCACTCGCACTTACGCGTCATCCAATCTTTTGCACTAATTCCCCCAGTCTACTAATTCCATATTCGCTCAGATTCGCTCATTGTCACTCTACGTATTTCTCTGCCTCACTTGCTAGCGCACGCGCGCGTGTGCTCTCATGGAAGTAATAAATAAACACTTGCGACGTCAGACGTACAAATTCGTCAAACCCCCAGTATCGGTTCTCAGCTTAAATGCAACTCTTGTACTTAATGCAATTCACTTTGCTCCCTCTCGTTGTCCACCCTGACTGGTGCTCTTCGTTGGCCACGCGATCGGCATGATCCGCATCGTTTCCCGAATCAAAAGTTTCACAGTGTCAAGTGTCCAATTGGTTCGATTCACGCGGTGATCCTCGTAGGGGTTAAAGTTCCGGCGTGACCGGGTCGAGAAGTCTCTTCTCGGGATCCCTCGAGTCCCCGATATCGTTGGCGATCGGATGATGTCTTCCGCTCCCAAGGGCATTTGGATTGCACCTGCAACCTTGAGCTGCGTGGCGGGCATAGCAGGCCTCGCAAATTGCGACGCACCCTTTGAGGGGCCAGTAACAGAGAAGGCAGGGCATTACGAGGGTGAGGGCTCCGAGGCAGGCCCACCTGGAGGTTCTCTTGTTGCCGGTGCAGGAGCACGGCTCGTCGGCACAGGTACCGGCCGCCTCGGCGTCGATGCCACCGGCACTGCTACCGTCCGCGCAGTGATAGAACAAACCCTTTACGCAGCAAAGGCACGAAGCGTAATCGAGGATCGTGTCGGCCGCACAGTAGCAGGAATTATCGCACAACCATCTGCTCGGTAGCGGCGGTGGCTCGCGGCAGGATTCGCAGCGGCACCTGCCGCAAAAATCGCACATGATCGAGAGTCCGGCCGGATCGAACGCCCTGGAGGCCAAGGTATTGGCGGGCTCCTTCGTGAACGAGACCGGTTGCTTCGTTACGACATTCATGCTCGTCGTGTTGGCGGCAACCGCCACGGCAGACGTGCCACCGCCTCCGGTAGTGGCCACCGGTGCTGCGGTCGCACTAGCGGCCAATCCACGGAACCCTTGACTCCTCGAATGTCTCTGACCCCGATGAGTCGGTGCCACCGCATTCGCGTCCCCATGACCCTGAGCTCCCTTCTGCCGATGTCTCCTGTCGATCTTGGGGCAATCACCCGGTCGCTTGCTCTCCGCTTCCGCACGACGTTCTTGATTGGTGCACTGTTTGAACGGTGCCTCTACGTATTCGTTAATGGTCCTCTCGCCGTCCGGTCGTGGAACAGTCAGACTCACCGCACCTACGGGACTTCGGGGCGGTTGTGACGAGGCTTCCGTCGACGTTAACAGCGCTCCTCGTGTGTTTGCCTCGCTCGAGGTCTCCGCCTGCCCAATGCTCTGTGGTTGGCGCAGAGACGGTCTACTCCTGAAGGTGCTCGACAAAGGCGTAAGGGGTGCGGTCACCAAGGGGAGTCGGCTTGCTGCGGTCCTCGTATCGGCCACAGGCGACTGAGGCCGAGCCGATCTCGTGGAAAGAGGTGAGGTCCCATGCACCCCCGGTAGCCTTGGCGGCGGAAACGGTCGATTATGGTCGTGGATGCGGATCTGCTGCTGCTGTTGTTGCAGCCTAGCAGCGTGACTCTGAACCTCTGTCTCCTCGGTGGCGACAGTAAGGTCAGTCGCAGGATCGAAGACGCTACCGGCGTGCGATGAGGGTGGCCGCAAGTGCGGCGGAATCGCATTGTTTTGCGACATCGGCTGACCTCTCAATTCAAGATGCTCCGTTTGGCAACGCGCGACAACGGCAGCGTCGGTGCGACGCGGCGGTGGCGGCTGGCGAGGGGATGGCTGCTGCTGCTGCCGCTTTTGCTGCTCCTCCTTCTTCTTCGCCTCCAGCCCGTCCTCCTCCTGCCGAAGATTCTCGAAATCGAAATCGGCCGCGACCCCGATCCCGGTCCCGACCGGGATGACCCGTCCGACTCGATTCGGTGGGAAGACTCTTGATTCTGCTGCCGTTCTTGCTTCTGATGACGATGGTGATGTGCAACGATCCGACAAAGCCGACGGCGCCCGCTCGCTAGCCCATCGTTCAACGACGCCTCGAGCTGTACCTGCACTCGAAACGCACTGTAAGCTTGACGTTGGGGTACGTGTCGCCTCGGTAATCCGCACTGCCCAGCCCGCGCGAGGTGGTGGCACACTCGACGAGGGCGTTCCATTAGCGAGGATGGTGCTCGGTAATGCTCCGCGTCCGCTTCCTCTCGCCCTCGCGACACGCGCTTCATCCCCACCTGTAATCACACAATATTCGGTCATCAGAAAATCATTGCTGAGCGATACATACATTAATCTTCTCTACTTGACTATGCTCGCGGTAGGCGCGACCACGGGCATCGTGCCGATCGGCCGCACCGAGAATTCCATGCCTCAACGGAAGGATGATCTGAATGGATAAATCCGAAGGTGGCTCGAATCAGCCACGGCACCGAGCGAAGAAACGAAGGAGCGAAGGAACGGAGAAAACGTGAACGAGAGACCCGCAGGATGGTGTAGTACGGCCCACGTAGCAACGAGAGAGAGGGGAATCTGCTCTTTACGTGGGCGAGGAGCGCGATACGAGTGGGCGCCCGTGGACTGTGCAACGGGGTTCTTGATTCAGTGGTCACCAGCCCACTCGAAGCGCCCACAGTTCTGGAAGAACCTAGCGTTTTATTCTAGCCAGACCGATCGCCTCTTCTTGATGGCGGCTCGCACGTTCGCACGCGTCCGTGCCCGCGTCCGCTTTACGCATCCGAAATTGATTTGAACGATCATCTCGGAAAATGATTTAACACGCTCGTAAGTCTTGCTGGGAACGAACCCTCCTACTATCATACGTTACCACCTGCGCTCAATTTCCGCTTCTCGCAACGCGATCCCTACACTCGTCAATGAGTTCCGAGAGTCATTCACGCTCCTACTCTATCGCAGTCCTCGGGTCCTCTCTCTCTCCTAATCGTACCGACAATTCCGCAAGAGTGCTGCTGAAAGCACATTCGAAAATCAATAAAAGGTTTCCTACGTGAAATTTTCTCATAATCGGTCCAACGTGCCTCGGCCCACTCGAAGCGCCTACAGAGCTCGAAGAAACGACGTTTGTCCGTGCGAGACCGATCGCATCCTACACGCATCCGCCCTGGCAGGCTCGTACAAGCATGCTGGCGCCCCGAGCTACTCAATGAAACTGAATACATTAGGTCCCCGAACTGTACCGCGTTGAAGATTGCGAAAAGCGCTCTCGTTCGGTAGACATACGTCAATCCTAATTGCGCGCATACCAAAAATCAGGATCGCATAGGACTAAACGATCCAAAAGACCTTTAACCGCGAGAGCGAGCGAGTACTATTCATTGAGGGGCCCGCTCCAATTGACTGGTGCATCAATTGCCAACGGTTCGACTCATATCCCAGTGCGAACGCAGTAGTACCACTGAGAAAGAAAAACGCGATAGCAGCTGAGAGAGCTCGCGACTGATAAGCACACCAAGAAATCGATATTTCTCCTGGAGGGGAAAGTGCTCGTGCAGAAGAATGTAAAGGAGAAGAAGGAGTGCGAAAGCATCGCATGGAGTGCAGGACTCACGCGCTTCGAACACGTGTGAACTCGCGCTCGCGCTAGCACAAGCACGCCAAGATACTGTAAGTAAGTACACGGGCGTGCTCGCGAGGAGAAACAGGCGGGCCATTCAGAGGGTGCACTTGCGAAGGAATGCACGGGCTGCTATCGTCGACCGGCTGCCATAGGTCAGAGCTTTTAGTCGCTCTACACAACCAAGACGGAGATAAGAAAAACGTTTTGTGAGCACGAGCACGAGCACGAGCACACGGAAGAGAGAGAGGAGACGGTTCCGTTCCTCGACTCGATCGAGCGCAAGCGAACGCACCCATCTACGGAGATGGGAAACACCAATACACCTCTGAGGCACTAAACCTACCCTGACTGGCTTATCGCTACCGGTATTGCACTCGGACCGGTATTTTCACTGTCGGGTCCACCCACGTACCTTTCGGCCACTTCACCTACCGAATGTCGAACGGTCGACAAAGGCGCTGGTGCAAACTTTGCGAAATTGTCACAGCTCGGAAAATTTGTGAAATTTGACGAAAAGCTTTTACCTTGAGTCGAAGGATGTACCAGTGGCATCAAGTCACCGAAAGACTGCTGAATCCGATCCGAACGACGTAATGATCGCGAAAAAATTGTATGCAGGCGAATTTCGCCCAAGTGTTCGCGATAGTCGACGTAGTCTACGTCGCATGACATGATCTCGCTGAATAAGCGCACTTTCCAGGTAAGGATGAAACGAGCCTCGAATCAATTATGAATCACGATGCGGACATCACGCGGTAGGGCAGGTATAGACGGAACGAAAGGACTTCGGGGAAGATTGGCAATCGCGTAATTGTGACATGACGATTATTTCGACCAACATCCGCGTGTGGTGATCGTGCGTCAGATCCTCGTCACTTTCCAACTCCGTAAATAATCGGTGATCGGATCCGGAGTCCGCGGTTGGCAATAACGAAGTGAGGTGTTGGCAAGCGAATGGAATTGGTAAGCGCGGTGGGTTTCTTTGTCACGGTGGCTGGAACGGATAAAGTTCCGATCGGCACAATGCAGAAAGACAAGAGGATCGTGCCGCGAGTCGAGGCGAACGGGAATACTCGAGTCCCCACGACGAACGCCACTCCACACCGACGGCTCTACACTGATTAGTTGACCGCTTCCTCGAGTACTACCCCGCGGTACTTTTTAATTTGTGCTGGAAACGTTTGCGATAAGACCGGATGTCCGTCCTCGCTATACATGGTTTCCGCTCAATAGAGTTAATTGATGCAGTCCTCAATTATAATGTGTGCCACATCGCGCACGGCCAAAAGAGCAGTCAAATCGTCGACGACTCTCCTCTTAAGAGCACTCAAACGGATCGCAGGTGCTGTTACGTAGCGACTCCTGCATATCGAATGTAAATTGCATACCAAAGTGTTCTAGATGCCTCGTGTTCTAGCTTAACGTTCAATTCCCGAATACATAAAGGTACGACTTACGGAAAATTCATGGGACCAGCGAAAATCGAGAAAAACAGGCGGAGTCGTCCAGGTTGCCGTGGAGTTCTTTCTCGAAGGCGTGTCTCCGTTCAGGCTACGCACGCGCTTAATCCCAAAGTTCTAGCAAACCGATCGGAGCACGGAGTTCCCAAATGACCGAAATGGCCCAAATCGAGCAAATCCCAAATTCCATGAGACACCGATCTTGCGCCGAGCAGACTCATCTGCTACGCTTTCTCGCTTTGCTCTTTCCTCTCCCTCTTCCTCCTTCTCGATACAGAGCACGGCCTCGCGATTCCAGATTAGACGCGAGCACCTCCTCGCAATCGCAGCCGCGCGTCCTCGTATCGGCTAGGTCGAGACACGTCACACGCGGCAGCAGTCTCTCAGTATGAATGAAAACCAGCGTCGCGAGCACGCATACACCGTGTCACAGACAACGACGGGTCGTCGTTCCACTACTACCAGCAGCTCGGCGACCAACGACGAAACACGATCGATTCCCGAATCCACAAAACTCACAGTTCGAGCAGACGTCGTGACCCAGTCAGGGTCAGTTGTGTTCGACACTAACTTGGGAGGAGAAGCCTCCGTTGATGCGAGGTTGCAACTCGTTCTTCTTTATTCCCTCTTTTCTCTCTCACTCGTTCCAAATTGAATTTTCGGGGTTCCTTTGCACTTCACGATCCACCCTTATTCGCGAATCTTCCCGTGGCCCTCGCAACGTCGAACTGAATGCCGAACGATCTCTCTAATTGCATGCCGGTAGGTACACAACCGTTAACTTTCTGCTTAACGCGTAACCACTGACGATTGGACGACGTTCAAGAGCAGAAACGATTCACGAGCACTGCAACCCAGTGTAGACGAGGTAAAACTGCTCGAAGGTAGAAGACGGGCGAGGGTAGACGAGGTCGGGCGAAACGTCAAACCACCAACGAGACGAACCCGGTGACTGCTGGCATACGACTGACAATGGGCTTGCCGCGAGCGAGTCGAGCTGGAGGGGCAGAGCGGAAGGGGGATGGTGCAGACGATTGGACGAGGCGACGGAGTGCGGGGGTGCGCGGGTCCGGGGAGAGCCCCGCGCTCCTACCAGGAGGAAGGGAGACCCTGTGCGAGTCTCAGCAAGAGAGAAAGAGAAAAAGATAAAAAGAGAAGAGGAGAAAGAGAATGAGAGGGAAAAAGGGGGCAAGAGGAGGACAGGAAAAAGAGAGACCGAGGGATGGAAAATGAGAACCGAAAGGCGAGAGCGAAGGCGAGCGCGAGGGCGAGGGTGAGGGCGAGAGCGAGGACGAAGGCGAGGACGAGGACGCGGGCGAGCAGTTAGAGCAGGAGCAACGGCGGCAAGCAGGCGCTGACAGTACAGAATGAAAAAGAGAGAAAGTAGAGGGGATGGCGGGGTTGGAGGGGATGCCGGGGCTGGAGGGGAGCGAGCGGCGCGGGGAAAGGGGAAAGCAGGAAGAGGGAAGGTGGGAAGGAAGCCATGAATGGCGACAGTCAGACGAGTAGCTAGAGAGGAAAAAGTGGAAAGGGTAAGGGCCCGAGGGTGGGTGAGAGTAGAACGAAGCACGAGGGCGTCGCACCACTCGTGGCAGCTTCGACGGCCTCAACGGCCTCAACGGCCTCGACAGCAGACGAACCACGAGGGTGAGATATTCGGAAGAAGGGTGGTGGCCGTCGCCCTGTGGTTTACACGAAGGATAGAAACGGCAGAGAAACGAAACGAGAGAGAATAAGAGAGAGAGAGAGAGAGAGAGAGAGAGAGAGAGTACACGGGTGGCAGAGCTCTTTCCGCGCACGGTCGACGCTGCCATCTGGCGATATCGTGGCCAACGACTCGCTCGCAACACGAAGCTTTTTATGAATGGGCGGAAGCTATCATTGAAGCTTTAGATTGAATGAAAACATTACCTATGTCGTCAGCGAGTATACCGGCGACGACAGCGTCGCGCGCCGACAGTGACGCTCGTCGCTAGCAGCCTGCTAGAGATGGCAATGCCTGATCGTCACTTTTTTTCTCACTCTTTCTCCTTTTCTCCCTCCTCGCTTCCGTCTCATTCTTGTCCCTCTGCAACACTGTCTCGATTTCTTGCTCTATTCGCTCCGTCAAACGATTTGCACGCACTTCCGTGCGCGTCTACCTCCCAACGTGACGCCTTGAGAAATGTTTTTTTCACTCGCGTCTGCGATATTGCTTGCGCTATCGATCGAGAATTTAAAGTGCTGTGTACGGCACGGCCGCGAAACCGAAGCGAAGCGAGGCGAGGTGAGGCGAGGCGAGGCGAACCGAGGCGACGCGAGGCGAGGCGAGGCGAACCGAGGCGACGCGAGGCGAGGCGAGGCGAACCGAGGCGAGGCCAGACGGGGCTCTCGCTCGGCCGGATGATCACGCGCGTAGGCGTAGCCTCTGGCTTTCTACCGTCATTTTGGCAATGGGCCCCGTTCTTTCGACTGACACGCGAGATCACGTGCATCCTTCTCTTTCTCTTCTCTCTCTTTTTCTCTATCGTTTTCTATCATGTTCTCGGGCACCCTCGAACGCGCATTTATCTAAACATCTAGACACACACTCGACGCGCATCAACGATATTTTTATCCTTCTTTCGGCGGTGCCGAAAGAGTACGAAATGCAGCTTCAATGAGAGAGAAGATTAGAGAGACGAATAGCTTAAGAGAAAAATGAATTCCCGCGGATGCACCGACGTCGCGCCCTAATGACGCTGCTATTCTCGCTGTTCTCGAAATACCCACGAGGAATTCGCGAGGGACTTATTAAGTAACCAGGTTGCATCTTTCGCGAAATTCATTTAATCAACAGCTCGCGTGCACATGCTCGTCGCCTTATTCGAATCCCATACTTGCACGGCGCACTATCATTATTACGATCGTTATTTCAATCATTATTTCGATTGTCACTCATTAATATTGATAAGTCGCATTGATGCCCGCGCAATATGCTAATGCTGGTTGCCGCCATTGGTCATACCTGATCTCTCTTTGCGGTACTACTCCGGATATGCTCCGCGGATCCCTGTCCCGCTGTCCTGTTACTCGCGCGCTGCATAGTAGAGAAGATACGTTCGAATCGGGAACGCGGCCGATCCCTTAAAATTGCAGATAACTGTAACAGCGGAGCTAGGAAATCTCGATCCAGTTCATACCTCATTTCACTGTTCCGCCTTTTAATTTCTAGCGCGGGAAAAGAATTCGTAAAAGTCGAACACGGGAGCGAGGGGAGGCCATCGTCGTAGCCTCCGAGGCTCCTGGCACCGACGATGCTGGAGAGACTTGAGAATCGCCGAAGCATTGCCCACATTGAGACCGTTCATTCATGAGACAGTCGCGCTTCTGAATTGAGAAACTCTATCCCATTCGGAGATGGATAATGAGACAACGACGCCGACAATGAAAATGCTACTTCCCCAAAAATAGTCCGTCCGGAAACCTTGGAAAAAATCGCATCGGCTAAATCCACCTCGAGGCGAGGTGATACCCCGAGTTCTTCGGGAGCAGATTACAGCGAGCATGCCTGAATGACTTCCAAGTGCAACGTAGTACCGATAAGTTGTTCGCTTGGCAGCGTTAATTCAGCGCTGGCTATGAACTAGCTGTGAGCTGCCGCGTCGCTGGCAAACTAGTAAGACTACATAGAGATAGAGGAATCCTTTCGTTCCATTTCGTTCAATCTCGTTTCTGGGCGAGTCGTTCGTTCGGTCACGCTGGCATAGGCGAGCCGCCAGGCAAGTCGAGCGTCGAACATTGAGCGTCAGGCGTCGAGCGTCGAACGTTGAGCGAGTCTGGCGAGAGAACGTCCGAGTGCAAAAGAGAGAAAAAGAGCGGATGGAAAAAAGAAAGGAGAGGAAGCCAGAGGTCCTCTCGTTCTGGCGCGCGGCGC
Organism: Trypoxylon attenuatum; assembly: GCA_963989405.1. Taxonomy (NCBI): domain Eukaryota; kingdom Metazoa; phylum Arthropoda; class Insecta; order Hymenoptera; family Crabronidae; genus Trypoxylon; species Trypoxylon attenuatum. The sequence goes on along the minus strand of OZ022488.1, from coordinate 26,011,389 downwards.
ACTTCTATATTTATCCCACTCATTAATTCTATCCTCGTCGTGCACCGTTCATTCATTCGTCGCTCCGTTTCGCTCTATCACACCCTACCTCCGCAACCAGTCGTCCTCGCTCCTTCTCCCTCCTTTTCCCTCTTTCTCCCTCCTCCAACACCTCCTCCTCAACTCAATTTCTCTGTCTCTCCCACGCGCACGTACGTTCATTCATCTCCTCTCTGTCTTCCCGTATCCGTGTAGCCAGCCCTCTCGAATGCTTCTCTTTTCCACTCTGATGCTCTTTGTCCCTCTATCGAACCCTCTCGTGTTCTCTGCGACTCGACTTCCCCTCCCGCGCGAACCTTCTTTCTCTCTTGCTCGACACTTGGTTGCGAGGGTATATACACATACGTGTTGGGTCGCTCCCACTCGAGCGTACTACACAGTCCACGAGCACATCCGGACCGCCACCACCGCGCCGCCGCAACTGCGGACGCGGACGCGGACGCGAATGCCAGTAGCGTAGTTGCTAGTGGTCGCAGAGTTGACGAGTTTTCGGGGGAAAGAGCGGCCCCGTTTGCTAGTGGCAAACTTCCCTTTACCTCCCTTTGCCCCCGATTGCCACGGCGAACGCTTTCCACGCTCCATTCAGAAGCGTCGAGCAGCCGCTACTATCGACACTCTACTATGGACGCACAGTACCGTTAATGTAGCATACCAGCACACCCCGAAACACATCCACGAGAGAAAGCTTATACGCGCGATATATCTCGTGTGTGTCTATCGCATTCAAAACTCGATGTTTCGACCAAATTATGTACTCTGAACAGAGAGTGCGCCAGACATAGCGCAATTCAAAACCTAAGTCAGCGAGGAGCACCATCACGAGGATCTCGACTACCATATGCTGACCTCGTATGCCTCATGTGAATGAGTCTGCTTCCCTAACGATCCTTGCTTGCTGCCTTGTTGCTTGCGTAACGCTCTATGTATTTCCGGGTCCGTATTGCAATCCTTGCAATACTATACGAAAACGAAATAACGCGGATAAGGCGATATCGTATTTGGAGTGTAATATTTCTTCGGTGTATCGCGCGTGTCACGTTTCGAGCGATACTGCACCATCGCGTGTGTATACGTGTATCGTGCACCGCAAGCTCGCACCGACGATCGTGGAAGACACGGTGACAATCGCACCTCACGCATATCCTGGGCGTGTCGCTCGGCGAAAATAAGATTGTGCCATGATCTACCTTTGCTTAAAATGCGAACGAGCGAGCAACCGGTAGCGAGTATGGTCGCGCGAATCATTCGCGAGGTGCTCCAGGCATCCTGATACGCTACTGAAGCGTAGAGAGACAAGCGTACACGCGAGGAACGTTAAGCAAGGCAACACAGCAGTGGCAGTAGCAGCGAGTGATCAGTCGAGTAAACTTTGACGAAGGCTTGGCCCGAATCTGACAAGAAGTTAATCGCGCAAAAATTCATTTGCGAGCATCTTATCGCTCTGACTTAATAGAATTAAATTCTACTTAAACCATGAAATCAAAGTTTGAGAAAAGAGTAGGTTTTAGTGGTTATACCGCGGTATTGTGCTGGACCACTCGCAATTATATTACCATCAACAGTTTTATCGGCTGTAATCGTGGCAAGAGATTCATACGATAAGATTATCTCTGTTAAATAAGCACTTGTTCCGAATGATTGCACTGGTCGGTGGCTCTTGATTTTACTACTACCACTGTTACTATTGTTATTATTATCACCACTACTAACTACTCTACTGTCATCAACTTCGAGACAGTTGTTTTGAGTTGCGGAGCACCGATGCAACTGCTGTCGTCACTTGCGCATCGTTTGTGCCGTTTATCGGGAGATATTAATAGAGCACTATCCGGCGGAAAATCGCAAGGTAGATGTCGCGAGTACGGGATGACACGTACGGCATGGCACGGCACAACGCGCGGCAGAGATACGCGTTGAGTTAGTAAGCGCCAAAGCCGCGGGTTTATTTTGAGCGTTTCCGATTTCGGGACGGGGCAGACTCGCGTGCTTCGCTCGAAGCCAATTACACAATGCCACGGGGCGAGAGAGTCTCGCGCTTCATAGGATTATAATCGATTGCAGCATGGTGAATGCGCACTCTATCTCTCTCTCTCTCTCTCAATCGTAACCTCTTCTTCGAAGTGCATCGTCAATCCTACATTTCCTTAGAATTGCAAATATCCCTTGCCTTCAAATTTTCCTACCTAATTCTGGGAATTTAGCAACCCTCTGGACTACCTGATTCGAACGATACAACCTATATCTACTATATTCGTCGCTTGAAAGCAACTTACGGAATTCCCTGAATTCATTCTGATAACTCGGACGACCAATTGACCGAAACTTGTAGTTCTCTGGGAAGTAACGTAGAGTAAGAGGGGGAGAGGAACCCCGGTGGCAATGTTCTTATGTACTCGGACAGCCGCAGCAGATATGTAACGCGAACGCGTTAGCATAATATTTTGATCCGCGTTTGTACTTCCGAGAAAGCTCGCCGCAAACGTCATCGATTATAGCCAGGTCAGAAATAAGTGGGATCGCGATAGACGAGGAGAGAAGGAGGACTCGAACTAGACGTAAACAGCCGCGGGTGCGATAGGACGTCGGTCCCTCTCCCTCTTTCCTCATCTACACGTCTATCTGTATGTGATTCTACACTAATTCTATTCGATTCAGAAGTGATTATAGTCGATCTTGACGATCGGTCACTCGCCGGAGTCGGCTAGAATCGCGAGCAACGCGTTTTAGGTGCTTAATCTCTGGAAGAAGAGGGAAAAGGAGGGAAAAGGAGGGAGAAGGAGGGAGAGCGAGGGAGAAAAAGAGACTTGGAAGACTGAGGGAGAGGGACTCATAGTGGCAATGCTCCGTTCTCGGCGTGATCGTAATTCGTGAGGGAGTCGCGACGCGTTTCCAGGTAATATCCTCCTGCCAAGAAACTCCCCGACCCCGAGAGAGTCTCGAAGAGAGAGAAAGAGAACTACGACTCGTCGTGAAAACATTTTGCCTTTCGCCGTCTCCCTCGTCGCTGCCGCTCAACATTGTGGCAAGCCTTTCGGAAAAAACACACCCACGCTCACCTTTTCTTGGCGAACATCTTCGAGTTTAATCCAATCTCGCTGACCCTCGTTATTTTTTTGAATAATCAAAAATCTGGTTATCTGGTTTTGTTGGAGACCGACTCCCTTGAGGCAATATCTGCCTACAGTTAGATATCTTTCAACGAGATGAAAAGACAAACCGAATATACGGGTATTGTTTGTGCGTTGGTAATACTATTGGAGCATTTAGTTTTCGATACTCGGGGTATACATGTAATATCTTGAGTTATATCACTCGTGATCCTGCTAGGATCTAGGAGGATCTAAGTCTAGGATTTTGTCGAAAAGTCAAATTAAATTTTAATCGTTCGGGATCGGCCCTTAGACCATGAGGATTTACGACCGGAGTGGATTTATGGGCAACTCGGTAACTCGGTAAGTCGGTAACTCGGTAACTCGGTGACTCGGTAACTGAGATTCATTGCCGCTTTAAAGCGGCGCATAATTATTAATTCCCGCCCGAGAGATATATCTTCCTAGAGGCGGGCAACGATCGACGGTGGTTTCGAGTCCCGTTTCTCGCCCTCGGAGTCTGGGCGACTTTTAAATCGGACCGTGGAACATTACATGGTTACGGTGGTTCGGGAGAAGAGACTCGAAAACATCTGCCACAAACGCCCTCGCCGCGTGGGGCGTACATTTGCCGGCAGAAACGACAAAAAACTGCGCCAGCCTGGAAAACGACGTAGCTTGCTTTGCTTCTTTCTGCGCGTCGTAAAGAAGAATGAGAACTTGATTAGCTTTTCGCGAAACGTCATAATACGTAATTATTATTTTGCGTATTACGACGTTACGTGATCCATCGAATAGCGTATAGATAGACTCGAGAGTCAAGAGAATGGATGCTCATTGATGCTGGGACGCGTCATTGGGCCACCATTCACTACTGAATGGCGATTATCGCGCATCGATGAAGAAGATTCTGCAGCAGAAAATCGTCATCGGTGAGAGGGAGAAAATGAGAGGAGATTTTACTAAGGCTCGCGATAACTAAGAGAAAAAAAAACTACAACCAGAATAATGGTGACAGAAGAAAAGAAAGGAACGAGCACGCTCCACCGGATATCCTTCAGACTACGCCCACGCGGCGTGCCACGCGATGCTACGTTTGCACGTGTGCATCTACTCTATGTAGTTAATGTATACATAGTATATGTATGCCGCGCATTTATACGAGAGCATCCACTCTCTCGGCTTCTCTCATCTTTTTCATCTCCGTTTCGTAAACCCGCGCGCCTTTCTAACTGCCCACTTTATGCCTCTTGAATTTCCATGAGTCGGATCGATCGGTTCGACTCGTTCGATCGACTGGCACACCCAATCGCAGAGCCGAAGAATTCGCGTTTGCATTCGCGTTTGTGTTCGTGTTTGTGTTCGCGTTCGCGTTCACATTCGAGTTCCTCCCGCATTGACGTAAACACGCACGAGCACGTGGGCTCTCCTTTATGATGTCCGGCCAAAGATAAATGCATCCGGTTTCCTTGGAAGACCGTCCGAATCTAGCATCCAATCCACTATTTTACGGAAACGAGTCTCCTCAGAATCCTCTTTGGCTTTCGCACCTGCCACCTGTGTCGATCGCTCGCCAACGAGTTCGCCAACGAGAAATAAATATTTTCACATAGCTGCTGGAACACAATGTGCCCTGTGTGTCCTCGATTTCTAATCCTAGTTATTCCTCAAGTATCATACTCCAATGAATAGAATCGAAAGCACAAGGACAAATCGCGTCAATGTTATCCGAATAAGAAAGCAAACATTTGTAAATAGATTGACAGGCTGCAAATCGGTAAAGAGTAAAAAGTGTCGAATCGAGATTGTGCTAATGGCGAGAAGAAGAGCAGTGTCAGACGTTCGGGCCCCGTAGAGTCATTTCTGTGAATGGATTCGTCAATGAATGTGTCCTGCGCACACGTGACATCGTTGCCCTATTAGCAGACGCGAACTGTTGGTCTGTTACTCTGTTGGCAGCGTGCTCTTCTCTCTATAGCGCCAGCAGTGAGCAGTGAGCAGCGAGCAGCAAGTAGCGGGTAGCGGGCAGCGGGCGGTGACTAAAGAGAGAAACCCGAAGCAAACTTTATTGCCGTCTAGGATAGGGCATGCCAGACATCCGAGGAGGCTTGACCTGGCGGAAACTCTGATGCCAATCGCACCTTCCCTTTACCGAGCGTACCGCCAATATTTGTTAGCAGCAAGGTTTTCATTAACGTCCGAGCGCCTACGCACCTGCCACTCCTACCGATAACAAGCGACAATCCACTGCGAGAATTCACTGACAATGCAGTGGCCATTGGTGTCACTTGCACTCGGCCATTCGTCAAAAGCGAACGAGACCTCTTCGACAGGTACTCACTTAACTACCTCCCCAGCCAGTACTCGAAATACCAAAGTCGTAAGAATAATAAGTTTCGAAGGAACTCGAGAAGTAGTCACCAAATTTTGTACAAAGGGAAGGAAGACAATGGAACCTTCGATCCTGCGTCCTTTCTTCCTGTCTTCGAACATCCCTCTCAGGGTGGACCAGGGGGTGCACACCCAACAGCGATACCTGCCTACCATCCTAAATATACCTGCAGCTGGCTGTGTTCTTCTGCCTTTATCTAGCATCGGTTTCAAATTTAAAAGGCAATAAATGCCTTCGAGGAAATATCGCATTACCGAAAAAAGCAGTAATTTATGATACTGGCACGAAATTGCTCTAATGCCACCAATTTCGGTTACCGTTCGCTTTTCCAAACTCGTTCAATGAGGAAACTTTATGGATCTTGTTGTTTCTTGAGTACGCACTCTAGCTCTACTTCAATATTCTACTATTTAACCAGCAACACGACCACCACGTACCGTGCATCAACGGCAACGATGCCGCGCCTCGCACAGCTTTCTATCCGTTCACTTCTGCCTATTCTCTCGAGACGGAGGGTACTCGCCGAGCAGCGCCATTCTACGGCATTAACGACAGTGCATGGCAGTAATTTCGCCATTGCGAGAAGAAGAGGCCCGGGGTTTCAGCGCGTGGCGCGTTACTGGCGGCGCGGGACCGTCGCCAGAAAATTGACGCGGCGAGAGAAGGGAGCAAAAAGAGGAAGAAGATTGCTGTCAAAGCAGCTGGCTTTTTCGAGGTGCGTTCTCGATGCGCCGCAGCAGTGTATAGTCAGAAGAAGAAGAAAGAGAAACAGAAAACGAACAAGAAGAACAAGAGTGGAAAGAGGAGAAGGGAGAAGAAGAAAAAGAAGAAGAAGAAGAAGAAGAAGAAGAAGAAGAAGAAGAAGAAGAAGAGGGTCGCGCGTAAGCTCGGTGACGCGCGAGAGGAGCAGCGAGTTCAGCGAGTTCAGCGAGTTCCGCGAGGCGGGAGGCTACCAAGGGGCGAAGAAACACGCAGGATCGCTGGCACACGAGAAATGGAATGTGGACACCATATGGCCGGGATCTTCACCCAGCCACCCACTCGATCGCTCGCTTGCTCGCTCGCTCCTCCGGTAAGAAGCTTTTCTACCAACGACTCCAACTGTAATTGCAGTAGAACCAGGGAAATTTATGGCTGGTGTTACCGCATTTGCCTTGGATGTAGTCACTGCTAAGGTTGCTTGCAGTAAGCTGCAGCTCCCAATTACCGGGTCGCACCTTCGATCACCTCCAGCGAGTATCTCGATTTCCGTTTGTAAACCTTTCGAAGCAATATCGAACTACACGCGCACCGTGGTTAAGGTTAATGTCGAGCCAATTGATAGGAGCTGCGAGCTAAAGACCAAGCTAAAGACCAAGCCAAAGACCGAGTAAATGGGTAGACAGTAGGAGCTTTGTCAAGCTATTCTCGGTCGAAAGATAGACGTCGCTCAGTATAGCTTGCCGTGCTAGAAGTGCACTCGGAGTACTCGATAAAAAGAAGATCGCCGTGAACGCTATGGGACCTAGATCCTGAAGGTTGAATTCCAAACGGATTTTGGAGCGAGAATCTCTCCCATTCGTACCATTCGTCTCATTGTCCCTTTGCGAGTTGCGGTACAAATTCTCTATTCCTCATTCGCGATTCCGGGTCCGAAACATAACCGAACAATCACAGCTAGAAAGTTTCTCCTCTTTAGGCGACTCGGGTGGCGAGGGGTCGGGTCTCGAAGGAAGGAAGAATCTCTTCTTTCCGCGAGAAGCATCTGCGCCTTATTATCAAGACCCCAGAGAAATCCGGATATCAAATGCGTGGTCACGAATGCGAGTTTACGTATTCACGTATCGATGCGTACGTATGTGCGAAGCGTGTATATATAAATCGAATCCCACGCATAGAAGAGAAGCATGAGACGAAGGGAGAGGTACGGGCAGAGTCGCGCGTGCACACTACTCTCCTCAGAGAAGCCGCGTACGCCGAAAAACTATTTTCGACACCGGAGCATTGTGTACACGCCGCGCCGGAAACCCCTGTTACACGTACGATAACATATTACCCATGTACACGCGCCTCCACATTTATCTACGACCGAGAAATTTCCCCAATTAAGCTAGCGCTCTCTGCTCTCCTCTTTAGCCCATCGCGCTACTCGAGAATGCGACCGCCCGGCTGATTCACGTACGGAGCACAGTTGTCAGAACGACCTTGCCACACCAGCGAGAACAGTCCGATAAAAGTAGCCGAGGTTTAGTCGTCGTGAATCTTTGTCTTACAATTAGCTTAACCAACCGCACTGTCACGATGAATGGTACGCGAAGATCGCAATAGTATTCCGATTGTGAGATTACCGCCAGTGCAATTGCACGTCGTTCTTCTCCGACATCCTATCCACACGTGAATCTAGTTAAGACGCTCTCTCAAATTCCTTTCGTCGATTTCGCAGCATCATCGCTCGAGGTGTGCGTACGTATACGTACAATTTCAACGTGGATCTCGGCTTCGAGTGTCGAGCGTCGAGCGTCGCATTCTGAATGAAAAGAGGCCTTCTCGTGGGGAGGAAGGTACGAGTTGAGAGAACCTCTCGAAGGGAGGAGACACACCAAGAGAGGCACGGAGGGAAGAACGAACGAACGGGTGGACGTACGGACGCGAACGGAGAGACAGATGGACGGTCGTGAGGGTCAACGTTCCCTTCCCCCAAGGACGGCCAGGGAAAAGTCAAAGAGCAGTCTCGAGTGAGTGAGTGAGTGAGTGAGAAAGAGAACGAGCAAGCAAGCAAGCGAGTGAGCGAAGGGAACAGAAAAGAACGGGAAAGAGAGAAAGGATATAAAGAGTAAAGAGTTAAGGGGGAGCAAACACGAACGAAGCAGTAGAGAAGCGACAAGCGAGAAAACGACAGCCAAGGAACGGATGGCTCTCGTTCTTAACCCGGCAGAGGTCGCGTACCTCGATTCGGAGATACGTTCGCTGTCACAGCCGCGAGTCGCCTTATACTATCGCGCTAATTCGTAAAAGTATCTCGAGATAAGAGTGCGCCTTCCCACACGATGAACTGACGTAGCCATGTGGGTCACTGGTAGCCTCGACTTGAGAAAAACTACGTGCTACATGCTACTCTATTATGTGCCGCTCGAAACTGGCCGACTTATGCTCGCTGTACGCTCCGGTATCCTCGATTGGAAGTTCCAGTCGTATCGGCCGGATTTACCAAGGCTCCCAAACGGAGAAATCAAATTCAAAGATATACCGAAGTGACCGGGACATATCAACGTAGCGTTGCTAGGTCTCAGATTCCTCCTTGGAAAATTGGAAGCAAGGACACCGCCATTCTTCCGATCGTCAAACACGCACACGGCTGCTTATGCGTGACAAGTGACTCGATTCGTGAAAAGAGCCGGTGGTTACTGCATCGCAATGATACCATCGTGGACACTTCGACCCTGCTAATTCCAAGCTTCTTCACGGGATATCAAATTACCGTTGCTTCACTCTCCTCGTTCAATTAGTCCTCCAGTAGATTAGTTAAGATTTCGCGCGAGAAACTCGGGAGACGAGTGCAAACTATTTGGAAAAGACAATTATTGACGAAGCTAGTAACAGTGATTTTCATTAGCGGCAAAACCGCATTGAGTCATTGTGTGTGTGTGTGTGTGTGTGCATCCGGTGTATCGGAGCACATGCACTCATCCCCCAGCTGGCGAATCCAGGCCAGTATCGGTTAATTTTTCACGCGTGCGCGATAAGTAATGCGAAAGACGATCTCGCGACACGATAATCACGAGGCGGAACCGCCGCGCTGGATGGATTCGCGTCCCGAAACTGATCTGGAATTTCTAGTGTCGCATTATAAGTCCCCGGCGCGAGATCTCGTATCAGCGCCGATATGACTTCCGGTCAGTTCCAACGAGGTGACCATGGCACGCGGTATCTCGGCGCTCGACGCTCAACGGCCGACGCTCGCCGGGCGATAAATTCGGAACGACTCCTCCTACCACAACTGCTCGGCGATCCTCGTATCTCGGCAGGCAGCCACGAGCAAAAGGGATATAATTCCAAGAGAGAAACCGAAATCCCAGTCCCCGGGGTCATTCGTCTCCATGGGTCTGCCGGCCCATTAAACCCGACGAGCAACATCCTGGCGGGCAAGCTTGCTATCCGCAGCAGCACCAATAGCAGCGGCACCAGCAACCACGAAAGAAGGAAGCTTATCGAGCAGAGCGTACCGCAAAATCGGAAACGAGCAAAAAAGGAAGCGGTGTCGATAAGTCCAGAGGAAATGGAGTATGCTCGCAGGCGGAGCAGGCAGCGAGGGGCAGACCGGATGTGACGCGACAGCACATAACGATGATCGCAGATTGCAGACTCGCTCGTTCGCTCGTTCGCTCCTCGCTTGGTCGCTTGCTCACCTCGCTCACTCTCCGACTCTCTCCCTTGCCAGTTGGTATAACGACGACGAGCTTCGAGGGTAGAGCACACGAGTCTCTAGGAGGAGAATTCAAGTCCGAACACGAAGGGTGAGAGAGAGAAAGAGAGAAAACGAACGAGTCCAGCGCACATGCACACTCACTCTCCACGGTCACACACACACACACACGACCTCCGGCATAGATCGATGGAAAGAGAGGAAAGATCGAAGACGAACGAACGGGAGATAACGGGGTTGGCAAACATGGAGATAGCATAGCAGCGGTATTCTTCTGTTATACTCGAGCAGGAGAGATAGAAGAAGAGATCGACCAAGAAGGGGGGAGAGAAAGAGAGGGCTCGAGAGGAGTGTTACTCCCGAGCCGAGTCAAATATGACATCGAAGGAGTGTTAGGAGTGTGCTGTAGTAGGATAGGTCGATGGGCTTGGCAACTCTGTACTATAGTGTACGGTGTATATCAATATCAAAAACACACTCGTAATTCTCGTGGGTCGCGTGCGGTATTCGGAACAGGATATACGCCACTCCGTTCCAGGAGTGAGGACTCGAGCGCATCGCGCCTTATCGTCATTAGCATTGAAACATGCGAAGCGTATAGCGGCGAAGCAGAATGCGAACGATAGTTGCCAGGAGAGCTTTTGCCTAAAGCCTAAAAGGTTTGCGTTTCGCTATTCCACCGGACATGGTGCAATCGTTGGAATAATTTTCAATTGATGGACGGGACGAAGAACTGCTATTCGAAACAACATAGACCCGTAGATATTGATGCAGCCGCGGATAACTCGTACGACTAGCGAATACGAATACCGAATGCAAAACACCACGCATTTGCACCAATGGCCACTCCTTACTGGTGCGCTCCTGCGCTCTTGTGCAAAGCACACTTGCAGCGGTTGATATTTCATCGATTTATTATTCGAAGCACACGCAACATGCGCCAAGGACGATGCTGTTTCTGCCGTCTCTTGACCGATTGTCACTGAAGACGAAAGATCGTGAAGCGTCAATTTTTAAGTGCATTAGCACGTTGCATTTATTGTACCGAGTGTGCATTATTGTAGGCCCGTTACATAAGGCGGTGGCTAAGGAACGCGTAGCGCGCAGTGCACCACCGCGTAGCACCCGCTGGGTTCAAAGATTATGAAACGTGACTGCGAGCACTGGCCAGTTTTGCAAAGAACCAGCAGCCGGAACACGAGTCGGCAAGGATATCTGGTATGCATACGGAATGATTCAAAACACACTGCATGCGTAAGTCGACAAGGACAGTCGAATGACTATACGACTGTTCGCGCACTTCCGGGTGAAGAATACCGATTCCAACATCAATGACAATCTTGCATTGTCGACTCACAGTTAGACTGTTTTCTGCGTTCTGCATTTTGCATTCTGCATTCTACGTTCTAAGAAGGTGTAGTTTACTCGGACAATGTGATTCGCATTATTCTCATTGGGCCTTACTTCCTGACTAAGTGCCATTGAGTCACTCATTGTCAGTTACTAGTCTTGAAGAATTTCCAACTGCAACAAGCTAATATGAAATTCGATGGGGCTATTTCCTTCGAAGAAAATCAGTTGAATACAGAGTACATACGCATAAACTTGGCAGAAGGGCTTGTCACTGTCGGAATACCCTCCTCCAAGCTGAGACAGATAAAGAGTGACACTCGTCTATCGCACATCCGTTATCTCGCATAGTACAAATCGCAAAAGGTGTATCGTGAATTCTGATTCACAACGAGATACAATCGTTCTTTCAAGATCGAAACAGTCACCGCAAAATTACCCTTTTGATTCTATGTGGCTTTTCTAGCAAAGCGGGTTTTAATCCTCACCAACGAGTGCGTAGCATATAGCGCCAGTCAAGTTGCCTGCCTATGCGCCATGCGTGGAAATCATGGTTTCATTCATGCCAAACATGAGCCGTGTGTGTGCGTCTGTCTCTCGCCTGGTGCTGCGACGCGCGTGACCGTGCCAATATCCACTTATACACCGTGAATCCATAATTCCTCGTTTAGAACCAATCATCCCAATTTGCCACTTGACAATGAATAACAAAACCTAATTACTGAACGAGAGTAGCCTACTCATCAAGAAAGGATTGGGTACGCATATTTCGATAACTGAGACAGAACCAATGATTCTTCGAACGCCAGTTGACTTGGGATTATAAAAAGAGAATTTCTGAGTCACGCTATAGATCGGTGCAATTATGCATGAGTATAACGGGTGCGAGCGTGTGCGCACACAGACAGACAGACAGGCAGGCAGTCAGGCAAGCAGGTAAGCAAGTAAGCAAGTAAGCAAGCAAGCGAACAGGCTCTGCCACAGGAAAGTCGGAGGGTACGTCAAACCCAATGGCATTCACTCGTATCGGCGTTCTCGAATGAGCGGTTTGTGTTGGTGCGAAGGTAACACGTGCGCGTGAGTATGAGTACGCACAGTCGTATAACTAGGCGAAAGAGAGAGGATATACGTATGTGTGTAAGCGAACAAGTAAAGTAACTGAGTGAGTGAATAAGTAGTAAGTATAAGTAAATAAGTAAGTGTATTAGACTATGTGAACGTCGATTCGAAGGAAAGAGCGTGCACGAATGGTAGCGTACACGCGTTAGTTTTACGAACGAAACGGTACTCGAGGCGACTTTCTCGCAAACTTTCTACACCTGTGGATTTCATTCACTTCTTTGCCCACAACTGGTCCCCGTGAAAGCGTGGCGTATGACTTAATCCTCGACCAGTCACGTTCGTCTAATCGCGAATCGAGTTACTACCCAGTCGCGTGACCTATCTGCCACTCGATTGACTCGGTAATTGAACGCACACGAATCCACCCCGATTCCTTGACGCACGTTTAACGACCGCGACTCTTACCTCCAGCGGAATCTCAACGTTTCGAAATACACCCACGACCCACACTCGTTCGGTCTACTCAGCCGGCGACCCCACATTCCGAATCTCCTGCTCGCTAAACGGATCGGTGTCGCTCTCGTTCACGAATGCGTACCAAAAATTTCCTAGCCCCAATAATATTCTGAGAAAACTTGCTTCTCGATGAAGAAGAAGAGCACAAGAGCAACACTACAAAGCGTGCAGATACGTAGGATTGAAACGTTCGCTGGATTGGTTGTGTCAATCATCTTGTTTATCGCCGAAGATATGACCCGCACAACCAGTCCTACAAACTTATCGTATGCACCGACACCCTCGGTGCATCATAGTTACTTCTACTTCCTCCTATTGAGGGTCCATTAGAGAGAAGTTTTGTCGTTGTTGTTGCTAATCATTTCGGAATCAACTTGCTTTAAGTATGAGTATTTCAGGACTTCCCTAAAATTTTGCCTCAAGTGGAAGCCGAGCCGGCGGTATGCGCGCAGTTTAGGTATCAAGGAAATTATAACAAATCATTTCCGCAATATTAGGGATTTGAACCTGCGAATCCCGTGTTAGGAATTTGGGGTTTTACTCACTCTGCCACTGTGGTACTCTCAACAAGTTCTACCGCTTCGTATACGATTCTAACAGACATCAGCAGAGTGTTTCCGACCAGAAGTGGTTATACATATGTACAAGCAGAAAATTCAACTCACCGTTTCGACTAGGGGGCCGTGGAGGCGCAGGATAATGGGGCGGCGTCAACGGTACGAAGGGTGCTCCGGACGAAGTTGAAGTCGAAGTCGAAGCTGAAGTCAAAGAGGATGATGACGATGACAATGACAACGATAAGGACGATGGCGGTGGCAGCGGCGGTGGTTGATGCGAGACAAGCCTGGGTGCAGGTCTGGGTGCAGGTGTTGGCGCGGATTCGGGTTCGAGCGGGGCCGACGAGATCGTTGACAAACTTGGCAGCAGGGTGGTGATGGGGGTGTTATTCGTAGAAGCCGCCGTCGCTGCCGTGGACGTGGCGATCGTCGTCGTGGCGGTGGCGACCGCGGTCGAGCCGATGCTATTGGCGATGTCGAGGCTGCTGGACGGCCAGGGTTGGCGCCGCGGTGGCAGCGCCGGGGGCGGGTCGTAGTCCAAGGTATCCACACTTTCGGCACTTCCGTTTCACCGGTACCCTTCTCTCACCCCCGATTAAATTTCAACGACGCGCTACTTACGGCGTTCGTAGCACTGTTCGCGCACGGCAAAGATGCATGCAGACGCGAAACCGCGCGCGCGCCCGCGCGCGAAACGGACTGCGCCCGAGAGAGAACTCCTTCGCTGCCGCTTTGCCCTCTGTCCCGCTCTGCTTGGGGCCTGGGGCCCGCGCGGAGCGGCCGGCGGACACACTCTCGTACGATTGCGCGCTCGGTTCGTAACCTCGCGCACCTAAACTCACGGCGACCTCTTCTTTGAATGGCCTCGCGCTCTCGTCACTGGTTCCGGTGCACTGCTCACGTCACAACACACACGCGCACACTTCCCTTCCTCTTTCTCCTTTTTACTCCCTCCTTTTTTTCTCGCCCTCGCCCTCTTTCTGTCTAATTCAGGAGAGAGTTCTTCTCTCTCTTTCTCTTCTTTCCGCACGAATTTTCTTTGGCTGGCGAGAGCGCTCGTTGCGAGTGTCTTTCTACTTTCAAACTGCCGGTGGCCAATATAGGCAGAAGCCAAGAAGTCGAAGGAGTCGAAGTAGCAGTAGCAGTAGCAGCAACAGTAGTAGTAGTAGTAGTAGTAGTAGTAGTAGTAGTAGTTGTAGTTGCAGCAGCAGCGGCAGCAGCAGCAGCAGCAGCAGCAGCAGCAGTAGATCTCAGAACGCCGCGGCTTCCTCTCGCACACTGCCAGCCAGCCAGTAGCACACACACGGCGTTTCCTCTGGTGCCAACGGCGGGCGTCTTTCGCTCGTGCTCACCCTCTCTTTTCTCTCACTCTCTCTTTCTCTCTTTCTGGCTCTCGCTCTTTTTCTCTCTCTCTCTCTCTCTCTCTCTCTCGGTCTCGTGTGCGTGTTTCCCCCGGTACGGGTTGTTGCAGCGGTGGCAACGACACAACGACGATGGCAGTGGCGATGGCGATGGCGATGGCGGCGGTGACCACGACGACGTACTTGAGAGCAAGCTCGGGGGGGACAGAGAGAGAGAGAGAGGGTCGGAGGGACGAGGGAAGGAGGAAGGTAAAAAGCACGAGGGAGCGACGATTAGCGGACGCAGGAGAGAGAGAAAGAGAGAGTGAGAGAAAGAGAGCCGACTGAATCTCGCGTAGGCCGTCTGCCAGTAAACAGGCTCCTTCATTCACTGCTTATTTTATACGGGCGGCCCCCTATGCTCCACAGAAATAGCCACTTTGCTCTGTCCTCCTCCGGCGCACATACCACCGCCGGATATGCCTTCGCTCCACAAGCTCCTTCTCTCTCTCTCCCGCACTTCTGGCTCGCCTTTCTCTCGCACTCCCGCATTCGTGTCACGCGACTCGCACCTCAGACGACAGTACTGCTCTCCGTGAAAAAGCAACGAGTAGGAGGCCGCCGTCGCTCCTCTTCCTCCCGTGCATCCTTCTTTCCTGCGAGGTCACGATATATACTCGCACTCGAAACTACTCCTGGCTACTACTCCTCCTGCCTACTCCTGCTATGTACGCGCCCAGCACGATGATCCTGTAGAAATCCAGCTCGGCGTTCCCTCTTTTCCGTTCACTCGATCACTCGACAAAACTTCACTTGCAGATCACTACCGTCGACGCGCGTGAAAGCCTTTACCGCGAGGGATTTACGCTGCCCTTTACGGCGGTTATCCGTTAGAGAGATACTCATAAGCACGCGCTAGTCACCAAGTCACTTTACCACTGCCAGCAGCAGCAGCAGCAGCAGCAACAGCAACAACAAGAACAAGAATAACAATAACAACAACACCGTCAAGGCTCGTTGGCTTCTGGCACAAGTGCACGACCTCCCGTACTCCAATGACGAGGATAACGAGGAGAACCTCGGTGTCAGCAACGACAGCTGACGTGAAGAGACGTCTCCTCTCTCTCGCCCAAGAGGTCTTCGACGGCGGCAGATCGGTGGAACACAGTAGCCGGTTTCACGATACGTCCCCCCACGGGTCCAGTGGGTTCAGTCGAGACTCTTGTAGCACCAGCACCAGCAGCGGTCAGTCAGTCAGTCAGTCAGTTATCCAGTCAGGCGGCTCGTGCTCTGAAATTCCGCTCGTACTGGACCACTCCTGCGACACACAACAGATCGGGTTCTCGTAAACTCAGAGGAGCCGAGTGTGTAAAGGGGGTTTCGCACGCTCACTGGTTTTCTCGAATGGCGAGCCTCCGCTCGCGATTTCCCCGCGATGCCAGGCAAAGTACGCGCACACATTCACCCTCGCAATCACACACCGAACCTCAGAGTGTTCGCAGAGCACACTTTTCTCGCTTACTCTTGCTCGCCCTCTCTCGCGTCCTCTCTCACTTGTTCGCGCCCGCATCGAGCGGAAAAGGAGGGAAAGAATCCGAGCAAAGCGAGTAGGAGGAAGAGAAGAGAGTTGAGCCGAGCACGAGAGGGGTAAGCGGAAAGAAGAGAGAGGTTGAAGAGGGGTTCGCGGAGGAAAAGAGAGGAGAAGCTTCAGATACACTACGAGAGGAAAGAGCGAAAGAGAGAAAGAGAAAGAGAAAGGACGGTGGAAGCGAGAAGTGGGAAGGGAGCAACGCTCGTTCGCATAAGATAAGAGAGAGACAGGGAGACGTTCAGCTGGCCTCGGCGGCCATGCCGGTGTAGATCGTGCGAGCACGGACCAGGCGCGTACTATCCAGCTTACGGGGCCACCAGTCGGGACACGATCATCACCCTTTTCTTTTTCTATCCTCTTTTACTCACTTTACTCACTTCCGCTGGTTCCCATGGATGCAGCGCTTTCCTCACGTTCCTCGCGTTCCTCGATTTCCCCGCTTTCCTCTTGATTTCTTTTCCACTGGATTCTGGACCTCCGTATCGCTGTCTCCAGGGCTTTGTCCACTGAACGAACACAGGCCGCAATATGTGCGGCACGAGCGAGTTCGCCGTGGTCCCTAACCTCGTTCACGGGCTATTCACACTCACGAGTAACAGCGAGTAAGACTTGCCGGTCGACGAAACCCTCGACTCATGCACGTATCCAATGTTTCTTTGAGCACAAATGCGCCTCTCCTCACTCGCGATATTGAAGGCGCACCAGCGAGAAACGAACTCAAACACGAACTCTAGAGGCACCAGTCGAACGTACCGCGAACAGACGCGCGCTTACACCGATCGCGTGGAACACAAGCGAAACGTTCTCGGTTCTTGTACGAGGGTACGAGATCCGCAGCCTCCTCCTTCTTTTCCTTCTTCTCTTGCTTCCCTTCTCCTTCTCCTCCTCCTTCTCCTACTCCCAGTTGACACCGTAGCACGGCGAACCAGACCGATTCGTGCGCACACGCTCGTCTCGCGCGAGCGTATCGGCCGTTTTTACTGAAATCGTGTACCGTTTGCTTTCGTAGCAGGACAGGCGGGAGCAGTCGTGCCTCCTTACGGCGAGGCCGGCTGCGCTCAGTACTTAGTGCTCGGTGTTGCCTGCGGTGTCGTAGACTCTCTGCTGGTTTCTGCCTCGCTAGAAGTTACACACAGTCGAGCTGTCGAAGCACCAGCCTGTCGGGCCGTGGGTGGGGAGCGTGCCGATGCCGCGCACGCGCTCTCTCGCTCCGCCGAAAGTTGCATATGCGCGTACTCACTAACACTAATTCTTCGAGTCGTGTATGGACGTACCGGGATGTGCCGGGTCTGCCCTGCCGCGCTGTGCGCGCACGCTTCACAGTGCGTGCCCGCAACCTCACCGCCGCCGCGCCGTACCACACCGCCACGAAAGCACCGTGACGCCTGCGACCCTCGTCTGTCCTCCCTACCAACGACCCCCCGTCCCCCGGCCTCGTACCCCGCCAGAGCCAGACGCGATACTTCATTCATGCTCGTATTGTGCGACCAGGGCTGGATAAACAACCGCGGGCCCCGGCCCCGGCCCCAGCCCCGGTGTATCTTCTTAAAACTTTTCCGCGATACGATTTTCGTATTCCCTCCTGCTACGACTTTGCATATTTCAACCTCTAGGCTCGCATCTACCGTTCACAATTGTACTAATTTTCATTTTATTGCTCTCAAATGTAGCCGCAATGGGAATCTTTGGCAGCCGCGTGCGTCCGTAAACCAGGCCGCAAGGCGCGTCGCACATAACCGATCATTCATTTATCCTCAAAATCCGGTAGATACTATGGACGAGGAATGGATATGACATAGCTTGAGTATGCTTCAATTTAGTTTTTAGCTAATTGTACGATCCCGTGGACTGGCTACGGTATCCCGTCCATGGGGTTCGACCGATGAGATAGGTACCGACAAAAAGGTAAGGTGATCGACTCCAATATCCGCTCCTTTCTCCGTCAAGTTTGAAAAATCTTCGTTCAGGTGATCGGACGTCGTAAAAGCGATAGCCCTCGCTGTAGTACGGGCTCTCCCACATGTCGGAGAGACTCGGTTCTCTTCGTAAATGTCCGCCGACTACATCCTCTTTTATCTTCGTTCCTCTCGTGGGAGAACCCGTAGATCCATCCTCTTCCGCGACTCTCGACTCTCGACTCTCGACTTCTCTCGTTCCCTCCCTCTTTCTCTCTTTTTCTCTTTCCCTCCCACTCTCTCTCGCTCTCTCTGTCTCTTGCGCTCTCTTCATCCGTTTACGCGTAAGTCGCGTTCAGAATTGTGTGTCCGTGCAGCTGTATTGGTGCATGGCTTATTTACGCGGTTGTATGTGTGTCCCTCCTCCCACTGTCGGTTGTAAGCTAGACAGTGAGCATAAGGTAATCGCTCTCTTGCTCTCTCGCTCTCTCATTCTTCCTCCCGATTCCACGTGCACTTTCTTCCTCGCTCTCTCGCGGATGGCACCGACCAATGCAGCCACTACTTTTGGAATCAATCAGCCGCACTCGTTCGCTCGCGCGCTCCAACTTGCCACTTGCCTTCGGACGAATTGTTGACGAAAATACCACGGTGGCTCCTACAAACAAAATTATTGTTTATATCCGATTGCGCGAACGCGATATTTTTAGCGTACTGCCGGTTGAGCGGCATCGGGCCGGGACTTACGTCACGACGGGCTCGAACTGCCACGCCACACCGCGCTTCCTTTTAATCTCGGCTCTTGCCGCGCTCATGCGGACAAAAATCCGCGCGTTACAACCCCCGCGCGATCAACGATGCACCGCTTGATAACTATTGCGCTGGAAAATAAATCATCCTTTTAACGACCGGTGCTTTACCGATCTCTAACTCCGGCAATCGCTCTAACTATACATCATCGCGCGGCGAAAACTTGAAATGCGGATCATAACGTCGTACACCTATCCTGCCGGACGGATCTCCTTCAACTTGAGATTCATCCGTGTATGTAAAGTTACGCCAGTTACTTGTTTACAAAAAAGTATAAACAATCGAGGAACATATAAGAAATTATATGCAACCGGACGTATCACTCAACATGTTCATATTTAACCTTCTCAACCGTTAAGATGAATCTGCATATTACGCAAAATTGTATGCTATGTTTTCGTTATACAAGCGAATTTTATATCCACACCTTTGATCTCTCGATCTCGTGTAAGAGAGAGAAAGAGAGAGAGAGAGAGAGAGATGCACCGTTTAGTGGACTGTATCGTACGAGAGCCACCTTCCAGCGGAAATTGATAAGTGTTGATTGGAAATCGCGTGCAATCAGAGCGGTGTTCAACGGGTCAATTAGCATGAAATTTAGGAAGGCAAGCTAACGGCTCACGGGCAAAGTAATCGCGCGTGATTCAACAATGCCGAATGCATCGGGGTCCACTTAATAAGTTGTCACGTAAACTCGAGTGTCGTTGCGCATCCCACCCTATTTGCCCTATACAATTCTACGGGGATAGAAGGTTTGGAGTTTGGAGAGGACGTTAAGGTTGTTCAAGGTCCTTGCAGGATATCGTTTCACGTTGCGACCGAATGACGCGCAATTGAAGCATTTCGAGCAACAATTATTATCCTCTTTGCGTTAACGCCGTCGTGCCAGTTATCTTTGAACGAGGACTTTGGCGTAAAATAGTTCTCCTGAATTCACAGCAATCGAGGTATGAGTGGGATTATGGAAGCAATTTCGACTCGACTGGATTAGTTCGACCGGACGGATAATTCCAGGAGGCAAGGAAGGTTTCGATTCGTTTAATGAACTTCCAGCGGGTGTGTTCCCTCCCAGTTTCTCCTGTTAGTAATGTAAGCGACGACATTTATATCTACGCTTCGGGCGTGGCGATGCGAATCGCGTGCAACGCTTCCCTCGGGAGGATATCCGGCGTGGAAATGCTTCGCCCTACCTCTCCCTTCCCCTTCTCTTCCTGCTTGCTCTCCCTCTTCTCCCTTGCTCTGCTCTTCTCTTCTCTTCTCTTCTCTCTTTGATGATCACCTTTCGTTGAGCTATGCGTTGTATACTCGCGTACTGCACCGAGCTGTTTCGTTTCTCGCCTGTTCCAGGGAAGCTAATTTGTCGTTAAACTTGCTCGTTTCTAACGCTTACTTGGTCGACGGTTTGAACGCTTCTAATGCCAATACTTTCGAACAGTGATGTCGCTTTTTCACTGATCTCATTGAATTTCACTGAAGAGAGTCCCGGTATCCTATCTAGGAAAACCCATGCGCTTCTTCTGTTAGTCAATGATTAAAGACAAACGAAGAACAGAAATACATTTTGTTTGCCTGCGCCATTGGCGTCAGCAATTGTTGGGGTTAATTGTCTAATTGAGTAAGGTACCCGCGCGATACCGAGGAACTTCTATATTTATTAGTCACGATGGCATAGTGTTATCCCCATTTTCGCAATCTCTTCTGCTCTTCCTTCGCAATATCTTCCGTGCATTCTTGTATTTGAATCTGATGGAACAACAAACCCCCATTGCTTTTTAACGCGTGTCATAGTGTGCTATAGCGTGTCATTCTCCCATTTCTTCCATTTCTTTCATTCCTTCCTATTGAACTACCGATACTACTACGACTACTACAGCCACTACTACTACCACTACATAGTACTACTATGTGCTACTAACCGGGCGGGTCGCAGGCATTATCTCGCCGGAGCTAATGAAACCTGACCTCTTACTCACAAAAATCGTCCTCGTCAAAACAGCCACTTGGCACTCGGTTTCTAAGAATAGGTGTGCCCACTGGCCATGTTAAAGCGGGAAATTGTCGGAACGAGCACGACAAAATAGAGTAACGAGTACGCGCTTCCATAGGAGGCGACGCGACGGTACGTGCATAATCTGGTTCGCTCTACTTCTGCCCGTTACGCGAAAGACACCTTGTCTTCTATCCGTGATTTCCTTCGCGGTGATATAAATATACCCCGGCAATATTATATATTTCAGGACACACCTATTCCTGTCCAATTAGGACAGGCCGATTCAAAGGCTGAGAAAGACTGTTTCACACTATATTTAACTGGTGGCAATGGCGGTAAGAGTAGCGTATCTTGGAAGTGTTCATTAATGTAGTGAATGGTTCATACAGGTTTGATCCTCGCTCTTGTCCACGAGTGTCCCCCCACCTAACTTTGACCGTTCTCTGATTCTTCCTCGACTGGTAATCAGCAATACAACGAGTGACATTTTTCTATTTCCTCCTAACCTTCCCGCCATTCTCATCTTCCTTCACGAGAGCAACCTTGATCGATCGTATAATACCGTTATTGAAAGTATCTACATTGGTATATTGTTGCAATCATGAAAGAATTATGATGGCGGAAATCAGAAATTACTTTTCCTTGTCTCTCTCAAGCTATTGCAATTAACCTGCTGTAAAAAATTAGGAATCGGAGCCCATGGCAGGCACTAACCGTGGATGATGTATTTCGTTGCGATAGTAGCGTTCGATCGAATTGAGCGCAAAACGCGGCCACGAAAGGACGCGCGATCGCTCGCGGTTCGCCACGTATAAGCGAGCGGAGAAGGAAGCGAATCGTTAGTCAAACGATTCAGGGAAGGCTAATTTCGTGCTCATCAGTATGACCGGGAGGAATCTTGGTCGCGAGGATGGCGAATTCCGTCTCCGGCGGATGCGAGCCTCTGGAATTGGTCCTGGCGACCGTAGTGGCTTGGTACAGTGCGGTAGGAGACCGGCACAACACAGTCGCGAGATCGGAAGTGACCGCGGAGCCGGAAGGAAGGGGGGTTTACGGGGCAGAGTGCACGATAATTACCGATAAAATACATATTTTCTGGGTCTGTTAACAGATATGCAGTCACCGATACTGATCAACCGAGGAGTCTGAAATTGTTTTGCACCTGGTAGAGTTGTATTATTACACACGGTTACCTAGATCTCTCTTATCGCGGAATGCGTCGATTTTTCGGAGCGATTTCCAGTTCCGGAAAGGTGTACTTGACAAAATCTAAAATAAAGCGGTGCGTCAAAAGAATTTACGTTTTACGGGGCGGGTTGCTCTAGTCGTATCTTCCGCGATAAGTAACCGATTGGAGAAATCAGTTCAATAAACTCGAATCGCGTCGCCACAATCTGGACGATTTTTCGCAGTTTTACGCGAGTGAGAGAGATTGTTCGGTACGGATCTGACTGTCTGGAGAAACGCGAAGCTCGAGCAGACGGGCGAGTGCGCGAGGCGAGGGGAACGGACGCGGCACATGTCTGTAAGTAGGCGTATAGACTACTCTCACAATCAGAGTGGACTACACACTCGCAGTCACATGTACATTGCGTACAGAGACGCGTATAGAGACGCGTATAGACGCGAGGACAACCTGCAGATGCATGAATGACTCGAAATGACGTGTGTTCATTGAGCGCGGCCTGCCGTGCCGACTTGGTGCTCCCGGTGGCTCCCAGCAAGGACACGACATATTTTCTGACTCCGCGTAGGAAAAGACTCGAACCGTACGATCGGCGATTCTACCTTCTCCACGCGAAACGCGCTAAACATTCAGGGTGAGAGCACGTCAATCACACGGAGAGGCACGCCCCTGCAGCAAAGTCGCGACGGCTTGCAATTTCCTCGTTCCTAGTTCCCAGTTCCCACTTTCCACCTCGACATCGCAAAGAGTGCTCTTTTCACCTGACTTATTCCACCTGGTACATACGGAATATCTCAATGGTTCTCCACCGATCGATTACGTATGTACATACGTATACATATGTACGTCTAACGCGCAGATCGATACTAACGACGAGTAAGCAAGTGGGAGTGCTGGCTTACACGCCCAGCCATTCAATCAGCCATAAACCACAGGGCAAGTACCCACCAGTGCCCACGGAGTAGGACGAGAATGACACACGCTTTCCTCCTAACGAACCATGCTATACCGGAGATTAGGGGTTAGGGGTTACGGTCGGATTCAATCAGCTCATAAAAAAGTTTATTCGCGAACGAGTCTCGTAGAATGAGCGAGCGAACTTGTTTGTGCTCGGTGTTGGTTTGTATCCCCTAATAACTACAGACGGTATCGATGACTCTGTGGAGTAGGAGTGAAGTAGCAGTGGAGTAGCAGTGGGTGTTGGGGAGGGAGGGAGGCGAAGAGAGGAAGAGGGATCCTGGTGAGAAGGGCGAGAGGTGTGTGCTCGTGTGTGCGGATGGGGGGATCGTCGTTTGAGCACTCGAAGAAGGGAGCTGAGGAACCCACGGCAGAGAGGAAGGGTGCGTAGAGGAAATGAGCGCGGGCACACAGAGGCATATAGAGGCACACGGATGCACACACTGCCAATTGCCTCCAGTAAGCGTGTACCACACACGTCGTATGCGTGTTTGCGTGCGCGCGGAGAGAGGGCCGCATCGGTAAACTGATTAAGTGACTTACATAAGTCCCTCTTCGAGGAACGTCCAAGCAGTTTCACGTTGATTCAATGAAAATAGGCTTCTTCGCAGGAAAAAAACCCGAGAGCTGCCCTAGCAATCGATAGTACGGGCTTCCCGAGGGAAAGAGCACGCACAATGCGCTTATTGCGCATCCACGTCTCGCAAGCAGCCAAGCACCACTTCCTGCTCACGGTGTGAAATCCACTCTATTCTCCGATCGGAACTTCCTCTGATTCTTTGGACCGGGAAACTTGCGTGCCTCGGGAGTCTCGCAAATTCGAGGCAACCTCGAGTATAGTTAATCTTCGATTAGCATTTTCCTATCTCTCACGTGTTGCTGCTATCTCGCGTATCTCTCGTATCCGTCGTATGATTTGGGTATACATACTAGGATGTTCGAAACGACGTGATGGTTATTCTGGGCGTACTGGTCGTTGGATAATCGCCGGAAGTAAAGCCGTCAGAGGTGTTTAGGATTGTGGTGACTGTACAGACTGTGCAGACATTGCAAACTGTGACGACTACGTAGCAGCGGATCCAAACCAACGCCAATTGATTCTTGTTCACAACTTGGTTTCCTGCATGGCAAGGAAAGCGAGAAATCGAGCAAAGAATTAGTTAATGAAATGAGATATCTGTCAAGCTGTTAAACACCTTTCTCTCTCGTATACATATACAATTCGTTTTAGACGTAATACGTATATCCAGAACGCGAGTAACTATATCCGACAAGGAAGTTGTCAAGTCGCAGGATGCATGTTTCCGGCACTTATCGTTCCTCAATTCCACATCCATGTGCATGTATACTCCTTATGGCGGCGACTCCGTCCGAAATATCTGGAATTCCCAAATTTGTTGCGCGAGTTTTCGATTCTTTTTCAAGATGTTGCTTATCGTCCTTCGCAATCCCTCCCACTCACTTGACGATATCGCGTAATCCATTCATGCTCGTGTAGACTCTTGCAAAACATCCGAATCAACGATGCGCATACGCCTCCATTGACGATCTCACCTTTTTTCCCTATAGCAACCAGGATTCTTTCGACTTCGGTCGATGCGAAGCTAACAATAATAAGTGTCTACACCTTTAACGGGGATCGTATTGCTCAGTTCGTTCGCTTACGAGCGCGCAGCATTCATTAGTGCCACTCGATTGAAATATTGTTACGTCTGATTATAATCTATCCTGTCTGCAAGCACGATTTGCATTTTGATAACCAGTCTGGTGTCTGGTTGCGGTCGCAGGCAAAAAGCAAGTCAAGGAGGGCAGAGCGAGTAATTTAACATCGGTTGCATCTGTCGCACCGGTTGCAACGGTTGCACCGGTCGCATATTTTTTTCCCCTCGTTTTCTCCCGTTTCCCCCGATTTTTCCTCGTCTTCTCTCTCTCGCTCTTCTCGAGCTTCCTAGACACAAATACCCGGGCGAAATCACACATACGTACCTCGTCAGCGCAAACAAAAACAGGAAGAAGGTTACGCTGATACACCCGAGTGCAAGTAGCAGGCCGATCGTGGTTTTCTTGCGAAACGAGTAGTCTTTATTTTTATCGCGATAATACGCTCGATTATTTTATACAAAGTGATTACACATACAAAACGAACGGGGCTCTCGTACACCCCGTTCTTCTTCGTTTTTTTTTCTTCGTATTTCTTATTTCCTATTTCCTATTTCTTTCTTTCGTTCTTTCTGGGCAGAAAAACACTCTGTCGCATCATTTGCCGCCTTCTCGCAGACACCAATTCTTCTTTTCTCTCGCACTCACTTTCTTCCCCCGCCCCCTCTCTCTCTCTCTCACTCTCTCTCTCGCATTCCTTTTGCACTCTCTTGCCTCGAGCCTAACGCGCGCTTCGCTGCACGTACTTCGTATCATTATCCCCCTTTTCTTCGCGATACTACCTAGTTTTCTATGGCTCTTCTCCCTCTTCGGCTTGAACACTCACAAACAAACCGGAAGCACGTTCGCGATTCTAGGCGAGAGACAACGCATGAACGAACGAGTGGCAGACGGACGATTCACAATGTTCCTACGAACACGAAACGGGGCAAAGAACTTGCATGGCTGCGAATGCATTCTAACTAGATCTCTATGTTTGTTGGGGCAACGACGAGCTGCTCGAGAGAAGATTCGCGATTTTTATTCTTTTTTTATTATTTGTAGTATTTTTATCATACTTATCGAACTATCTCGCAGGTTGACTTCACTAAGCGTTCTAGTGACGGGGTCTACAATGGATCGCTCCACTTGGAGGGTCCTCAGCTATACACGTATAAATCTAGACTTTCGGGCTCTCCAGTTCGACAGTACGTGTCTACATACGTGCATATATACTGCTGTGATCTTCTTCCGGAAACTCCGATCAGGACGTACCTTCTTGTGCGTAAACACGGTAGCTCGCGACACCTCTCACCGATCGGAGATTCGAAGATTATACCGAAAAGCCTGGTTCTCCCGATTTGGATAGTTTTGTGCGGCACTTTACGAGTCGTATGTATTTCGAGAGTGGCAATGGGACCGCGAACTTGGACATAAAATCGGCACGGATAGTAAAAAGAGATCACGTGGTACGCGTAATTGAAACGAGATAGAGAAAAATTGGGCTTGCTTGTTTTCTGCGCGAAGAGAAAGAGGAAGAACGAGGAAGAACAAGGAAGAACAAGGCGCATATTCAACCCAACTATCGGCGCATGTTCTCTTCGCAGCAGCTAACATCGGGATCCAATACGTACACGTATATTGTCAGTCGCGATCCGCGAGACTACAGATCATTCTTCGCGGCATTCTTAATAGGTTAATTCATTCTGCAATTGTTCATCTATAATTAATTAACCGATAGAGAAGTACTCCGATCGAACCTTCTTTCCAACGTAACGGGCGATCAAGAAACGCGGTAGCATCTCGTGGCAAGTATACAATATAGCAGAGCGTAGCTCATAGCGTTGACGCTACAAATATACATGTATATCTGTATACTTAAGAGAGATTGTTAGATTGTTTTCTACGCGAGGGTGCCACACGATCTTATCGCTTCTCGAATATCGATACGGTTAAGACGACTCTTTCTTTTTCTTCCCTGCGGGAGTCTTCGCGACTCTTATACACGATTTAGGAAACTCGCGTGCAATCCACGCTTATTGATCCTCGTTGGAAGGCAGATCCATAAGGCCTATTCGTTTTGTTAAGATTAAAATTATACCTGAGGTCGTTGGCGACGAAGGACAAAGTGCGAAGGACCAAGGACGAACTTTAGGGAGAATAGGGAAGTTTAGGTAGAAGTATGGAAGTATGTATGGATGTGGTGGCTCTTGTGTCCGGTGTTTCACGATAATGCGCATCGGGGATTTCTCTTCAATTAAGTACTATAATATCCTATAAGCGACATGTTCTGACAGTATGATTCAGTATGCTTCGGTATGCTCCATTATACCCTCGATGCTTCCTGATTCCTCGTTGTCCACAGCCATCGTAACTGACTACTATACTCTCAATGCGAACCTTCTCGTTTCTAATTAATCGAATCTCCCTTTGAAAGAATTTCCCTTATCACCTGCGGATAAAGATTGGCGGTGGACAAAGTCCAGTTAGTGGGAGGTGTGTTATGCGATTAACGAAAGAGAAAGGGAACGAAGGGAAACGGAGGAGGCTCATCGTCGTTTTTCTAGATCACGAGCCGGAAATGGGCGACATGAGAAAAGGCAAAGGGCCGGATGATCGAGTGAAATAGGGTAGTAGGAAGTATGCATCGACTCACGAAAATCAACGATCTTGGTGAAAATTCGAAAATGTTCGACATATATATTACAAATTGAGTAAACGAGCCACGAGAGGCAAAAGGAGGAGGAGGACACGGTCTCGAGAGGATCGCGTAGTCTGCAGCTCTCAGACTCGACGGCGCGGCCTCTCGAAATGTATGCCCGAGGGCCTTCCAATCGATAGCCTTCCGTATCGACTCCCATCGAGCCCTAGAGTATCTGGAAGAGTTTCTTCAATTCCACCATTAGCTGCCAATCCGTTTTAACCAGGTCGTCTCTGAAGTACTCTTTGCAGGCGTCTATGCTCTGTCTGCTGATCTGTAACAAAGAGAACAAGAACGTGGGGTGTGTTTGGCGAAAAATCAAAAATCTCTCGCGCTTATTTCTCGATGGCAACGCTCCAACTCGTCGAAAAATCCCACGACCCGACGCAACTCTAACGCGCCTCTCTGCTCGCTCTGCTCGGTCTACTTACTCTGTTCACTCGACTCTCCGCCGAGTGGAGAGAACGAGAGAGAATGAGAGACAGCGAGAGAGAAAGAGAGGGAGGGAAGGTAGAGGCAGACGCGCCTCAAAGGTCAATGAAATTTCACGTGCGCTCAACGGAGGCCGATGATACTCGTAGATAAGGGTCGCCGCCGCTACTCGAGGAAATCATGCAATCGTGCAATCGGACAATCGTGCGATCGTGCAATCGTGCACTCGTGCTATCGCACTATCGTTCTATCCTACTATCGTTGTGATTCGCGAGCAGTCTGTGGAAAAGGTCGCCAAGTCGCGAGTCCCTCGTCATCTCCACGAGTTTCGTTAATCCAGCGGAAAAAAGGTACATCGCAAACATACATTTGTTTACTCCGCGGATTTCCTCGATTTTGTGAATTCAGCAGCATCGATAACGATCCACGAGGCAACTGGAAACGACCATCCGGCCGGTCGAGAGAAAACTCGAGAGAAAAATTCTCTATTCTGAATACTAATAGGATAGGGAGAGCGGAAATGGAATGATTGTCAGAGAAGGAATCGACGTGATAACAAGGAGCAGAAAGGAGCACTCTATCGAACACTCGATCCTCCTCCGACGAGGAATAATTTCAACGAATTGGTTTTCGCGAGGACAAGCGCACGCTCGCGTACACGGTCCATTCACTAACGTAACGCTTTACAACTGTTTCCGCCCCCACCCCCGGCCGGAAGTCCCGTTTCATTCATGGATCGGTCACAATGGTGGTTTTACGCGGCTATTGAGGACGCCTGCCTCCCGCCACGCCCCTGCTACCTTCTCCCACTACCTCTCTCTTTCTGTATCTCCCTCTCCTTCTTCTCCTTCCTCTCCTTCGTCCCCTGCCTCTCATGCCTCCGCCGCCCTCTCGCTGGTTCTGCTCGACCTCTGGCTCCCTTCCTCTCTTACGCACTCCATGTCACTATCCCTTCCTCGCGCGCGTGTACATTGCCGCGCATACACACACGCACACCCGAGGATCCTACGCTCATTTGTCCCGCTTCCTCTGCTTCCTCTTCTTCCTCTTTTTCCTCTTTTTTCTCTTCTTCCTAGGCTACTTCCGTCTTTCTTTCTGCGGCTGACACTCGCTCGCTCGTGGGGGATTCGTACTACAGTATGTACATGTATGTTGTACCTCTACAAGCCAGACGGGGGCCTTTTCTCTCCGTCTGGACTCTGCGTCTGACTACATACTCCGGTTGTCCCAGTCCTCCTACTTCTTTTCTTCGCTACCCGCTACGTTGCACAATCCGCGGAGCATGAAGCGTGGAGCGTAGAGCGTGGAGTGAGCAAGCTTGCAGATGCAAATGTCTCTCGTTGAGAGGTCGACGGGACGAAGATACCCGGCAAGCTGCCGATATCGATATCCACCGACCAAGAACCGATCCCCTGAGAGTATCTACCTGCCAATAATGCCCGGCTATTCATCGAGGTAGGCTTCTATCTTTGGAACTGCGAAGCAAGGATAGCCTCCTCCTACCCCGAATGATGATTAATGAGAGAACGGTGACGTTGTCGGTACCGAGGATGGGTCAACTATTTTATGATAGTTCTACTTGTAGTAGTATGGAATAAAGGATGACTGTAAAACCAGAAGCGTTTGCGATTTCTTTGGTTTCGAGAATTTGACATAAAAAATTAGAGTACCGATGTCTGGTACGAAATCTTGCTGTCTATTTAAAAAAATACCCTCTAATTGTATTGTATCAACGAGTCTACGTGTTGGCAGTAGCTTCGATTTCCGTACGAAAGTAGGCCTCTCTTGAACGCGCCTACAGACAAGTGGCAAATTAGTCTGGCGAGTGGTATCGAGCGAATTCAGCATAGAGCCAGCCAAGCTCGCCGAACCCGTCGAGGCACCCGTCGAAGCACCCGCCGAGGTACCCGAGCTAGCAGAGAACGGAAGAGGAAAGAGGAGAATATCTCGGAACGTGGGTCTAGTGTGCTTCAGGGAGGGCGCGAAATCGTCGCTCCACAAATCATCGTGGGAACAAGGTACTTCCGGAATCGATTCTACGAACAAAACGGTAACGACGACTTCCGCCCGGCTAGAGAGAGCACACGAAGGTACCCGAGAGCCAGTGTCTGATACGCATGCATAGAGAGGCACGCTTGAGTCTGTCGAGTGCCACAGCCGAGAGGAAACGAGAGAGATGAAGCGAGATGGAAAGACAAAGCGAGAGAGAGAGAGAGAGCGTAGCGTGCAACGGAAAAGAATCCCGTAGAAGCGAGAAAGGGAAGAAGATACCCCGACAGCCCAACAGCCCGACAACTCGACAGCCCGACAGTTGGCCACGAAACGGGCGCACGTAATAGAAGAAGCGACACGATACCGCTTCGCTCTTTGGGACAAAGAAAGACAAACTGTTACGACCCTAATTAGCGATCATTCTCGCATGCCCGATTCTTTGTTCGAACTCTCGCGCCCCTAGATGCTACGAATAGCTTCCCGATCGTTGCAGACGAACAACTGTCCGTCTCTCTCGAAATACATCTCTCCTTTTTCCTCTCTGCCTCTGGTAGCTTCCTTTCCTCGACTTCCAGCTGTTCATGGTTGGGCGTATCGTTTGACCCATTGGCATTTTCTGATTTTTCACCTTAGTCCAGAGATCGCTGGAGAGCGTTGTTCCGAGTACCGTGGTGGGTACCGTGGTTAGACGTCTGGGAAGGGTGCCGCTTTGAATAATTTCCACTGGCACATATTGGTTCAGTCGTTTACAATAGAGGCATACATACTTACGCGTACGTGTGTACGTGTACGTAAAATGGAATGGGTAAATGCGAGAATGCATAGATGGATAGGATGGAGCGAAGATGACGAGAACAGACTCCACGACTACCACGATTCCTACTACCCAAGAATTCGCCATAAGCAGTGGGATAGGCTATTATGTATAGGCTTTCGTCAATGAATGCCGGTCAATCACTAGGATGCTGTTACTATTGAAATACTCGCACACTCCTCATGGATTCGTAGTGACCAATCTCGTGTGGCGAAAGCGGAAGGTCCAAAAGGAAAAAAGATAGGGAAAGTATGAAACTTCTACGAATGCCGGAAGCCCACTGCCGACAGCCGAGTGCCGAGTGCCGAGTGCCGACTGTCGACTACCGACAGTGGACGGCTGATCGTCACCGGATGTGCATCTTCCTTTTTCGACCCGAGCCTCGCATACTAACGCGGAAAGTTTCCGTAGCATTGGCCTCCGGTTTTGGTGAAACTAAAGAGCTATGCGAACCGACCGAAAACCAGACGCGTGCAAGACTCCCAGCACTAGCCGTCTAGGGTCTACCTCTGGAATTTCTAGCAACTTGCGTGCCACATATCCTATCGTAGAACGCTGATAACATAGTATCATGACTGTATGATTAAGATTACTGTTGTTACTATTAAATAAAAATAGATCGAGCTTATTTTCTTCACTGCCACTAGAAACAGAGCTTCCTATACACGATGCGTATCTTACATATGGTTATTTAGCTTTAAAATCTCTCACCTTGCTAACAATAAAGTCCTTCTCATCGAAGTGACGTCCAAACATTTTCGGCGCTTCTCCAGGTATTGGTTCAATTTTCACGCAGACCTCTTGACCCTTCCGCGCGGTCTCCACTGATTTATGATTGCACTCTATACTGCTCACCATACCCAGCTCGATAAACTGAAAGCAAAAGTAAAGATTTATCAGATCGATTTCGACTCTCCAACAAGTCAATTCCCGAGAATTAGAATTAGTATTAAATTTAAATTTAAATTTAACATTAACATTAACATTCCTCATATGAATATTCGCAATCTCACATATTCACTTTTCCACGTTACGTGGACGCTCTCGTTCTATGATCCGAAAATAAGATGCGAATCGAAAAGGTGATTCTCAAGCGAGAAGGTTTTACGATGGATTTGCATACCTCGCAAAGTATCCTACATTTTTTCGAATTCGACAGGATCGAAGAACCTTTTCCTCTGACATGAGGAAAGAGGGAGAGAGAAAAGGAGGGAACGCACGTAGCCAGTTTCGCAGCTTGCACCAGTGTCGCCGCCCTTTTTTCATCCCCGATTGCGGTGTCTGTCTGTTCGCGTGGGTATAGCTCCGCCTATGCATTCCTTTCTGCGACCGGAAGTCGAGAGAACCGAGTACCTGAGCAGCGCACCTCGTCAGAGACGATTCGGACGAAGGTACCTTTTTCGTTGTGAATACCAGCGAAGATGGATCGCGGTGAACCGAATAGGTACGTACTGAAGGTACGAACTAAGTACATAGATACGTAGGTAGGCAGGCAGGCAAACAGATACGCGGATACACGTAGGTTGCAGGCTGTTGTGACTTGTTGTGGGTTGTTGTGGGCTGACATACCCTGTGGTTCCAAATTTAAAGGTACGTGTATGTACCTCACACTCTTCGATATTCTTCGCAGTGCGTATACTCATAATAAGAGTGTCCAATTTTCATGATAATCAGAATTGCAATTACTGCGTTTATCGATTTTACGGTTCGGAGTTCAATGAGTCGCATATATTTTCCTTCAAGAGAGAAAACACAGTCTTACGGATAAAATATACAACGATGAGCTAAATGCTTGTATCATTCAGATTCTAATGCATAATTGACCCGGGAGTGAATCTTCCAAGTTTGCTCACCCGATATAGGTAAGAAAGCTCGGGCACGGCACGGCACGGCGCGGCGCGGTGTCCTGAGTCTCGTTATTGCCGTAACACACCTGCAGCTGCAAGAGCGCAAAGTGGGCGACAAACCCGGACGCGACGGGACCAAAGATATGCAACCGAGGCAACTACCATTTAAAAGAATGCTCGCAATTAACCGCGTAATAGTGCACGTAATGTAATTATGTATAGTGTACAATTTGCTTGAATAATGTTCAACATTGAATTTCTAACCACATTCGATTGCTTCCTCAGCGTATCTACTATCAGGGAAGAGTCATTCAATCAGACAGTGTATACTGTCTATTCTCCATTGCGCTAGTAAGTTAAAATAATTGCGAATAGCTTAAGAATTTCGAAAGAACCGAGAGTGCGTGCGCCGTGCGGCTTACCCATCGGTGAACAATGACCGCACGAATATGTCCAGGCACGTATATTTCGAAACCCACACCGAACGGGCAATATGCCGCTCGTCCGTAGCCGGCTTTAACCGAACCACGGTGGTTCGTCCCCCTTGGCACCTTGGCAACTTCTCGTCTCCCACATTCCTCGTCCCTGCCTCCACCAGGCTGGGTTTCCCTTCGTTACTTTTATGGTGTTGCGCGCGCGATCGTCAGATTTTCGACACTCTCTGGCGGTCCCGTGCCCGACAAATCACCATATAGGTGCACGTCTGCACGTCGAGAAAGTATTATATGTACATATGTACTACATACGTGTACACGTATCTACCTACATCGACCTTCTTCACCCGTCTGCCGGCTTGGGTGCCGGCTCCACTCGCTCCGGTTTCCTCCCTTGCCTCTCTCCCTTGTTTTCTTTCTCATTCACGTAGCCCCCCCCCCCCCCCCCCCTCCCCGCGCTATATATTATCTTTCCACCGAGAAACTGTATCTTTGGCTTGCACTGCGCATAGGCGAACGCGTTGACCTCTTCTGTATTAATTTTCGCGTAAACGGGTCTCCACCAGCGCGACTTGGGTTACCGCTACCCACGAGTTTGCGTGTCATTCATAGAAACAGGAGTAGTTCGCGGTACGCTATGCGGTACGCTTTGCGGTACACACTATGCGTTTGTCTTTACGCCACCCTCGAAACACCCTTGCAGTGGCATCTTGACAAATGAGAGGGCAACGGGACAGCGGGACAATAGGACAAGATGACGCGTGGGTCCAGGCCACGACGAACCTTCTTTCATTCGGATTTGATATTGCTCCTTTTTAGATATGTATGTATAGAACATATCAAGCTAAACCTACACTCAAGTAGAATGGAAAGGTTCGCATAATTCATTTAGAGTTTTGGCCATAGTCTTCCCATAGTTTATTTTTAGGATTGGCATAATATGTAGATGCACGGGTATACTACACTCGTGTACAGTTTTCTAAGTGCCAACTGTTTTGCCAGTGGATTGTGTGGGTCGCAGAGATCGCGAAAATAGGCGTTAAAATCGGTGCGACCAGCGAAGCAAAACAGCAGTCAAACTATCAAGTTTTGACACATACTTGTGCATATCTTTCCTGCACGAAGGTACCCGTAGAGGTTCCCGCGTGGGCCGCTGGGCTACGGCTCCCCATTCTATGACGTCCACTTTAGATTTATCTCTTCCTGAGCGTTCGAAACTCGTAGCTCGTGAGAGGAGAGGCGCGGGTAGTCCCGAAGAGAACCTCCTTTTCCAAATGGAAAAGCGTCCAGGGGCCTTATCTGTTTGCTTTCCGACGTTAACTATAACTATCCACCCGTCTACTTGTTATTACCCACCCACTTGCTCTCTTTCTGTCCTCTCTCTTCTCTCATTATCGCTCTCATTATCGCCGTCTACACTCCTTCTCTATCGTTTCACTCCACGCAGATACATATTAGGTACTGGACACTAGATACGGAATTACGTATACGCATGCTGCCTCCCGCCGACAGACCCCTCTCACTCACAAGATTCTCAGATGACACACAATAAGGGCACAATTCAAAGAGTTTGACGTTACGATCTATTTTTGGACGAATTATTCTATAATTCTCGATAATAAGAAGCTCGATGATAAATTCAAGCCACTAGGAGGGTAACTGCAGAGGAGTTTTTGTTTGACAATCTCTGCTATTGATTTGAGAACGAGTGGTGCAAAAATGCACCAAGTATTTGTCTTTTGTTCCTATTGGAACTTGAGGACGGTTGGATTTCGTATTTCGTTTTATTTATTCTTATTTACATCGTCAGCTTAAAGGAACGTGCCATGAAGTGCTCCCGCGGTACGCGCACCTAATTTAAAAGCCGCTTCTCTGAATGGGCCTAAGTTTAGTAAACTGCTACGAAAGCGAGCATAGCCGACGCACGCCTCAACGAGTATCGCGCTCCAATGATAGTGATGCATTAGCCACAATGCACTA
Organism: Trypoxylon attenuatum; assembly: GCA_963989405.1. NCBI lineage: Eukaryota > Metazoa > Arthropoda > Insecta > Hymenoptera > Crabronidae > Trypoxylon > Trypoxylon attenuatum. Next base: position 25,976,375 of record OZ022488.1, on the reverse strand, counting down.
CCACTGTTGTTAGGACAGTGGTGCTTGAACTACTCCGAAACATCTGTCATCTACGAATAGCTACCGATAGCTATCAATGGTTACTGAAATTATTGGCATGACTCGCAAACCCACAACGGGGCACCCGTTACCTTGAAATAAGGGGAAGAACGAGGATTGGTCGATCCTATCGAAGAAGATCGGAGTCGTCGATAAAACCGGAAAACCAGAACGTGATTCAAGAGGAGGAACCAGTAGCGAAAGGAAGAGAAACCGATAAAGCAAATGATCAATTCGCTTAGACATATCGGATTAGATGTATAATTAGAATAAACTCTGGCATTTAATACTAGTGTACTTGCTTTGAGTACCTATTCGATCTCGACAGTGAGAGCACGGCTCATTGCCGGCTCATTGTCGGCTCATTCTCGACTCATTCTCGGCTCATTCTCCGCTCATTCTCGGCTCATTCTCCGCTCATTCTCGACTCATTGTCAGCTCACTGTACCCTTCGCAGCTTCACATCCTTCATTAAGGATGTTCGTCAAGCTGCCGTTTTGTTTTCGCGCGGTTGTTTGGCCACGCCGCGCCAGACCACGCCGCTTGGAAGGGGTGTTCCGCGTGGTACTGGGGTGAAAACATGTGTCTCCGAAAGAGAGAGACACGGCGTATGTATAGGAGGACGGACGAGAATAGGAGGGCAAAATAGAGAGCAAGGTGAGAGACAGAGAAGGGGCACGATGAAAAAGGAAAAGGGGTAGAGACCCCTTTCGAGGAGAGAAAGAGACACGAGGAAGCTGAGGCGGGAGCCGGTCTTGGCATACGCGTTAGCAGACACGGTGCGGTGCGGTACGACCGTAGCAAGAGAACGCGTGAGACGGGAACCGGAAGTCTATTTTCGTGACTCGCACCGATTTAGAAAGCTTTATAGTTTGTACGAGCCTCAGGGGCTAACAGCCAACCGTCGTCGGCGCGGTTCGCCGCTTTTGAGTCCACGCACAAATCGAGATTCGTGCCGACGCGGCGCGGGTTGTGCATCGCGCGTCGCCGTCTTGTTCGCTCACTCGAGTACTCGCCGGACTTTCCAGTTAGGATAAAACGCTGTCTAGCGGGGGCGACTTCCGGTTTCAACGTCGCCACAAAAACATTCACCTCTGAGTCTGCCTCTGATGTAGCCTCTTTTGACCTTGTTAACAAAACCGGAGCCTACTACGTAACGACGTACACGTACATACTTGTACGTTGAGGCCTTGGAGCCTTCGTCATTGCCCGGGGTCTCAGGTTGTATGAACAAACCTTGCCATAACTATTCGATATTTCCAAGTGATTTCATTCAATAAAAAGGTTCTTCCTTGAAACAACAACCAAATGCGGGTATAACAGCGTGTGTACGCGCTTCTTTCCCCGTTCTGCCTTCTTCGATACGAGCGTAGTAGACGCAGCGGAGTCAATTCATAAAATGCAATGACGAAGGCACAAATTGTGCTCGCACCGGAAGCGGACGATCACCAACGGCTAGATAAGCATATTTTTCGCGCGGGCAGGATGCCGCGGTTCGCTTCGATCATCGTCAGTATTTGTCGTTGGCGAAATTAATTGCAAAGCTCGAGTAAAACGATCCACTCGACATTGGAAACTCGACATCCGGTCGAGCCTGTCTTTCCTCTCTCAGCCTCGTTCCCTCTCTTGCGTGGTCTTTGGTCTATCGCGGTTCTCGCTCCTGCTTGGTGTCTTCACCGCGGAGACTCTCTCGTTTCTCGCTTCGCGCTTCTCGCTTCTCGCTAGGATAGCAGTATCAGCCAGCTGCCTACTCGGAGAAACGTAAAGGATAAAGAGGGAAAAGCCGGAACGGCATGGAATGACTGAGGTCGGAGGATCGAGCACAGACGCGCGCGTATACCGACCACATCCCGTCTTTCGGTCGTTCGGTCTTGTGGCCTTCCGGCTTCTCTCCAACTTTCGTGGAAACGCCTCTGGCTTCCTTCCGCTCGTTTATCACTAGCTAGACGCTTCAAACACAGATACCGTGGCCCACGTATCTTCCATCGCCCCCAACTAACTTCCATCGTATGCTTATTCCTCCCGCTCACATCCTCCGTCCGATTGTCTCCTATCTTCATTTGATTCGCCCATGACGTACTATCTCTTCTCAGCTATTTTCACTCAATGCTGGGGGAATTAGAGAGATTGGCAACTTTTTTCTCAAATATCTGTTAGGTAATACCTAACAGATTCGATGTAACAAGTTTGTCAAGCCATCTTCCTATCCAGAATTGTGGGAAACTGACTCTGTCTCAATTTCCTTCTTGAGACGATAAAAGAGTGTGAAATTAATTAATGAAGTATTCGCAAAAGAGGAGGAGACGGAAGAGGATGGCAAGAGGACACGCGAGGTGAAGTAGCACGCGGGAGGAGAGGCGAGGAAAAGGAGAGGGGAAGGAAAGGAAGAACGTTACGAGCGCCCTTCCGCCGGAAGAGGACACACGCGTCTACGCACATGCACACGCACACGCATACACACTATGCTATGTTTCCAGTTCCTGTCGCTTACTACGAGAATATAATTCGAGTCGTGGCAAAATGTCCTTCGCGTTTCGCCCAAGACTTTTCAGGACGGCCATGTGGCGCGCACACTTTGCACCACTTCCGGACTGGTTCTCTTTTGCCTGGGTACCTGATATCCCATTAGAAAAATAAGCTCGCTTCCACGCGAATTGGGTGGTAAACTAGTACGCGCTCGCAACATTTGAAACCAGGATACGATTTCCTAACACTGGGCAGACTTGCCTGGCCTTAACGATCTCCAGTAGCTAGCGACTGCGATCGTTATCGCTTTTGCAATGATAATACATACGTACCTCCTTTAAATTTACTACGATAAGGGATCCCGAAATTTTGACGGAGAATTAAAAAAAAGCGCTTTATACCAACTAAGCGAGACTGTGGACGTGGATCAAATAATTGCGATAAAATAAGTCGCGATGCTCGGTAACTACGTAATACCACCTAATGCACGGTTCTCGAACGTTATTTCATCAATCAAGACCGCGGGGCTAATACTCTCGAGAATCGAGTGATTGAGGAGAGCGTTTCAAAGTGAAACAAATGACTTGCCGTGTGTACTCCATAGCAGGCCGCCCGCTTGCCTGCCTGCCTGCCTGCCTCCACCACGCTAATAAATTTACCGCTATATAAGAAGACGATCTTAAGCGTAAATGCATTTCGCACAATGCGAAAGATCGCACAGGAACTGCTGGGAAGCCAAGGTTCATCAAAACTGCATTAGAAAATTGAGTGGGAACCTAGACATCATAGAGGGCTCAATATGTAGAACGCTCCGTAAAGAGGCGCATAGGGCTCTTCGCATAGTTACGATATCGAACGTACGTCTATGGAATCGAATGACGGGAATGACTCGATGATAGACCAAGAGGCGGAGATCGAATGGGGGAAGCAGCCGCGGTGGAATGGTAAGAAAACGGCAGCCTGAAAGAATCTGCCGGATTTCCGCCCGACGTTAAAGCAAAGCGCCTATCGAGGCCGTTGCGCAACGCTTCTCTACGCGTCGAGGCGGCTGATAACGCTCGATCAAAGCCGAGGAAGTATAATACGATCGCGAGGAACAGCAGTGCGATGAATTTTGAAGAAATCCAAAAGACAAGTCATTGAATGAAAGTAGCTAAATATAATTTTCCATTATTTTTTTTCATATTTTTTCCAAAGGGAACACTTTCTCTTTCCTCCAGAAAGACATTGCAAAGAATTGAAACCCCTTTGGGATCGAGAAGTTGCGTATGCATCGGTAGATTTTATCTCGAGGGAACCGGTTCGGGTATCGGACTTTTGTCGAGGAACTTTGAACGTGTACGTGGGCTTACATTCATTAAGCTCCTTTCCGCTTGGTATGTCTCGAAAAATAGTGTATCTTTCGAGCCACCGAAGATATTTCATATTAATACCCCAGCTTATAAGGTGCCCATAAACCAGGAGAATTTGCCGCTGACGCGGCTTTAAATTACCCTATCGTTACTGCTGCGTTCGAATGATTCATAGATTCGCGTAACGTGACTTCCATTTGAAAATTGGGTGTGTGTCGTTGCAAACAGTGTAGCGAGGCAAAAGGTTGAAAGTCGACTGCTAAGGAGAGATCGAATTCGCGCGGTAGTTGCAGAGTCACGCGCAAGGGTGTGCCATTTTTCTGCACACCCAGTGTAAGCTTTGCAACTTCCTTTCACGCGTACACCCGGTTACTCGTTCATACCATTGGCGACGGTCGAACCTATTCTATTCTTCGCTATTCTTCGCTATTCTTCGCTATTCTTCGCTATTCTTCGCTATTCCTCGCTATTCCTCGCGGTTCTTCGCCGTTCTTCGCCATTCTTCGTTCGAAAGGGGGATAGAGTCGGATAGAGTTGGGGCCTGACCTAAGCTAACTGGGTTCCGTGAGATTTGACATCCGCTGAGGATCAGCGTCGCGCACCTTTGTCAATAAATGTAGAAGCAAATGTTGTCTCTTACTCAAACTTGCCAAATTCAAACCGTCCCTTTCTCTTTGCAACTTCCGATTTTCGACTTTCGACTTCCGACGCTTTCCCAAGTTGATCAGGGCTCGCGCCGGAAGAGCAACACCCACGATAGATGGTAAGTTTGGAAAAGGTGGATGCCGGGGTAGGAGGACGAAAGACGGGAAGGAAGGAGATAGGAGAAACAGACAAGACAAAATCGAAAGAGGTCTGCGTGGGCCAAGTATACGTGGTCGTCGATGCTTTCTACGCGTTAATGCGATCTTTTCGAACGTACCAAGGGGGCGATACTCTTCGATTAGATTCATCTGCCCGGAAGATAGATCGACCCACATTGCCAATTCCAAGTTCGTTGTAAAATACGTTCACAGTACGTTCGTGTCACGTCTATATGAGCTAAAATCTGGATGGTCCCGATCGAGGAAACTCCGTCCTTTGCAAGACCGTCTCATGGCAAATACACATATCATATATATCATAAATATCACATATATCATATATGTATATCAAGGGGTTCGTTCCTACGCATGAAATTTCAAGTGATCTTACGCAAATATCGCGTCTATTCAGGAGGCCAACGTTTGTCCATTTGCTCACTGAATTATTTGATCCAGTGCGTGGGTGTGCTTCACGAGAATATAGTTAGGATTTTTGTTTACGGGAATTTGCACGCTGCTAATGGCATCGCCATGGTGACGCCTACGAATTCGGGGCTAGGTAACCTGCAACGATCGCGTGCTACCGCGTAAGGCGAGACTGAAGGGAACAACTACCCACCAGTTACTCCTACGGGGTAAGAGAAAGACGTTGGTAACCACGATGGGCCCAGTTCGACGGAACTGGAACCCAACCATCGACCTGGTACCATCATGACAAATAATCGTATAGATTTCTATCAATATCCCTGATACATATGTTCTCTCGCACAATAAAGATATAGCGATCTTCAAGTTTTCTAAATCCAAGAATTCCAAAGAAAGAGGAAAAAGCGGAAGAAAGGACATTCCAAAGAAATTGGAGATAAAATCGACCTAGTGGCGATACAGTAAACTCATATCTAATTGTAAATTTGGTGGCGTAGAAAAATCTGAAAGCGAGGATATCCAGTCTATTCCTAGGACTAGTTCCGCCTACGCAAGAGAGAAAAAGCGTGAGTGAGCTTCAAAACGACTTGTGCATTGAGCAGCTTGATCCGCCGATCGATCGGCCAACTGGATCGCGGTATTTTCCCGCGAACGAGTTCACCTACGCGTTCTGTCGTGCGAACCTCCGCGGTTACGGTTACGGTTCATCCGGCAGCCCGGCAGCATACTGTCGGAAACGAGTGCCGATGATGATGATGACTGACAGTTGTGGTGAGCCAATTAATGAAATCAATCTTAAATTGTGACTTTTCGCGATATAACGAGTCTAGAGAATCCCCATAAGATCGGAACGGGTGGTAGCTATTTAACAGCAGACTGACGTGGAAAAACACGATAAATTGCTATGATCAATTACTCACATCTTTACTGGGGACGCAGAGCGGCGTTCCTTCTTTGATGATTCCAGCCTCGACCATCACGCCAATCACGATTGGGTCTCTGGAGTTGAAGATGTACTGGAATACAAGAAAGAAAGGTGAAATGCATTAGATATTTACCGCAATTGATCCCCTTCTGCGACGTACAAGTTTTCGAGCATTCATTTACTCGGTAGAATTAATTAACTTATACTGTAAATGAGGCTTTGTACCACATTCATTGATCAAAGTTGGGCAAAATTTTGCAAGCTGAGGAAAATGAAAATACCTGTGGCAAAATGCGAAGCTTGCACGGGAACACCGCGATGTGTTTGTTTTCATCCCTCTTACGCTGCTTCAATTCCTCTCTGTACTGGGTAAACTTGTCGAAGAGGTGATAAATGATGTCTGCCTGGAAGATCTTCACCCCGAGTGAGTCCGCCAGTTCCTGAGCATCCCTCTCGATCTTCACGTCGAAGGCAAGGATCGTCGCGTATCTGTCAGTGAAGCATCATCGCTCCGTTAAGAGTGTACAGAATAAGCAACGAACTTGTCACGAATTAATCTAATCGTCATTACAATCAAATTTAACAACGATGAGCAACTGTCAATTTGCGAGTATTTGTATTTATATCTGTATTTATATTTATCACAATTAATGTAACGTTATTCAATTCTCTAACGATACCATCTATACTACCCAAGCTGTGTATACTTACTGGCTATCGTGTTCCAACATAATCGAAGCCTTCATCACGTCTTTCTTCACGACAGGACCAATACGAAGTCCCGCGTACTGCAACAGAAGGACAGAAAGAACGAGGATGAGAATGAAGAATCGCTAATCGAGTGACCATCGCAGGAACAGCGAGAGTTCCATTTCAAGGAAGAAAACAGAATTCTACGGCAAAATATAAACGACTGTCACTGGAGCATAAATACCGAGGAATGGTATGTGTATGCGTGTGCGCTTGTGTCTGTGGCGCAAAAATAACTAGTGACGCATGCCGTCCGGATTCGGCTGGCCAGCGCGACGAGACACGACACGACACGTAGAAATAAACGCGCCGATGCACCTACAAACAAGCTATTCCGTGGAGTTACGCGGAGTTACCACGGAGTTACCACGGAGTTACCGTGGAGTCACCGCGCACGCGGTCGAACCGGCCATCTACATAATCAGCATAATGCTCGATTCCCAATCCTCGGTTGACAAACTTCTTTTTCTCTACTATTGTATAGCAAGAGCGAATTTCATTCGAGTTCTATTTATACTTGCTAGACTATTTTCAGATCCTTTGGAAACCCAATTAAAAAAATAATAATGTTGATCCAAGGGATATTGTAGTGGCCAGTAAATATCTCTTCGGACCCAGTTCCAATAATTATTTGAACCAAATGCTACCTTCGTCGCTACGCTTTAGCTTTCGATCGCTTTCATTTTCAATCTCCACCTCTGACGTTCTTGTTTCCCTTTCACAGTGCTCTCCATACTTTACATCTCACAATCGGTCAGTATACCTTGAGCTCGTCCTTTTGCCGGCGTAACTGGTGTAACTGGCGTAACGATAACTCGCCGCAAGAGAGAGAGATAGAGATAGAGATCTGGATCGAGATCATGATAGAGAGAGATAGAGGGGCAGAGAACGAGAGACAGTAACCGCGCAATCGTTGCCATGTTTACGATCTAAATCTCAGGTTGGTATATTCAACCAGTCGATAATTGTCTGCCGAGTGCGGGGAGAGGATGCACAGAGACTCGGAGGAACAGACGAGCGAACGAGTGGAAGATGATACGCTGCTAAGGACTTTTCAAGATAAGGCAAGTTTTTAAGACTTCCGGCGTCTCACATTTCGATACTAGGACGAGTTACTCTATGAGTCCCCGATTTCTTCTTTTTTTATTTTCTACTCACGCTAACTACCTTGTCCGAAACAAAATGAGACAACTGGTGAAAATAATTATTGGCAAATCTCTTGATCGAAGGACCTCGACTAGGTCCTTCGATATTTGGGATCATCACTTCCGTCAGGATTGACGATTAGTTGCGGCAAGAATCAAGAGGATTTCACATGTACGTGGGACAAGGAAGAGCATGGCTCGATGAATGAAAAGGAAATAAAAACGAGGACTGGGGACCGTCCTCTTCTGGGGCGGCAACGGCAGCGGCGGGCAACAAAGGCGCCGAAACCACTCACCGAAACACCGAAAGCTAGTCATGTTTCATTGATGAGCAGCCGTTCGCGATACTTCCGCTTGAAGGGAGATAAGGGCTAAAAAGAGGTGGTGGCAGCGGCGCTGCCAGGAGACGGAAAAAAGATAATGTGGGAGGTATAGACGTGACGAGGCCGACGTCTCACAGCAGCGCCAGGAGCCGGTAATGGACCGAACGCAAATACACATACCGAGAAAAATGGTATTTCACTGTAAAAATAGCCGTGAAAATAGCCGTGATATTTGCTGGAATTTTCGCGGAGAGAACGTAAGAATGTATGGCCTCGAAATTGCAAGGACAACTTGAAAATCCTCCTCCAGAAGAGAGGCGCTTCTCTATATGTACTTGCTTCTAATGAAACATTCAAAAATGATAGTTATAAAATATTGTATTTCATTCTAAAGTGATAGTAATTAAAAGTTGAGAAATTTGTATTAGCAGTATTTTTTCACACTCGACATTCGCGTAATGCAATTGCCTCGGCGTGAAGCTAATTGTCAGTTGTGATGTGCCGGACTTGAGAAGGAGGTGACAACATAAGCGACAAACCTTACCACGCTACACCGCGAACTTGGATGTACGATTCTATGGCTAACAGAGGGAGAGCATAGACCGTTCGAACAATCAATGTGCTCGAATAGAACAGATGCTGCCGAAAGAAAGCTGGAAAAGCAGGAAAAGAAGGAAGCAGAAGGGAGTAAAAAGAGAAAGAAAGGTACCTGAAAGGAGAGAGAAAACTGCATACGTGGACGTATATGTACGCACGTCGGTGCAAACACAGAAGTACGTATTTGTTTAGTGTGTATGGACGTGCGTATACGTATGCGTTTTCAAGAGGAAAAGAAAGAGCCCGCGGAGTTCAGGGCAGAAAAGCACCACGAGGGAACGAGAGAACAGGAGGAGCTCGCGGAGAAAAGACGGACGGCAGATGTTGCCAGCGAAAGAAATGCTGGTACAAACGGGAGGAAGTCGAGAGGAAGAGAGAAGCGGAGGGGTCGAGGGGCCAAAAGAGAGCGAGCGAGCGAGAGACCGAGCGAGAAGGGGAGGGAAGGCAGGAGGCTTCCGGCATTAAAAACCGGCCGCCAGGGCACGGATCCTCTTCAGCCTCTCGTCATAACTGCGGAACGTTTCTCGAAGAAGGAAACTTTAATTTATAAAGCGCGCCGGCGCTCGCATCTAATAATCCAAACTCCTGCTCTATTTCTGTATCCGGTCGTCGGGCGGACGTGGACATGGACATGGACATGGACATCGACGCGAACGGACAGGCGAGCGCGGACGCGGACGCACTCGCCCTCGCGCGCACTTGAAGAATGTTTTTTTATCGCTACTCCCGGTTCGCTGGAAAGAAGGAACGTATTGTGCTAGTCTCCGAAGCGATCATGCCGCGACGATCGTAAATCATTCTCTTTAGCAGTAAATAATTCTTTGCTTCAACGTAATAAGCCGTGTCCTCGTGCGATAGCGGTAGGACAGAATGGAGCTAAGCGGTCTTTTGCGCCAACACCGCCTAAGAAATATGCTAAAGACTTGTGCAAAGACAACGAAGAAAAAGAATGTGAAAACATTCGTAGCGTAGAGTGAAAAAAAAACATGGAAGACGCGTTAGAAATTCATTCGAGAACTCTGCCATGTCGGGAAGAACACTAGAATGCCAATTCGGTGCACCTGGTGCCTATGTGCAAAGCGAGTAACGAGAACAAACAGACATCATGCTGATTTGTAAAATTGCACCAACTCTTTGCAAGTCTTTCCATCGCGCTTTGAGAAGCACGTTACCTATGTATCGGACTGCGGGGCGTTCACTCCTTTTTTCTGCATCCGTTAATCTTCACCTTGATGCTGCTCTCATCGGGTCGTGAAAACGCGCATATATACTCGTGTTAGACCCGTGTATCGTAGGATGCCCGCACACACGCGGCCGGCAGCAGAGCGTGTACTCGCGTGTCCGCACCCCGCATATCCGCTCCCATGTCCCGGTATAGCTGCTTATGTACCGCGGTTAAAAACAATGCGAGGAAACGAGCCATCTTTTCCTGCTGCGCTGCCGCTGCCGTTGCAGAAGAGGAACGGGCTGCACGAGCTCCGTCCACTCCCCTCGTGCCCCTCGCCGTTCGCGCTCTTCTTTCTCTCTTCCACGATTCTACGACAGCGCCGATCCAGGATGCAACGAGGATATAACCGACTGAACTGTAGCATCCTTTCGAGAGACCTTCAATCTCAATTAAGATTACTATTATGTTATTCCTATCCAAGATTTCGATCCAATGGCTTTTCACTGGCTTTTCCACTAACTCTTCACTGGTCGATGGAGAATTCCCCATTAGGGATCATAGTAGTCCCTACTTCGCACAATACGTTAGGTTCTGCATAAGGGGCTCGTGCGCGTACTACAAATACGACGGGTGATTGTCAATCGATGTGCGTGCTTCACGGGTCATTCCGAGAAGAATAGCGCGTGTCCCGGTTAAACTATTTATTCGGATACTGTTCGCCTAAACAGGACGAGGACAGGAAGACACTCGGTAGGAATCGTTAATTCGCCAACACACCCGCCCCGATCGACCATCGACGGAGCTTAATCAAGCGGATATGCATACATATGCATACATATCCATACATATGCATAGATATGCATAGATATGCATACGTATGCGCGCTCCTATCAAACTTGAGACAAATCTATGCTCGAGCATACTAAACGCGCTGTCGTGATACGCAATGTAATACAAGTGCATTGCGAAACCCGTGGGACCGAGCAATAGGTTGCTCGTCTTTTTTCTTAATAATATCTACTGGTAACGTCGTTAGTTACGAGAACCCGTCCCGTAATCCTCTAATCCTCTAATTCCATAATCGGAATATCCTCCACATCTGGAAATAATAATGCAACAAGGATATCTTGCCAACGGTGGCGGACGCCACGTATAATACGAGAAAGGCTTTCCAAATGAGAATCTTGCCAAATAAGACGATATTGCATATAGCATAGATTCGACGTCTATGTTCATCCGCCTTCTGGATGTAACCGAAGAGGGCCTTATAGATCGTAGAGGGCTACGATTCGAGATTCATACGTCCGCCCGTTCGTCGATCCATCCACCCACGGTGCTCTCGCTCCGGGTGTGGGCAGTTTCCTGTACGTTGGTCACGTATTCCTTTTTTCCAGCCCACACGCGTTCGCCTCCTCTCCCCCTCCCCGCGCTCACTCTTTCGCTCTCTCTCTTTCACTGTTGGCAGAGAGAAGAGAAGCGTTCTCGGAGAATCTCCATCGGCCCCACTCCTCCCTACTACCGCCGGCTCTCTTCTCGTGGTGCAGGCAGTGCAGCCGGTACTCTTTCCGTCCTCCGCACTCCGTCCTCACGTGCATATGTGACAGAGAACCACGCTCGTTCGCTTGCTTCTCACTGGTACACATACATGTGTGTGCCTCGGAGTGACGAGTTGACGATGAACGCGCCGGTTAGGCAATGTGCGTATCCTCTGTTGTGTGTGTGTGTGTGTGTGTGTGTGTGTAAATGAGTATGCACATACTCACATATGTGCGATCGTTCTCTTCGTCCTGACGTCACTGGCCACGTGATCGTGCGATTCCCAGTAGGGGGGGAGCCCATTCATAACCCGAGGAAGGACATGCTTAAGGCCGTTTCGAACGTTACCTCGAGCCGAACATGGCAGGAAGGTACGAAGGTAGGAAGCCAGGTAGTTTTTCTCTACTAGCCATGCTTATACGAACACCTGATTACCCGATTACTCGCGCTTAGCCGGCCATCGGTTTTTCTACTTCCGTGTCTCGCTGGTCAACCTGCTCCGAATTGGCTAGCCAATTCAACGCAGACGGCACGGATCCTGCATAGCGAACCCAACCACCCCCTTCGGTTTATTTGAAATTCTAGAAAGGATCAATGTCCACACTCTATGACATGCGGCCTGTATCGTTGTGCTGAGGTATCATGTACGACCGAATATTTGGTTTCTCTTCCATTCTTTTCGATCCCAATTTTCTAGCAATTGCAATGGTAAATGCTGGTGGATGAACGAGAACTATCTTGAGAGATAGCTTTGTCGATTCTAATCATTTCGCTCCTAACTTGACGCGTGTTCTGCGTTATTCGAGAGTTGAAAAAATATTCGGTGTATACGAGAGCGAAAAAACCGCCGATGAAAACGACGAGGCGTGCCTACGGATGCAGAGCGCGGCTGATAGCACGATGGATCACGACCACAAGCACCGTATGCGACCAATGAGTCGTATCCTGCTAAACTGTTAAGAAGGAAGTGGTTCGTTGTTGCTCTTCTCTCTTTTTCTCTTACTCTCTCTCTCTCCCTCTTTCCCTCACTTAACTCGCTCACTTACTCTCCTTCTCTCTTTCTCGACACTCTCCGTGGACGCACTCAATTCGATCTCGCGTTTACGCTTTACTCATTCTCCCATCGTTTCGCTACTGACAATTATAAAAATTGCAAACAAGAAGTAAAGGGAATGAAAAAAAGGTGAAAAGAGGGTGAAAATGATAATGCAAATGCATTTAATATGAAATGCAGAGAAACTATCGTTCTGCTAAGCTTTTCGTAGGAAGCGCATACCCGTAATTTTAACGGAATTAGACTTACCGGAATCTTACTGGTTTTAAGAAAGTCGAGAAGGGCTTCAAGGGCCCCCAGGGTGGATGCCTGTACGTAGACCCCACGTTCAGCCAGTTTTATATTCCCAAGGGCATTTGACAATTCCTTCGCAATTTCTTCTCTCAGTACGTCGACCTCGTCCGGCTTCTGAGCTACTTGCAGATTGAGACCTAGAATAAGGAATTCCAACGAAAAGTTAATTACAAGTTTAACGATTGAACCAGAGCTCGTATCATCGTGTGGAATGTACGGCTCCATATTGTTGATCAACATCAATAGAGCGAAACTTTGCAAGACTTACCCGCAATTGCCTTTTCCAAGTCTTTCGCCGCAATTTTAACGCCTTGCGCAGCTTGCACCTCGCGATGCTCGATGTACGCGTTCTGCGTTGAAGAATAATAGAGGAATAAGTTAAAGATAAAGTTGATTGCATGGGAGTCATCGGAAAATGTGTCTCACTTTAACGCGCAATTCCTTTAACGGCTGAGGCATTAACAACGAACGGATTTGCGTGACGATTGGACCATCCGTGCCAGCAACGATCATTGTATCGCCTTCCCTGAGGATTCCATTGACTAGAATGCAGTCTATCGTGGTACCGAGACCCGGTAATGCTTTTACTTCCAAAACCGTAGCCTGAAGTTCTTCGCTGTACATGAGTCTCTTTGCCAAGGGGCCTTGACAGGCATCGACTATCAGAGCCAACAAGTTACCCATTCCCTCACCTGTAGAGTATTTACCGTATCATTCGCAAATTTATCGGCATCTTGACACGACTTTCTTATGCGATAAGAGGTAATCGAACATGTAATAACTACGAAATAACTATGTTATTATAAAAATACACACCCGTTATCGCACTAGTAGGAACAAGCGACAAGAAACTTCTGGGATCAGGATTTTCATAGAATAGGGCTGCGTTTAGGCTCTGTTCTGCGAATTGTACAATTATCTCCTTGGAGCGTTTCTCAAATTCCCGCTGAGTGTTTATCGATTGGCCCTTAACTATGTCCTGTATGTCTTTTCGATTCATAGTCTGCCAGTCGTATAATCTGAAAAAAAAAAAACAGTGGAAACATAGTAAAAGTAGCAGATATGAAACTTATTATTTGATATGAAAGATATTTAATTGTTAAATACTCATAACTTGCCTGTCGATTTTGTTCAAAGCTACCACAAATGGACATTTTTTCGCTTTTAGCAGATTAATACTTTCGATAGTTTGCGGTTCCAAGCCATGCATAATGTCTACTACCAATATCGCTATATCACAAAGAGAAGAGCCTCTGCTTCGGAGATTACTGAAGGATTCGTGACCAGGTGTATCGATAATCAACAGTCCAGGGATCTTGAATTTCTTGTCGGCAAACTACAATTATGGGAGAATATTTTATTCTGTAAAGTATTATGTGTGAATAAAAAATTTGATTCATGAAACAGTTCCATGAATGAACCACCTCACTTACCCCTTTTACGTGTTTCGTTGACTCTTGGATCGCGTCGATCGGTACATTGGTAGCTCCAATTTGCTGTGTTATACCACCAGCTTCGGCGTCCTGCACGTTTGTTCTCCTTAATTTATCGAGGATCTTCGTTTTTCCTGTGTCCACATGACCCAAGACACATACGACTGCGGCGCGAAGATTCTCAAGCGTCTTTTTCTTTTCCGCTTCAATCCTTCGCAACTGAATACGTTCTCTCACTTTCTCTTTCTTTCTGGCCGCGTCTGGAACTTTATCTTCCAATCCACTATCCGCTTCGTCACTTTCGTCTTCCGATTCTTCATCTGAATCCTCTTCACTTCCGCTCTCACTATCCGACGATTCCTTTTTTCCCGTGGTCGTTCGAGTTGCAGGCTGTTTTTTCGACGGTAAAATTCTTTCTTTTGCGTCTTCCGCCGTTTTTGACGTATCGTCGGACTTGTCTGTTGAAAATGACGCAGAAAATAGTGGAACCGAATATACATAGAAATGTTCTTACAAAGATACCCAGTATGTTGCGCGATACGTACCTTCTTCCTGTTCGTCCTCTGAGCTTTCCGCATCCCACGAGTCCTTGACATCGTCGTCTTTCTTCTCGGGAGGTACTTCCTTGCCCTGCTGATCCACAATTTCGACTTCTATCCTATCCGTAACATTTTCGTTCCCTTCTTGCGAATTCTTTTCCTCCTCCTTCGCATCACTGGCATTCTGCTGCTTTTGCTTATTTGGTCTTATTCTCGTTCCTAAAGAAAATCAGTGTTTACCATAATATCAAGAAAAATGTTGTTCCGTACAAGACAAAACCTATGTACCTGGTCTTGGTTTCTTTTCCGCAACTTCTGGTAAATCCAAGCCTTGTGCCTTCAGTGCCTCGAGCATGGCTTGTGCTCTGGCACGATCTTGCTTTTGCTTTGTAGTCAACAATTTTCCCTCTGCTTTCAATCTCTCTTTCCTCTGCTTCTCCTTCAATTTTTTCCTTTCTTTACGCTCTTGTTCGAGACGAAGTTGTTCCAACCTCTGTTGTTCCCTCAATTCTTCCTCTCTCAGTTTTTCTTCAGCTTCCCTCTGGAGACGTTCTTCTTCTTCTTTCAACTTCTTCAATGCTTCCTGCATAGCGGCGATAGTCTTCTTTCCTGGGCCTTTGCCTATTACATACAGCTAATTATACTAACGTAATAAAGATAGACCTCGACTGGAGTGCCATTCTACTGCATGAATTTAACAATATGGCAATTTCGGAGAAAATTTCTTCTCACCTTTATCCTTGGGTTCCTCTTTCGCTCCCTTTTTCTTCTTCTTCTTTGACTCCTCTGGCTCAGGAACATCCTTGTCATTATCCTTTTCTGTCTCTTTCTCCTTTTCCTTCTCTTTCTCTTTCTCCTTCTCCTTCTTCGCTGCTGCAGCAGGTTCCACTTGTTTCTCTTCTACCGGCTTTCCAATTGGTTTATTGTCTGCGGCGGACACACCATCATCAGTCTGAATTTTCTCATCGTCCGCCTTCTTCTGAGCTTCCTATTACAGGGATCAACATTACCAACGATAATTTACAAAAACCATGCATAAGACAAACAAGAAAGGAGTTATAATATCTTACTGCTCTCTTTTGAGCCAGCTTCTTTTGCTTCTCACGTTCTTTCTTCTCTTTCTTCTTTTGTGCTGCTGTTTTCACTGTACTACCTTCCGCGTCTTCTTCAAAATCATCCAAATCATCCACTAAAACTCGTTTCAATTCTTCCTTCACATCGATAACTTCAGTCTTGTCCTTTTTCTTGTCCTTCTTTCCCTTCTTCTTTTTGTCTTCATCTTCGACTTTTTGTTCAACTGGTTCGTCCTTGACTTCTGTCTTTTGGCCAGAATATTCCATTTCCAGTTCAGCCAACACTTTCTCGATGTCATCGTCACTGTCATTACGCTTTCTTCTGGCTATTTGCACAAACAAGTACTATAGTAGAAGGAACGTTCTCATCCATAAGACGCGTATGCTATACCTTCGTTTAACGTACGGTCAGAAAGCTGACATTACAGAAGAGTTACGGCTCTAAATATACAAAACCCCCAATATATCAAATATTCTACTTATACTTTTCGGGGTAGTCCACTGTGAAGACACATATGTTGCACCTCAAATACAATGCCAGAATGAAACGAATGGTCTATCTTAAGAGATCATACATATGACACTTAAAATGATAATCGAACTAGGCATAAGGTAAGAAATATAGTTAGAGGAGAATTTTGATTGGAATTTTGATAAAAATACTTTTATAAAAATCCCATCACAAGCAATGCATAGGACTTTCACTACCTGCCCGGTTGATAAGAGGCAACTTTCACTTTTGTATTGCTCCAATAGTTGCAACAGTTTAGTCTTTCGAACAACTTTTACGAGATTTGGAAGATTGATAGAAAAATAAGGACATTAAAAAATTCTCTAGCCTATACACAAGTTGAACGTAAACTATTACCTAACGTTGGCTTTCGACAGTAGCAAAAGGTAGAGTATAGAAGGTATAATAGCCTTGTAAAATTTTTCGTGTAATAAAGACGAGAGTAAGAAAAATCTTGAGATTTCAGGCCCAAGTTTAATCCGTTAAAGTACTAGAAGAATAAAATAAGAGAATACAGAGTTTTAATCCCTACCGTATGTAAGACAGAAGCGACTGATGGTCGCGTAAGGTTAAAGAAAGCAGACGACGTACGGCAGAGAAATAAGGAAAGATCTGGTATTTTCGCCGACTGTCGTTCCGTTCGCTCTTACTTTACGAACATCACATGGCATTAGGATCAATTTCGTTCGTCTACTCGTACTACGACCAGAGGTAAAATTATTCTCTTACCCTTTTTGCCTTTCTTCGGTTGAGATTCCTGCATTTTGCTCTATCCACGGAAAGACTTTCTCTGTACACGTTCAGTTTTTCTTCGATTTCCTTACCCGGTCCACTAAGAAAACTCACGACACCAACAACAGTCCCTTTTCTTTCGATCAAACTAAAAACGCGACGATACCGCTGATTTATACGGAATATGCAAAACTCGAACCAATGTTTCAACTGGTTTCAACCCGGCCCCAAGGTCTCTAGTACTCTGGAGTACTCAATGGTGCTCAAGTGGTTGCAAGCTGCTTCCCACTTCTTCCGATATGTTCCGAAACACGAAACTCGGAAACTCCGAAACTCGACAAAACCACGAAACACCGCTAAACTCGAGTGGAGAGTGGAACCATGCACCCGAGAAGAAAATGTATGCGAAAGTGTATTACACCCTCTGCAGGAAGGTGCAAGAAGGTGGAGGAAACGCAACCAGCACAAATCAGCCCAAACGTTGTAGCGTGCAAAGTATCAAATGATATTAAACAACCCTAAACAACCCGAAAAAACTCGATCAGCCGTCAAGGTATCCAAATCCAAATAGAATAGGCATTTCACCTTACGGAGTTTATAGTGCTACAGCCACATGTGCCGAACCTGGCCGAACCGATCTGAACTGATGCCGACCAATGCCGGCCGGGAGTTCCAGCGCACCCTGGAAATAATATCACACGGTCACATTCAGAGCTACATTTCGCTACATTCCATCACATTCCACCACCCGCATCACATTCTACTACATTTCATAATACTATATACAACTGTATACGACATTCGACATCTGACCTGACAAGATCTGATGAATCTAAACGATGTACATATAATTATATTTAATAATTCGCGCCGCATGATTCACATCCATTCGCGTCTCATGGCTCCCCACACCGTGCTACTACGTTCCATTCCATTATTCCCGGAGTCGCGGAGACTGCGTCATGGTCAGTTATAATCAGTCGTAATCAGTCGCGATCTGCTGGTGAACCGTGATCTAGGTTCCTGGGCCAGCCTGGGTTCTGGGATTAGTGTATCAAGGCCATAGGTGCGCCATAGCCATCTCCAAACACGAAAGGTTTATGGCAGAATTCTCCGAGAGTATCCGAGAGTTGCCAGGCCAGGAGCAACCAGGAGCAAGGCCAGCAAGGCTAGGCCCCGAACAGGAACAGGAGCTGAAGGGGGTGCAGACGTAGGGGCAGGAGTAGAAGCAGAAGCACCAGGAAAAAAGTCATCTGAACTCGTTAGAATCGCTGTCGCTAGCCACGCTAGTTATCGTTGCTCGATAGTATCACCGGGCCAAGACGAGGATTACCAGGAAAAACACAAATTGGATCGAATTGATATAAATCGTCTGAAATCTCTCAGTACAGATTGTGAACAGACAATTTCTTCTGCTTACCCTAACGAACGGATATGCTTAAGATGGTGACAATGTGGAGTTAATACTAGTTTTAAACTGCAATTGCAACAGCAATTCGCAAACGTGAATATCAATGAGTCGCTTTTCAGTACTGTTGGCCAGCTGCTTTCAGTGATCTCAGCGCGACATGGCATCCCGAAGGTAGGACACGTCTTTAACATTTACATTAAAAACTCGCAGTCGGCAGAATTCACGAGTATTCCATAGAAGGCAATCAGGCATGACCGTCACACGCACTGACACAAACACATTCGAACATGCACGCTCGTCGCTTGCTCACCTGCTCGCGCGCACACTGACACACTGATTCGTTCACTCTTTCACTCTTTCTCTTTGCCCCAATCAGTCACCTGTCCATGTCTCTATGTACATCCCCTTATTTATGCATTATACATCAGTCGTTGCGTTGGTCCATCTATTCGCTATTACTAGAGCTGCTTGTACCAGCACCTGTGTTTGGTCACTTGAGTCGCACCAAGATCGTAACAACATCGACTAACTCCTGTGCCTACCAATTACAGATGGTTTCACCCTAATATATCGGGCATCGAAGCAGAGCGCTTATTAATGGAACGTGGGTACGACAGTTCGTTCCTAGCTCGTCCAAGTTCGTCCAACCCCGGGGACTTTACGTTGTCTGTTAGGTAAGTATATGCCGAGGCAACGTGCAGTTTACCTTGTAGAATTTGGTACAAGTCAATTGATATTTTTAGGCGGAACGGAGAAGTTACTCACATCAAGATACAAAACACGGGAGACTTTTACGATCTTTATGGTGGTGAAAAATTTGCAACGCTCTCCGAATTGGTACAGTTTTACATGGAAAACGGTGGACAGTTACGAGAGAAGAATGGAGAGATCATAGAATTAAAGTACCCATTGAACTGTGCCGATCCGACGACAGAGAGGTATCTCTTGAACTTTAAAACGAAGAGCGCGCGACTGATCGCTTCTTTAGACGTAAATCCACTTAGAAATTCTAACTGTCTTTTTGGCAATAACGCCGATGACAGTTCGTATATCCACGTATATCTAGTATACTATATGTTAATAGTAATATATGGATAAAGGTGGTTCCACGGCCATTTATCGGCAAAAGAGGCGGAACGCTTAATGTTGGAACGCGGAAAAAATGGATCCTTCTTAGTACGCGAGTCCCAAAGCAAACCAGGCGATTTTGTACTATCAGTTCGAACCGATGATCGGGTCACCCACGTAATGATACGTTCTCAGGTTTGGCTCATTTCTTTTTCATTCTACTCCTGATATGCTATCCAAGACAAAGTAGCAGTGAGCAAATTACAGGATAGCAAATACGACGTGGGCGGCGGTGACAAATTTGATAGCCTCAGCGATCTTATCGAACATTATAAACGCAATCCGATGGTGGAAACAAGCGGAAGTGTGGTCCATCTACGGTAAATCTTCCCGAATATCTCTCTCTCTCTCTCTCTTCCTTTCAACTCAAAATCCTGTCTCTGGATAAAATCGAGTAGTGAAGAGTCTTGGGCCTAAAGTGCCAAGTTGAATTTGAGTTTTTAGTTGTTACTTTAGATTTGAAATTTTGAGATGTAAATATCTTAGAATCCACATATCTACAATGTGCCATAACGGCTTCGAATGTTGAAGGCAACCGTTTAATGCCACCCGAATCAATGCCAGCGGGATCGAGAGTAGAGTAAGACAGTTGCACAAGGAAAACGGATGCTCGAATGGATGGCTGTGCTGGAACGAAGCTAGCGGGACCAACGAGAATAGTGCTGGCCGAGGTAAAGGAAAGGCCGGTTTCTGGGAAGAGTTCGAATCGCTTCAACAATTGGAGTGCCGCCACTTATTTTCTAGAAAAGAAGGTTTACGCCCAGAAAATCGTGCGAAAAACCGCTACAAAAACATCCTTCCCTGTTAGTATTTTCAGTCCTGTCATACTAGACTAGTTGCCGGTTCATTCCAATTGATCGTTCGTGACTAACAAGATGTAATTGTTGCGAATGTTCTCAGTTGACCATACGAGGGTACGTTTAAAGGATGTTGATCCTAATGTTCCTGGAGCGGACTACATAAACGCAAATTATATTCGGGTAAGCGATTCGTATTTATCCTGACCGATCCTTGGGAGAAGGTGAGACAAGGCCTGCCTTCAAGTTTCCAAGTTATATAATTGAGTGTTGTACTTGCAGAATGAGGATTGTCAGGAGGTACCACCACTCGCTATTAATACTACTCCAGACTCGAGTTTCTTTAACAAATGTTATATAGCAACACAGGGCTGTCTGCCGAATACGATACAAGACTTTTGGCACATGGTTTATCAAGAAAACACGCGGGTAATCGTAATGACCACCAAAGAAATGGAAAGAGGAAAGGTAGACACAAAGCACAGATGCTATTTAGAATTTGGAAATATAGCACTCGTGCAATCAACGTTGATGCAACGATTCTCGTTGTATTTTAGAACAAGTGTGCTCGCTATTGGCCAGAGGAGGGAGAATCGACTGAATATGGTGGCGGCGAATGGAAGGTGCGTTCTTTGTCGCGTACATCCACGGCAGACTATACTCTTCGGGAATTTCTCTTGCAAGGAACAAAGCCCGGGTTTTCAGAGCCCAGAAGAATCTACCATTATCACTTTCAAGTAATGTTCCTTCACTTTTTCTTCCAATAGTCAGAATACTAGCGATCAATGTCTCCAAGTTCTCGATCTTAGCAACGACACCTGATACTCACTAGGCTTGGCCTGACCACGGGGTACCGTCGGATCCAGGTTGCGTATTAAACTTTCTTCACGACGTTAACGCCAGGCAAGAAGCTATTTCTGGATCTATTTCCGGATCGTCTGCTCAAACCACGCAGGCACAAACTCCACAGAATGTCGGTCCGATCTTGGTCCACTGCAGTGCCGGAATTGGCAGGACTGGCACATTCATCGTTATTGATATGATCCTCGATCAGATCAAACGTCACGGTATTTTCCCGTTACGTTATTTCACTCGTTATCCGAATGATCAAAATAACTCACGTCTCCGCTTCTCACTCTTTTTAGGACTAGACTGTGAGATCGACATTCAACGAACAATTCAAAAAGTGCGCTCGCAAAGATCGGGTATGGTGCAAACGGAAGCGCAATACAAATTTGTCTATCTCGCCGTTTTACATTATATTGGAACGGTTTCACAACGAATGCAAGCCGAACAGGTATCACAGATAGATCCGTCCCCTATTCCATGTGAGCATTTGGTCACATTCTCACTATCTTTACTCGCTCATGTTTTTTCTTTTGTAGAAATCCCTTCAGTTGGGTCGTGAGTATACAAATATTCGATACAAGAGTGAAAATAATAGCGGAAGCGGACTTCTCAACGACAGCACCGCCCTTACTTCCAGCAGCACAACAACAACGGTCTCAATGTCAACGCATTTTCCATTTCCTACGTCTGTTAATAGTTCAAGACCAAAGTAACTATCGTAATATCATTAAAAAAAAGTGGTCCGAGTGAGTGAGCGAGTGAGCGAGTAAATGAGTGGTGGGTTTAGTGAATGCTTACGAAATTAAATGTCTCCGCGCAAGTCAACGAGGAAGAGTGCGAATGGAAAGGAGAAGATGGCAGAAGATAATAAGAGGCTTTCCGTTCGTTCTTCTTCTTCCTCTTCTTCTTCTTATTCTTATTGTTGTTGTTGTTGCAAGCTATAAGGTATCATTAGTTTTGCTTTTATCAGGCATTCGTTTTACAGAAATTAATGCACTGTGTAGACAATACTCCGAGGCAGCAATGTAGCACAAACGCAATTTGTTGGGCACAAGCTTTCGATGTGTCGATAAATCGATCACTAGACTTTCACGTGACTTAACTGGTCGCGTGAACTCTTTTTCTCGTAATGGTTACAGAAGCTCCCGGCACTTCGCGGATAGACCCTGATCCTGGTTCTGGCCTTCTAACATCTACATATGCACCGTTTTTCGTTCTTTACAAAAACTCAACCACAAGCGCACTTAGGAGCGTGCCAATTATTGTTTTTGCAAACTTTGAAAGGCACAGTTGTTGTTATTAACGGATAAGTCTGAGATTGTAGTCGCATACTACATACAACATACTACGTATTACATACTGTATACTATGTACAACGCTATGTACAATACTGTTGCTCCAAACACTGAACCTTCGTATATTGTTCTTGCACACATTGTTTGACAATTTGGTAAGGGTCATGCAAAATTATGACTATACCTAATAAATTTTTTTTACTTTTCAATGTAGCTCGGATCAAGTAGCCTTGCGTTTTCTCTTATACGAAAGTGCACATTCGTGGGCAATATTTTACCGACTACGTACTCATTGCCTACTATCTGCTTACTGTCAGCTAGTTCAGTCATGAATTTTCCTATCGAAATAAAAAAAAAACGTACAGAACAGAGAGACCGGCAAAGGGAATTGTTCAGCAAAAGCAGAGACTGCCTCCAGCAAATCTACTGCATGGATTTCAGAGACGTAATTACCAATTGGTTTTTCTTTGGATAATTCATACTTAATTGTTATATC
The DNA here is from genome assembly GCA_963989405.1 of Trypoxylon attenuatum. Lineage (NCBI taxonomy): Eukaryota > Metazoa > Arthropoda > Insecta > Hymenoptera > Crabronidae > Trypoxylon > Trypoxylon attenuatum. The sequence goes on along the minus strand of OZ022488.1, from coordinate 25,953,233 downwards.
GATAATTATATCGACACCGCAAAATAAATATGTTGCAAACCCAGCTAAAATCTTACTCGTTCGATCCTTCATCGGCGCATATGTATTTCTACTTTGTAAAAAATTTGCTACATGCACGGCCAATTTTTCGTTCGGTGTATTGGTATTGATTATTTTAAACTATGTTTTTTTATATTTTAAACTAAAATCTTAAGGGGGTACGCTAAGTCCTAGTGACTTTCGATGCGGCACGTCGATAAAGTCGTCACGGTTTTGATCGCTGAATGAACACGAGGTGGAGCCACTAGAAATTTCCGATTTGATTCTGCACGATGATGATGTCTCATTGACGCGAGTTTGAATCCCGCTTGAAGCGGATACTTTTCGTACTTTGTGTACGGTGCCGGTACCGGGGCCGATGCCGGGAGCCCCGGGGCCGTGGGGCCGATGCCGGGAGTCCCGGGGTCGTGGGGCCGATGCCGGGAGTCCCGGGGCCGTGGG